>JARQOC010000011.1:36027379-36414879 GCA_033576535.1 Allobates femoralis
CACTATATACGCAATTCATGACACTGTATTCGGGCGAAGCACCATCAGCGAATCCCATTACTGTGTACACAGCTTTTCTTTAGCACAAATAGTAACAAACAGTTGGTGTCTTCTCTATGGGGGCTACAACTTTCAAGACAGCCAGATCCCCTCTCACTGCTTTACCAAAAATTGTAGCGGTGCATTTATACAATGACGTTTAAAGAAACTCTGAGTAGAGAATGACTGTTCAAACAAAGCACAGGCGCTCAATGCTGTATGGCATGGCCAAACATTTAAAGGGTCCTTGACCCCACCAAATCACCACAACTCTATTAATACCTGTCCCTGCACCCTAAAAGATCATTAGCAGCAGTCCTTTTCTGTAAAAAATCCGTTCTGTAATGTTCATGTCAATGTCAATGACTTCTTCGCCTTGAATAAGTCTCACAGGGTTTTCCCTGTGAGACTCTAAACCCTCCTCAGAAGTGCATTATCATGGGCGTGATAACTAATCCTAGTCCTCCTCGCCCTTCTGTATGGGCGTAATAGCTGGTGTGACGCTATTTGCATCACATCCGGTCCTGGTGACATGTCTACACCCTTTAGGTGTAAGCTGACAAGATGGGTAAATTGTGACCTCTGTCTGAATGAGGCCTAAAACCCCTTTTTATATGTAATTTAATACATGCATTAAAATACATTTTTTAAGCCTTGAAAAATCTACTTCATATTATTGTTATTACTCGAATATATTTAGGGACTTTTTCTTGAGTTGGATATGTTGAGATAGGTTTATTAATCTTTGCTTGAACAAAATAGACAGATTCTTAACTCCTGTGTCTCTAGAGATGATAGGAACGTTAGATTATTGTTAATAATGCTTTATCCATTGGATTTTACAAAGCCAATGTTAATATTCTGCCAATCAGATCAAATTTAAAGAGGAATAAAAGCAGCTGTTTTCCTGGCAGACGGCATTTAGCATCTTAACAGGAATCTCCCGCTACACAGTTTCTGAATTAAAAAACTTACAAAACTGCAACTGCAATCAAATGTTACATTTTTATTAGTTCCACCCTTAAGTAAGAAAACAGATAGAAAGAGAATAATTGTTATTGACAAAAATCAATCGTAACGCAGATTTCATGTTTTCAGAGCAGTGTAAGGAATGGAGCCATCTTCCATAACCTCACCATTGTAGTAGAGGTCAGCTGTTCTTCACCCAGTTGTAAGGTACTAAACATAGCTGTTCATGTTTCAGACAATGATTGTGCTATAGCCTACATTTTGATCATGATCACCTGTTTTGCATTATTAGTTACTCATACACCTGACTATAATGCTACAAAATCCCTGACCTTGTGCAAGTCAGAAAACAGGTAAGGGTGCTTTCACAGTAGCGTTTTTTTCAAATCGCGGCAGATGCGGTGAAAAAAACGTATCTGCTGCGATTACCGCATACCAGCTGCACTTGTGGCACGGTTGCGGCAAGCCCCATACAATGTATAGGCGGGCTTGCGGCAGGTGCGGCAAGTGCGGTTTTGGCACTTGCGGCAGCGAAAAAAACAGCGGTTGACCACGGTTTTTTTCGTGGCCGCACCTGCGGCAAGTGCCAAAACCACACTTGCCACACCTGCCGCAAGCCCGCCTATACATTGTATGGGGCTTGCCGCAACCGTGCCGCAAATGCAGCCGGTATGCGGTAATCGCAGCAGATACGTTTTTTTTCACCGCATCTGCCGCGATTTGAAAAAACGCTGATGTGAAAGGGGCCTAAGGCTGCTTTCACATCTGGGTTTTTTGAAAAATGCGGCAGTTGTGGTAAAAAACACAACATCTGCTGCATTTACCACCTAACGGCTGCACTTGCGGCACGCCCCGTGCATTGTCTATGTGGCTTGCCGCAAGTGTGCCGCAAGTGCAGCCGCTATGCGGTAAATGCGGCAGATGTGGTTTTTTGACCGCAACTGCGTATTTTTCAAAAAACCCACAGGGTTGAAAGGGACCTAAGATGAATTTTTTTTGGCCTTCTACCAAATACATTTCACTTTGTTTGTTCACTTTGTGTTTTGTAATGCTATGCACAGTCAATTATGAGACAACCTAATTTTTATTACAATTATGGACATTGTAAATGAGTTTTGCAAGTTCTTTAAATTGCATTTTTAACAATCCCACAGCAATTATAAACAAAGATGTAAGATTAATTCTAACTAGTGAGTGCAAATCGACAAGGAGAATGCCAAGGTTGCTGAACGCGCCCGTCCCCATACATCCACCCGGTTATGGCGGAGGCAGCGTTTTCAGCAGCTGCCCGCCATGTCGTATATTTCCCGATCTGAATGTAAATGTCGGCTCAGCAGCAGTAGACCTTTTCAAAACTCCTCAGGCGTCTGTCGGGGTCGCAAGTTCATCATGGAAATCCTTTTGCACTGGTTCCTCGTCTCTGTGGGGTTTGCTTTTAATATCATGAAAGCAGTGGGCCTATATACCAAAAGAGCTGCGCAAGTGGTCCTTCAGAAGTGTGAAAAAACACAACGGCTGAAGAACTTGAATGATACAGTTAAAGGGGATCGGTTAGTGATGTTTCTAGTACAATACTCATTTATCTCTATAAAGGGCTTTAAGCAGCTCTTTCAGGATCAGTAACTTATTGCTGTAATTTCTCCCCTCTAGAATCAGGGTGATGTAGTAACATAGTCAAGCAGATGTAAATCGCAAATTACTTGTGCACTACTGGCCCCATCCCATCTCCCTCTGCTGGCATCAGTGATAGCAAACCCAAACTGAATTTGAACTGCTGCCCCCTCTCATACACCCCTCCCACCTCAATTATGGCAGAAAATGCATTGGAAGGTGGGAGGGGGGAGCAGTGCATATGCAATTTTTTTTACATATGCTTGACTAGCTGGCGTGTGACACTGAATTCTCCGGAGCTTACAACAAGATAACAGGAGAAGGTAGAGCAATAAAAGTTATTGATCTCGAAAGAGCTGCTTAAGCCTTACGAAAAGATACATTAATATTGTTCTAGAAAAACACCTGACAGATTCCCTTTAAAGTCAGTTTACCTGGAATAAATTGGTTTGGAAATCTTTTTAGATTTCAACAATGACCGATCCACAGGAATCTACCTGGTAATCTGGCATCTCCATGCCACTATGCCAATAGGTGATGAATTCATGGCATCCCTGGCAGGGTGTGGCAATGACAGACATACAGTGGGGGAAATAAGTTTTTGATCCCTTGCTGATTTTGTACGTTTGCCCACTGACAAAGACATGAACAGTCTATAATTTTAAGGGTAGGTTCATTTTAACAGTGAGAGATAGAATATCAAAAATAAAATCCAGAAAATCACATTGTCTAAATTATATAAAGTTATTTGCATTTTACAGAAGGAAATAAGTATTTGACCCTCTGGCAAACAAGACTTAATACTTAGCGGCAAAACCCTTGTTGACAAGTCAGGAGGAATTTTGGCCCACTCCTCTTTGCATTTCTAAATCATTAATATTTTGAGGATGACGCTTGGCAACTCAGAGCTTCAGCTCCCTATGTGAATTTTGCTATGAGATTACGGTCTGGAGACTGGCTAGGTCACTCCATAACCTTAATGTGGTTCTTTTTGAGCCACTCCTTTGTTGCCTTATCTGTATGTTTTGGGTCTTTGTCATGCTGGAAGACCCAGCCACAACCCATTTTTAATATCCTGGCTGAGGGAAGGAAGTTGTCACTCAGGATTTTACGGTACAACAGTGAGATATTCTATCTCTCACTGTTAAAATAAACCGAACCTTAAAATTATAGACTGTTCATGTCTTTGTCAATGGGCAAACTTACAAATCAGCAAGGGATCAAATAACTGTTTCCCCCACTGTATATGTCACTGGCCAGGTATGCCCATTATCGTCAGTCTCTGTCATGAAGACTAGAAGACGACGCTCATGGAAGTCAGAGTCAAGCACCTGCCACGTAGGTTGGGTGTCGGTTAGGAGTGGCACCTATTTGATAGTTAGCAAAGGGGTTATTCCCACTGGTGGAGGTTTTGATTTTTGGATCCACCATGACTAATCTCTAAAGGAAAGGGGGTGTTGTCTCTAGGTCGCTGTAGTTGGCCCACAGATGTCCCTAGAGGCCAGTAGGTGCAGCTGCAGGGTTAGGCTACGTTTGGCTTTTGGCCGCATATTCGACATCGCGCTTTTGCCGACACGCTTTCCCCGAGGTCAAGTTAATATGTAGCCTATAGGGAAAGTGTGCGAAAAAACGCCAAGAATTGGCATGTCAATTCTTTTTGCGCGGTCACTTTAGCAGTGATCACGTCCTCGCAAAAATACGCGGTTAAACGCGGCGTCTGCACTCCTTCCAGCAAAAGACACAGCTTTTGCTGGAAGGCGTAACCAGCTTTGTTTTGCACTGCTTTTACGTGGCGCTCAAAAGCAATATGCAGCTATTACGCCGCGTGTGAACGTAGCTTTAGCCTTTCTATAGTTGTGTGCACATCACACATCACCTCTGCAGCTGCCACTTCGGTAAACACGTTTAGGGCTCGTTCCACGTTGGCTTTTTGTTTAGTCGCCATCAGGCAATAGTTCTCCATGATCCGGATCTGGATGTGACCCTGAAGAGTCTGTGGCTTCAGTTCTTTCAGAAGTTTCTCGGCCGTTCTCACAGCGAGCTGCACAGATTCCTGCTTCTCAGTAGAATTGCTGCAAAAAGAATAAAAAGCGTCAGTTCTATGGCAGATGGAGGACGCTGGGTAAATCAACCGTACATCGCCCATGGTATGTCACATTTAAAATTCACTATTTCCCTCCAGGTAAGTTTTCTGCTTGAGATTTCTGTGAAATTCTGCTGAAAGATTTCATTTAAATTACCTGAAAATACACTAAACTCTGCACAGATTAAGTTCAATTTTTCAATGTGAAATCACACAAAGGATTTTCCTGCAGTTTTCAGTGCGGAATCAGCACCAATGTTCCATCTTAATCCATCCATAATCTGTGTCCCATTGATTTCAATTGAAAGTCTCCACGGTAATACATACAACACAGATTTTTCCAATGGGAGTTTGGAATATGAATCACAAAAAATCTGTCACTTGATGTTGATTACACATTGAAAACACTTCAGAATTTGCAGGTTTTCAAACATCAAATGAGCAGCGGAAAAACTCAGGAATTAGCAGTGCAAAAATGTCAGGAATCAGCAGCGTGAAATGTCAGACGCGGAAGCGTAAAAGCTCAGGAGCGCCGGGCGGGAAAACTCAGGAGCGTCGGGCGGGAAAAACTCAGGAGCGCCGGGCGGGAAAACTCAGGAGCGCCGGGCGGGAAAACTCAGGAGCGCCGGGCGGGAAAGCTCAGGAGCGCCGGGAGGGAAAACTCAGGAGCGCCGGGCGGGAAAACTCAGGAGCGCCGGCGGGAGATCTCTATTGTGTGAACTTATTTTTACAACTAGAGCTAATTATCTACCTAAACATATTGGCATTCTGATAATAATGTCTATCTGGCCATAGTGATGAAGTTTTTACTGTATAGTGAGACTGATTATTCTAAGTAAAAAGGACCAGAATAATTTGTATTACACATACACTCATACCGTACCCCACATCTCCATCCAGATTGTCAAAGACTTCTCCTCCTACGGTCTCGTTGTCAGGATTCAGGCAGATCTCAATCATATTGTAGATGGTGTTCTGTCCCCAGTCACTATCTTTACGAGCTTTATTGAAATGTCGGAGGGCATCATTCGGCTCACCGGTGTACCTGCACCAAACAAAAAGGATGGAAATGATAAGACTACATGAAGCTACTCTCAAGAGAACCCACCAAACATTTAAAGGGGCGTCTAGTGCCACTCACTTCTGAATGGATGGCAAGCGGTGTCAATGACCTTTAGAATCCCACATACCCACTCAGACATGTACATTATCAGCAGGTAGATATTCTAATAGGTAGGACCCATGACGAGGATGATCTTGGCAAGGTGGTAACGTCACCGGCACTGCTCAACTCTGATGCAGAATTCAGTTGCACTGCCCCTTTAAATAACTTTCATTAAAAAAAGTGTCAAGTTTAGGCTACATTCACACGTACAGTTTTTGCTGCTTTTTTTTCTGGAGCCATAACTTGCTCTCCTGGTAGTAAAAAAAAAACCTGCTGTATTCAAAACAAAGGGTTTGCAGCATTTTTTTCTGTAGTGGAGTAGATGTGTGATTTGACCACAGTACATGTTTACTAAAGTTAGTATGTAGTACTTCTACTCTGTACAACTGCACCTTCACCAATGATTGGTAGATTTCTGCCTATGCACAGTGTAAACAGAAAGCTGCCAATCAGTGGTGTGGATGGGGTTATACAGAGCTCAGCATTAAGAGAACTGCATAATCTGCAGCAGATAAAACTGGGATTGTATCAAAACTGCAGAAGGTAGCCCAGTAAACGGTACCTGTCAGACGCCCCCTGGTGTCTTAATTATTCCCTCTTAACATTCAGCATCAATGTGGTCACAAATGTTCAGAATAATAGTCCCACTGCCTGGATGCTATTGTACACAGGCAATGGGGGCATCATTCGCTACTGTGCAGGCCAAGCCCACCAGGGCTGAACACCAGGGGGCGCCATAAGAAGAATATCTCCTGCACTGTAATGGGAGCCATCAATGGGTTGGACACAGACGTACCACAGGTATAACCCTTTGCAGTAGTGAAAGCCGGGTTCTAGTCTTGCTCTCGATGAGTATTTCTCTGCCATATCAAGAAACTTTGGTATTTCTTCAAGTTTTCCAGCTCTTCTCAGGAGGTCGATCAATCGAGAAAGTGTAGTGTAATTGTCTGCAAGAGGAGAAAGAATTCGCTGCTCATCATGAGTTAGAGCTTACTTACAGAAATCACGAGAAACTGCTCAAATAACAATTACCTGACATGATTTTATTAGTGAATCTTTCTTGTGAGGTGTTCAATGTCAGAAGGGGAGCCTGTCACCCCCCAAAACATAATTTAAACCACTTATTCAGTCCTATAGGGCACAGAGACCTTAGGAGTATTGTACTTGCATTCAATATTTTCGTTGTACAGAAGAACAGTCTTATTACACATGTAAATGAGGGCTCTTTGGTGCACTTTAGCCGTGGCCAACTGATGAGTGCACCGATAGACCCCCTTAGCTTCCCTGATAACGCTCGCTCTGGCAAGTGTGTGCTATGTAAATGCAATTCATGGCCACTCACATCTATACCAACAGTGCCGGAACCCATCAAGCGCTCTCAGCACCCTCCCCTGTCTGCAGCAGCCACTCTACTATGGGCACCTGCTGAAGACAGGTGAGTGACATAACCGGGCACCTGCAGGATCATGCTGTATTAGTGTGAGTTTGTAGGACTAGGGAATCCATGCAAATATAGCAAATCAGAGCTGTCTATATATATATATATATATATATATATATATATATATATCCTGGTGATGTACGGCTGCTCCACCTGCAGGGTAGATCTACACTTACAATGATCTTTGCCTAGTTAGATCCAGTAGTAGCCTTCCATTACCTGCCCTGTGCCCACGAGCACCAATAGAGGCAGCAACCAGCTGAAAGAGAGTCACACCCTCCCCTGCCTCAAAATATGATTTATGCTACTTATATGGTCCATTAGGAGACATATCCAGGCTGCCCCCCTCACACACACCAAAACCCGCACACACAGACAACCCTGGCTCACCTCTCTCACAAAAGAACTACGCCGAACGTCCAGGGTCGCCGAACGGAGATGGAAGAAATCCCACTCTACAGCCCACCTCACCATGTACAAGCAATCCCTCTCCAACTTCAAGGATGCACTCACCGCCGCAAAGCAAACCTACTTCTCTTCTTTGATCAACACACTGTCCCGAAACCCCAAACAACTATTTAAAACCTTCAACTCCCTACTCCGTCCCCCGGCACCTCCTCCTTCCCCCCTCATCTCCGCCGACGACTTCGCCACCTTCTTCAAACAAAAGATTGACAAAATTAGAGAAAGCTTTGGCCCAACGTCCACCCAACCCACCCCATTACCGCCCAACCCTCCTTGACCAAAGGAAGCTTCTCCAGTGTGACTGAAGCCCAGCTCTCCGTCCTCCTGTCACGATCTCACCTCACCACCTGCGCCTCGACCCACTCCCCTCCCATCTCATCCCAAACCTCACCGCTGTCCTCATCCCTGCCCTAACCACCTTTTCAACCTATCACTCACTACTGGCATCTTTCCCTCATCCTTCAAACACGCCCTAATCTCACCCATCCTCGAAAAACCCTCCCTCGACCCTTCGTCAGTCGCCAACTACCGCCCAATATCTCTTCTCCCTTTTGCATCAAAAATACTTGAACAACACGTCCACTCCGAACTGTCCTCCTACCTATCCTCCTGCTCCCTCTTCGACCGACATCACAAAGCACCCACTGACCTTGTGGAGACCATTGGAGGATAACACTGCGGGCACCAGTTAAAGCACTCAAACACAGTGAAACCAAAGTGCATTGCTCCCTAGAATTTGAATATGCAGATGAAGTCCATGGAGCCTCGGTTAAGAGTCTACAACATGGACAACAGCCAGTTATCCCACCAGGGAAGGACCTAGCCCAGGGTATTAGTAGCCCTTAAGTCACTATCCAGCCCTCGCGAGCTTGAAGATATGGCCAGGGGTTTACCATGGACTAGGTATCCAACCACAGACAGCTGTTTCGGGGTTGTTGCCCCTCATCAGTGTGGCGCAGGATTCTGGCTGGGTGGGAGTAATGCTTGATAGACAGACATCACATAGCACCCACTGACCTTGTGGAGACCAGTGGAGGATAACACTGCGGGCACCAGTTAAAGCACTCAAACACAGTGAAACCCAAAGTGCATTGCTTCCTAGAATTTGAATATGCAGATGAAGTACATGGAGCCCTTCGTCAGTCGCCAACTACCGTCCAATATTTCTTCTCCCTTTCGCATCAAAACTACTTGAACAACACGTCCACTCCGAACTGTCCTCCTACCTATCCTCCTGCTCCCTCTTCGACCGCCTACAATCCGGTTTCCGACCTCACCACTCCACCGAAACAGCCCTCACTAAAGTCACCAATGACCTACTGACCGCAAAAAATAAAAAAACACTACTCTGTCCTCCTCCTCCTCGACCTATCTGCCGCCTTCGACACAGTCGACCACTCCCTCCTACTCCAAATCCTCAAATCCCTTGGCATCACCGACCTCGCCCTCAACTGGATCTCCTCATACCTCACGGACCGCACCTTCAGCGTCACCCACTCCCACACCTCTTCCTCGTCCTACCCCCTTACTGCCGGCGTCCCCCAGGGATCGGTACTGGGACTGCTACTTTTCTCCATCTACACCCTTGGCCTAGGTCAACTCATTGAGTCCCATGGCCTCCAGTACCATCTCTACGCCGACGACACCCAGATCTACCTCTCCGGACCTGACATCTCCTCCCTCCTGTCAAAAATTCCCCAATGCCTGTCCGCAATCTCATCTTTCTTTACTGCTCGCTTCCTCAAGTTGAACATGGACAAAACAGAGTTCATTGTCTCCCCCCCAGCTGCCCTCCCCCTCTACCAGACCTGTCTATCCTAGTCAATGACTGCTCCCTCTCCCCAGTCCCCCACGCAAAGTGCCTCGGGGTCACCCTAGACTCTCTCCCTCTCCTTCAAGCCCCACATCCAAGCCCTCGCCACCTCCTGCCGACTCCAGCTCAAGAACATTTCACGTATCCGCCCGTTTCTTGGTCATGACACTGCCAAAACCCTCGTCCACGACCTCATCATCTCCCGCCTTGACTACTGCAACCTACTGCTCACCGGCCTCCCTGCCTCTTCTCTTGCCCCCCTCCGGTCTATCCTAAACTCAGCTGCCCGTCTAATCCACCTGCCTCCTCGCTACTCCCATATTTCCCCTCTCCGCATGGCACTCCACTGGCTCCACCTCCCTAAGACCCCGCTTCAAAATCCTAACCCTGACTTACAAAGCCATCCAGAACCAGTCCCCCCCCTACATCTCCGACATGATCTCCCGATACCAACCCGCACGCAACCTACGCTCCTCACAAGAACTCCTCCTCTCCTCCCCCCTCATCTCATCCCCACAACCGCTTACAAGCCTTCTCCCGCGCCTCCCCTAAACTCTGGAACTCTCTCCCCCAGCACGTCAGACACTCGCCTACCCTTAGGAGCTTCAAAAAGAACCTGAAAACTCATCTATTCCAGCAAGCCTACAACTTATGATGAGTTCCAGCGCCGCTCCACCACACGCTTGGCGCTTCCCCTCCTATCGTGTCCTTCCCACCCCTGTAGACTGTGAGCCCTCAAAAGGACAGGGTCCTCTCCCATCGTGTATCAGCAAGCCTTGACTGTTCATATGTACTGTACCTGTTCTAGTCACCCCCATTTCTTATGTAAAGCGCCATGGAACCAATGGCGCTATATAAATAAATAATAATAATAATAATATCCCTATAAATATCACACTTGTAGCATAGATTTCACCGTATGCAAATGAAGGGTCCTAGGCAAACTGTTGCACCCTCCCCAATCAGCATTCAGTGTACCTTCCCTTAGCTTGATTGACAGCCTCTCATTTACTATATTTGCATGGATCCCCTATATATATATATATATATATATATTATATATATATATATATATATATGCACATACAGTGGGTATGGAAAGTATTCTCACCCATTTAATATTTAAGTCACATATTTAAGTCACATGCTGTCCATTTCCTTGTGATCCTCCTTGAGATGGTTCTACTCCTTCATTGGAGTCCAGCTGTGTTTAATTAAACTGAAAGAACTTGATTTGGAAAGGTACGCACCTGTCTACATAAGACCTCACAGCTCACAGCGCATGTGAGATCAAATGAGAATCAGGAGGTCAAAGGAACTGCCCAAGGAGCTTAGAGACAGAATTGTGGCAAAGCACAAGTCTGGCCAAGGTTGCAAAAGAATTACTACAGTACACAAGGCTCCTAAGAGCACAGTGGACTCCATAATCATTAAATGGAAGGCATTTGGGACCACCAGAAGTCTTCCTAGACCTGGCCATTCAGAATGAGCAATCGTGGGAGAAGAGCCTTGGTGAGAGAGGTAAAGAAGAACCCCAAGATCACTTTGGCTGAGCTCCAGAGATGCAGTAGGGAGATGGGATAAAGTTCCACAAAGTCAACTATCACTGCAGCCCTCCACCAGTCAGGCCTTTATGGCAGAGTAGCCTGACGGAAGCCTCTCCTCAGTGCAAGACATATGAAAGCCCGCATAGAGTTTGCTAAAAAAAAAAACACATGAGAGACTCCCAGACTATGAAAAATAAGATTCTCTGGTCTGATGAGACAAATATTGTTGATAATTCTAAGCGGTATGTGTGGAGAAAACAAGGCACTGCTCATCACCTGCCCACTACAATCCCAACAGTGAAACATGGTGGTGGCAGCATCATGCTATGGGGGTGTTTTTCAGCTGCAGGGACAGGATGACTGGTTGCAATTGAAGGAAACATGAATGCGGCCAAGTACAGAGATATTCTGGATGAAAACCTCTTCCAGAGCTCTGGACCTCAGACTTGGCCAAAGGTTCACCTTCCAACAAGACAATGACCCTAAGCACACAGCTAAAATAACAAAGGAGCGGCTTCACAACAACTCTGTGACCATTCTGACTGGCCCAGCCAGAGCCCGGACCTAAACCCAATTGAGCATCTCTGGGGAGACCTGAAAATGGCTGTCCACCAACATTCACCATCCAACCTGATGGAACTAGAGAGGATCTGCAAGGAAGAATGGCAGAGGATCCCCAAATCCAGGGGGGGAGGGAAACTGCACATCATTCCCAAGAAGACTCATGGCTGTACTAGCTCAAAAGGTGCAAATACTCAATACTGAGCAAAGGGTCTGAATACTTATGACCAAGGGATATTTCAGTTTTTATTTTAAAATGAATCTTCAGAAATATCTACATTTCTGGGGGAGGGGGAGAGTCATTCATGATGGGGTGCAGAGTGCACATTATTGAGAAAAAAATGAACTTTTTTGAGTTTACAAAATGGCTGCAATGAAACAAAGAGTGAAAAATGTAAAGGAGCCTGAATACTTCCGTGCCCACTTCTTATAAAATGAAAAAAACAGGCAGCACTCCATTAAATCAAACTGAAAAGGTGTATTTTACTGATCCATGGGGACGTTTCAGCAGAGTTCTGTCATTTTGTATCGATGAAGGTTTGGACATCACCCTATCAGGTTTTTTGCACCTGTATGTTTTAGTTGGTAGTGCTGCCCATACTTCCTGCATAATAAATATATAAATATTATATATATATATAAAAATATATTTTATATATAATATATATATAAAGTTAGCACTGCATCCTTGCAGTGCTGGGGTCCTGGGTGTTAAACCCACCGAGGACAACATCTGCATCTACTGTGGCGCCAGTTCTAATTCAAGTCCCCTAACATTGCTAGCAAAAAGAATACCACATAATTGTAGAGTTCAACAAATACCGCTAAGCTGTGTCTAGACCTGAAGCCCAAAATCGAAAGGTATCTGTCAACAGGGAACCCTAACAAAGGGAAAAAATAGGGTTCTTCCCCATCTGAATGGAGTGGAGCATGCACAGCGTTCAATCATACCGGGACTTGCGGAGATAGGCAGGATAAAGCCAAACCTTCTAATGAGATCAGCACTCGGACATCTGCCTTGATGTCATTCTGTGTCAGCATTTTAAGAATCATTTCCCACGGAGAATGTAGTTAATCTAAATGGCATTTTGCAGGTACATTGTTCCAGTAAAAGTGTTCTTTTTTTTTTTTTTGTTTAAATTCTCCTCTTTGTCATTTAATGGAAGTCACACTTATAACAAGACGACAATTCCGTGTCCTGCTCCAGGGATGCCGCATACAACGGTCATGACCACCCGTCATCTCACCAAACAGATAGTGGCGGTCTCAGGGGGACTGGTCACTAATGGTCGTCACTTCATCACTTCTAGTCCGGTACAGAAATAGAACTGGAGCAGAATTAAGATTTCAGTGGTCAGTATGGGCTCCTTTTTTTCATTTAGAACTTTGACTTC
This sequence comes from Allobates femoralis, assembly GCA_033576535.1. Taxonomy (NCBI): domain Eukaryota; kingdom Metazoa; phylum Chordata; class Amphibia; order Anura; family Aromobatidae; genus Allobates; species Allobates femoralis. The sequence goes on from JARQOC010000011.1 coordinate 36,040,468, forward strand.
CCTTTAAAATTTTACCGGAAAACCCCTTTCACCTCTGTATTAATATTAATTGTTTGGTGGGCAGCTTATTATAGTCCTGTGTACTATTCTGACCAGCAAAAATGGACACTTTATAGATGGCATTAATGTTAAGGAGATCTGGCTTCCATCTCAATCCAGATGAGGCAAAGGTAACTCCTTGACCTAGATGTGATCAGAACTTTTGCACAGATTTGGATGGGTGCGATCAGAACAATAAGTAGCCCCCCGAGTGCTTCACTTACCTGGCTTGTGCTCCAGCAGCTGCTGGAAGTGAAATACGGCCTGCTCGTAGTCCTGCTTCCTGAACATCAGATCGGCCATCATCTGCCGGGTTTACAGAGACAGAAAGTCAGATCACAATGCATCGAAAACATCATGTACCAAGCTGTCAGATGTAAGGTTTTCAAGTGGAAATTGTTTCAGAAACAAGTTTTCTGTGGAGCTTTTCCTTTTCTGAATTAGTTTTGGCAGATTGTTATTTGTCCTGAATTTTTCTTTTCCTGCAGCCTTTGATTGGACAGGGCCTAATTTGGAGCAGATTTCATCAGGGTCCACCTTTATTTCTTCACCATGAATTTTTCAAAACCATTTAGGATCATTTGCACATAGAGTTTTTGATGAAGAACAAATGTTCATCCTCCAAAACTGTGGAAGAACTAAGAGGCTCTGCTCAGATTCTGCTCAAAAACCTCCTCAAAAACCTCCCTGTACAAATAACCACAGGGTAAAAACGCTTAAATATAAAATTCCTTATAACAACAGAAAAGTGAAAAGCAGATTTACTGTAGCAATATGTACAAAGAGTTTTGTAAGCATTTTATCTATGTGGCTTTTTAGTAAGATTTTGGAGATGATCCACTCAAAAAACTCCAGATTTTACAGCTGGTGTGACAAGAGATCTATATGGACTCTTCAGCCCGTTTACTGCACCCAACTAGGAGCTGCATCTGGGTGTTGTGCAAGGGTTACAGTGATGTAAGAGCCCAGTGGCCACTGAGCTTTACCCCTCACTCCTATCATTAAACAGGCAGGGAAATGTGTTACCTCAGAAAGTAGTAGCTGTGAACCCCTGCTATATATATTGTATATATACTCAGTTACACCTCCAGCCAGGAGATGTGGTATGATCAGACCATATACCTTTATGGTCAGAGACATCCATTACACAGTACATAGCATGGACACATATATAAGATTATCTCAGCACAGGAGATGTGGTATGATCAGACCATGTCCCTGTATGGTCAGACACATCCATTACACAGTACATAGCATGGACACATATATAAGATTATCTCAGCACAGGAGCTGTGGTATGATCAGACCATGTGCCTGTATGGCAATGTTTCTCAACTCCAGTACTCAGGACCCACCAACGCATTGTGTTTTCAGGATTTCCTTACTATTGCACAGGGGTTTGAATTATCCCCAGTGGAGGTGATTAAACTATCTCCTGTGCAATACTAAAGAAATATTGAAAACATGATCTGTTGGTGGGTCCCAAGGACTGGAGTTGAGAAACACTGCTGTACGGTCAGGCACATCCATTACACAGTGCATAGCAGGGACACATATATAAGATTATCTCCGCACAGGAGATCCGGTATGATCAGACCATGTTCCTGTACAGTCTGACATATCCATTACACAGTACATAGCAGGGACACATATATAAGATTATTTCAGCACAGGAGATGTGGTATGATCAGACCATGTCCCTGTACGGTCAGACACATCCATTACACAGTACATAGCAGGGACACATATAAGATTATCTCAGCACAGGAACATTTTTTAAAACACATTCAATTCTGGAAATTATTATAATTTCAAGATCTATTTATTAAAATTAACTTTGTTCCTAGAACTCCCATAACGTGTGACATTTGACACATTGGTGTCCAGGTCGTATCTAATACATTGGGAAGTATACTAAATCTGTTTAAAAAGTTACTAAAAAGTTGCTTAATGTACAATTACAGGAATTATCCAGGCTTTGGGCTGAAGTTTGCAGTCACATCAATGTTTGCTGGGATATCAGGATTCTCTAATGCTTGGAGTGGGCAGATGTGATTTGCATACTTCAACACATTCTGACTAGACATATCTGGTCTCAATACGTGAGGCTGTGCACGTCTAGTCGGCATGTGACCGCATATGATATGTAAATCGCATCCGACTGCTCCCAACGCCAGAGAAATGCTGACAGTACAAAAACTGTGGACTGTGAGGATTCACAAAGCGTGGACAACCCCTTTAATGTCTGACATTTCTTTTATAAGTGTGAGTCAAAGCACAAAGCATCAATTCAAAGCTTGTTTTATACGAATTGTAAATAAAGTTGTCTTTCTATATGCTAAACGCAATCCATCACAAAGAGATCTATGTTATATACATTTATCCTTCTCCTATCCATATAATACACATTTATCATTATCCTATCTATGTAATATGCATATTTATCCTTCGTATATCTATACAATACATGTTTATCGTCTATATAATACACCTTTATTCTTCATACATCTACACAATACACGTTTATCCTTTATAAAATACACCTTTATTCTTCATATAGCTACACAATACACGTTAATCCTCTATAAAATACACCTTTATTCTTCATATAGCTACACAATACACGTTTATCCTCTATAAAATATACATTTATCCTTTGTATATCTATACAATATACGTTTATCCTTCTCTATATAATACACATGTATCCTTTTCTCTATGGTGTTACTATGCCCTATCACGGCATTGAGCTCAATAAAAGATTCCAGTAAGCCCCTATACTGCCCCCTAGTGGTGTTTATAGATCAATACAATATTTAGTATTTCATACAAAATAAATTCCTACTTTAATTTTACCATTGATTTAGGCTCTAAGAAGTGGTTTATCCCCCATCTTTAGGAATTGGAGAACCTCTTTAATAAAAATGTGTTGTCCAAAGTGCTTCTCATTTTAGGACCATACCCACCCAAACTTGCCATACATTTTCTAGGTTTTGTCAGGTTGTCCTTTATGAGCACCTATCCTATTTTCTTCTATGGTCATCAGGACAGATATATGATGGAGCTTTTGCCATGTTCACTTGTATAAGCTTAATAAGGTTTTTCTACACTTTTATGCACCGGCCATTTTCCGTATGGAAAACGTTGCCCAGTCTTGTTTTCAACCAACAAGAATGTTAAACTGCAAAAAAGATGATGTGTTCTACAAAAACAAGTGACTGCCCGGTAAACACATCGAGACTGCCAAATCCAGACTGACGTCATGCCAGTACATGGAAATAGTCAGGGTTACTCTGCAGTTTGGCTCGTGTCTCCTTGAATAATGAAATGATAAGACTCAGATTTGCAGCTTGATGTCTCTTTGGCGCGATTAACATCACATTTATTTACTTGGGCTCGAATTTAGGGCACAGCGTGTTCTCCTCACTCGCAAACATGAGACTGGCAGCGATGATTCCCATGACATAAACCTGACGCAGTACAACAATTTTCATTGCCAGGTTACATTTTCAGGAGGAAGCAACACAGAGACACAAGAAAAGTGGTGACGTCTTTATTAAAATCACAGACGTAGTTCTAGCTGAGAGGACAAGCAAATATTCTGGATAACAATGGGGAACCTTAAGGGTGTTTTCCCATGAACAAAGTTGATATTAATCAATAAACCTTGAAATAATAATTTCCACCATTGGATGTGTTTAAAAAAATGTTCCTGTGCTGAGATAATCTTATCTATATGTCCCTGCTATGTCCTGTGTAATGGATGTGTCTGACCGTACAGGGACATGGTCTGATCATATCACATCTCCTGTGCTGAGATAATCTTATCTATATGTCCCTGCTATGTCCTGTGTAATGGATGTGTCTGACCATACAGGGACATGGTCTAATCATACCACATCTCCTGTGCTGAGATAATGTTATGTGTGTCCCTGCTATGTACTGTGTAATGGATGTGTCTGGCTGTACAGTGACATAGTCTGATCATGTCATATTCCCTGTGCTGAGATAATCTTATGTGTGTCCATGCTATGTACTGTGTAATGGATGTGTCTGATCATACAGGGACACGGTCTGATCATACCACATCTTCTGTGCTGAGATAATCTTATATATATGTCCCTGCTATGTACTGTGTAATGGATGTGTCTGATCATACAGGGACACGGTCTGATCATACCACATCTCCTGAGCAGATCTATTATGCTATAATATCGTAATATTCCAAGATCTATTGATTAAAATGAACTTTAAAATGGTCCTTGTTCATGGGAAAACCCTTTTAAGGAAGATTAAATGAATTTGTTGTATATTTTACATTGTGCTTTCTGTGCTTAACGAGGACCTGTCACCCCCCGAATATTTCAATCTAAAGGTAACACTGAATGCAGCACGTATGCTGCATTCAGGCAAGGGATCCCCCTAGTGTTTCTGATGTCTAAATCATGAATTCAGCCTTTTAAAATGTGTACAACTGAGTCAGGAGGCATTACCAGATCCATGAGTCAGCTCCTTCCCGGGGGCTATTCCTGCCCCCTGCTTCTATGTTCCCCCCTCCTCCCTCTCCTCGCCGCCTCCTTGATGCCTGCCATTTCTCCTTGCTCTGCGCCTGCGTATCCTTGTGCTACCTCACGCAGGCGCAGAGCGAGGTGTTGCTACTGTCGGCCCCTCACTCCTGTCCCGCCCTGTCAGCAGCAATTGTTCCCGCCCCCCTCCATGTATAACACGGAGCAGGGCGGGAACAAGTGCTGACATCAGGACAGGAGGCGGGACAGGAGGGCGGGGCGTCAGCACTTGTTCCCGCCCTGCTCCGTGTTATACATGGAGGAGGGCGAGAACAATTGCTGCTGACAGGGCGGGAGGCGGGTCAGGAGTGAGGGGCCGACAGAAGCAACACCTCGCTCTGCGCCTGCGTGAGGTAGCACAAGGATACGCAGGAGCAGAGCAAGGAGAAATGGCAGGCATCAAGGAGGCGGCGAGGAGAGGGAGGAGGGGGGAACATAGAAGCAGGGGGCAGGAATAGCCCCCGGGAAGGAGCTGACTCATGGATCTGGTAATGCCCTCCTGACTCAGTTGTACACATTTTAAAAGGCTGAATTCATGATTTAGACATCAGAAACATTTGGAGGACCCCTTGCCTGAAAGCAGCATACATGCTGCATTCAGTGTTACCTTTAGATTGAAATCTTTGGAGGGTGACAGGTCCTCTTTAAAACTACCCAGTAATACATTCAGATTGAATGTGATTCTAATTGAAACCTGTATGTCCTGGAAAATCAGCAACACAGTACAAGTTGTTGTGAGACATTCTTGTAGGGTGTATACAGTATATTATATATATATATATATATATATATATATATATATATATATATATAGCACTTACCATAGTAGCGGCCTCGTTGTGCTGGTCGTTCTTCAGTAGAAGAGCGCACTGCTGCTGACAGGCGTCTATGTCATCCTGCGCGAGGTATAGATGTGCCAGCTCCATTATAACCTGCAGAGATAGAAAGCCCGACTATGACATCAACAGACAGCAAAATATAACAACTAAGTGCAGTCTCCTACAATGCAGCCAGCACTGTCCATGTGTGTGATCTCTTGAGCCAGCCCCACACCTGGACACAGGATCTCATTCTATCTCATCTTAATCGACATGTGATCTTCAATATACGGTACCAAAAGAAATGCTGCTTTATATCGTTTTTTCTTAAGCTGAAAATGTTATTTCAGCTCCACTGATTTCCATAATAAGAGGTGAGCAGCATCGGTCACGTCACGTCTCCCCATACCTGCCAGGGTAGGTTAGCAGTCGCAGGTATCAGTAGACATGATTTTCCCAGCACAGCTCACCTCCCAATACAGAAGTGACCGGAGCAAAAGTGACCCTGAAACTCATGGAAAGACTCCATTATGAGACTTGAAACAAGTAGGTTATGTATGAAAGCAGAGAATAGTGTCTACACTGTGTGCAGAATTATTAGGCAAATGAGTATTTTGATCACATGATACTTTTTATACATGTTGTCCTACTCCAAGCTGTATAGGCTGAGAGCCAACTACCAATTAAGTAAATCAGATGATGTGCATCTCTGTAATGAGGAGGGGGGTGGTGTAATCACATCAACACCCTATATAAGGTGTGCTTAATTATTAGGCAAATGCCTTTCCTTAGGCAAAATGGGTCAGAAGAGAGATTTGACGGGCTCTGAAAAGTCCAGAATTGTGAGCTGTCTTGCAGAGGGATGCAGCGGTCTTGAAATTGCCAAACCTTTGAAGCGCGATCACCGAACAATCAAGCGTTTCATGGCAAATAGCCAACAGGGTCGCAAGAAGTGTGTTGTGCAAAAGAATTGCCCATGAATTGAGGAAAATCAAGCGTGAAGCTGCCAAGATGCCATTTGCCACAGTTTTGCCATATTTCAGAGCTGCAATGTTACTGGGGTATCAAAAAGCACAAGGTGTGCTATACTCAGGGACATGGCCAAGGTAAGGAAGGATGAAAAACGACCACCTTTGAACAAGAAACATAAGATAAAACGTGAACACTGGTCCAAGAAATATCTTAAGACTGTTTTTTTAAAGGTTTTATGGACTGATGAAATGAGAGTGACGGGCCAGAGGCTGGATCAGTAAAGGGCCAGTGATGGGCCAGATGGATGGGCCAGAGGCTGGATCAGTAAAGGGTAGAGAGCTCCACTCCGACTCAGACGCCAGCAAGGTGGAGGTGGGGTACTGGTATTAGCTGGTATCATCAAAGATGAACTTGTGGGACCTTTTCGGGTCGAGGATGGAGTGAAGCTCAACTCCCAGACCTACTGCCAGTTTCTGGAAGACAACTTCTTCAAGCAGTGGTACAGGAAGAAGTCGGTATCGTTCAAGAAAAACATGATTTTCATGCAGGACAAGATCCATCACATGCATCCAACTACTCCACAGCGTGGCCGGCCAGTAAAGGTCTAAAAGAAGAAAAAATAATGACATGGCCCCCTTGTTCACCTGATCTGAACCCCATAGAGACCCTAAAATGTGAGATCTACAGGGAGGGAAAACAGTACACCTCTGGGGACAGTGTCTGGGAGGCTGTGGTGGCTGCTGCACTCAATGTTGATCATAACCAGATCAAGCAACTGACAGAATCTATGGATGGAGGCTGCTGAGTGTCATCATAAAGAAAGGTGGCTATATTGGTCACTAATTTTTTGGGTTTTGTTTTTGCATGTCAGAAATGTTTATTTCAAATTTTTGTGCAGTTATATTGGTTTACCTGGTGAAAATAAACAAGTGAGATGGGAATAAAGAGAATTTTGTTTACGTACCGTAAATTCTTTTTTCTTTAATCATCAATGGGAGACCCAGACAATGGGGTTTAGGGCACTGCCCTCCGGAGGTCACACTAGGTACTACAAGTTTGTAGACACCGCCTCCTCCGCTTATAAACCCCTACTGCAGGGAACATCCTCAGTTTGGTCCATAAGCTGCGAGGAGACAAATAAACCACACCCGAAACGTCGGGAGAAAACCGTGTACAAACGGTTCCACAACCCGGAAAACACTGTCCCAATAGGGAACAGATCAACTGCAAAACATGCAACGGAACAACTGGGTGGGTGCTGGGTCTCCCATTGATGATTAAAGAAAAAAGAATTTACGGTACGTAAACAAAATTCTCTTTTTTCTGGTCATCATAATGGGAGACCCAGACAATGGGGATGTCCTAAAGCAATACCCCAGGGCGGGAATAGTTCCTCAAAAGACGGATGAAACATGGTCCCCCTCAAAGGTGGGCAACCGCCGCCTGGAGGACCCGCCTGCCCAAACTAGCATCCGCAGAGGCATGGGCATGCACCATATAGTGCTTAGAGAATGTGTGCAGGCTGGACCAAGTGGCAGCCTGACACACCTGTAGAGCCGAAGCTCGATGTCGCAAAGCCCAGGAGGCACCGACAGCTCTAGTAGAGTGAGCCTTCAATCCCACCGGGAGAGGCAAACCAGAAGACTGGTAAGCCTCTTGAATGGGAGCCTTGATCCATCTGGCCAAGGTGGACTTCGATGCCGCGGACCCCTTACAGCGACCTGTCGTAAGGACAAATAATGAATCCGAACTCCGGAAGGAGGCAGTCCTGGACACATAAATGCGTACAGCCCTCACGAGATCCAGAGTATGGAGGTCGCGCTCAACCTGATGAACGGGAGCGGGACAAAATGATGGGAGAACAATCTCCTGGTTCAGGTGGAAAGTGGAAACCACCTTTGGCAAGAATTCTGGCCGCGGGCGCAACACCACCTTGTCTTGGTGAACCACCAGAAAGGGCGACTTGCACGAAAGTGCAGCCAATTCTGAGACCCTTCTCAGAGACGTAATCGCCACCAGAAAGACCACCTTCTGGGACAAACGAGAGAGGGAAATGTCTCTCAGTGGCTCAAACGGCGGTTTCTGCAGTGTCGCCAGGACCATGTTAAGGTCCCAAGGGTCCAGAGGTCGCCTGTAGGGCGGAACCACCCGAGACACCCCCTGCAGAAATTGACGGACCTTCGGAAGGAGCGCCAAGCGCCTGTCAAACAGCACTGAAAGAGCGGATACCTGACCCTTCAGGGAGCTGAGAGATAAGCCCAACTCCAAACCCGACTGCAGAAAAGCCAACAACGTCGGGATGGACAAAGGCCAGGGAGACCTGGCACCCGAGGCACACCAGGTAAAAAAGATTTTCCACGTTCTGTGGTATATCTTCCTGGATACGGGCTTCCTGGCCCGATTCATAGTGGCAACCACTGTAGGAGAGAATCCCCTAGATGTTAGTAGCCAGGCCTCAAGAGCCATGCAGTCAATCTGAGGGCCCTGGAATTGAGGTGGAAGAATGGGCCTTGCGCGAGAAGATCTGCGCGTTCTGGAAGAGCCCACCTGTGTCCGCCTGACAGTTGCCACAGGTCCGGGTACCAGGACCTCCTGGGCCAATCTGGTGCCACTAGAATGGCTACTCTGCATTCCGTCCTGATTTTCCACAGAACCCTGGGAATCAGAGCCAGAGGCGGGAACACATATGGTAGATGGAAGCTGGACCAACTCAGGATCAGGGCGTCTGCCCCCAGAGACTGAGGATCCCAGGATCTCGCCATGTATTGCGGCACCCGATGATTCAGCCGCGAGGCCATCAGATCCACGTCCGGAGTGCCCCATTTGCTGCAGATGTCCCGGAAGACGTCTGGATGAAGAGACCACTCTCCGGCGTCCATCCCCTGCCGGCTCAGGTAGTCGGCCTCCCAGTTCTCGACCCCTGGGATGTGAACTGCGGAGATCAGGCAGTCGTTGTCCTCCACCCAAGATAGAATGCGGTGGACTTCGGCGAGGGCCTGAGCACTTCTGGTCCCTCCCTGATGATTTATATAGGCGACGGCCGTCGCATTGTCGGACTGCACCCGAATGGGCTGTCCTGACAGGAATTTCTGAAACGCCAGGAGCGCCAGATAGACCGCCTTGATCTCCAGCACGTTGATCTGCAACGCCGACTCCGACTGAGTCCAGAGGCCTTGAGCCCTGTGGTGTAAGAACACCGCTCCCCAGCCCTTCAGACTGGCGTCGGTGGTCACCACTAACCATGACGGTTTGAGGAAGGACCGGCCCCGTGACAAGTGACGTGGCTGGAGCCACCACTGCAGGGAATCCCTGGTCGGTTGGGAAAGCGCCACCAGCCGATTCAGAGAGATCGTCCTCTTGTCCCATCGGCGGAGGATCTCCAGCTGAAGAGGACGGAGACGAAACTGTGCGAAAGGCACCGCCTCTATCGCAGCTACCATGCGTCCCACCAGCTTCATCAATACCCGTAGGGATGATTGTGGTGACAGGAGGACATTCTGCACTCCTGATTGGATGGCCAGCTGCTTGGTTCGTGGCAGAGACACCAGGGCTGAGTCCCTGTGGAAGTCCATGCCCAGATATGTCAGTGACTGGGTCGGAACCAGGGTCGACTTCTGGATATTGAGAAGCCACCCAAACTGTTCCAGAGACTTCATGGTCACCTCCAGGCTTTGCCGACAAAGGTGTTCCGACGGCGCCCTGACCAGTAGGTCGTCCAGATAGGGAATGACGGCGTGCCCCTGCACGTGCAGGAGAGCCATCATGGAGGCCATCACCTTTGTGAACACCCGCGGTGCCGAGGCCAGCCCGAACGGCAGCGCCACAAATTGGAAGTGTTCTTCCCCCACTGCAAATCTCAACCAGCGCTGATGAGCCGGTGCAATGGGCACGTGAAGGTAAGCGTCTCGGATATCTATCGACGCTAGGAAGTCCCCCTGTGACACAGCCGCGATCACGGAGCGCAGGGATTCCATACGGAACTTCCGAACCAACACGTGATGGTTGAACAACTTCAGGTCCAGAACCGGGCGGAAGGAGCCGTCCTTCTTTGGAACGATAAAGAGGTTGGAGTAAAAACCCCGGAACCTCTCTCCGGAAGGCACTGGGATCACTACTCCGTCTCTGCGGAGTCCCTCCAACACCAGATAAAAAGCCTGAGCCTTTTCTGGGGATGGGACCGACCGATGGAATCGGGAAATCGGTTTTGACGTCAGCTCTATCCTGTAACCTCGCGAGACCACATCTCGAACCCACTGATCTTGAACGTGAAGTAGCCACTTGTCCTGAAAACGAGACAGGCGGCCCCCCTCCTGTGGGGAGGCAGGAAGGGAGAGCGAGTCATGTAGAGGCGGGTTTGGGGTGGCAGCCGCTGCCCCCGCCGACTTCTTTGGGCGACTCTTAGAGCGCCACTGAGAAGCGGGCTTGCCCCCTCGGTCCGTGCGAGCGGAGGGTGCTGATGACTGTGAACTGGAACGAAAGGACCACTGCTTTGGGTTCCTTTTGACAGTATACCGTGGCTTAGGTTTATTCTGCGGGATCTTAGACTCAGCAGAATCCTTTATCAGCTTGTCCAGTTCGGTGCCAAAAAGCCTGTCACCAGCGAACGGAAGATTCAGCAAAATCTTCTTGGATGTGGTATCTGAGTCCCAAAGACGCAGCCACAACAACCTGCGAATAGCATTGGCCGAAGCCACAGCTGAGCGAGTGGCAGTTTCCAGAGTCGCCGTCCTGGCGTAGTCCGCATAGGCCCTCGCCCTCTCGGTAAGTGCCAGGACCTCTGGACTGGACCTTGCCAGGTCAGTGATACCATCCAAGCAGGTAGTAATTGCTTGTAATGTCCAGACCGTGGCAAAATTAGGGGCAAATGAAGACCCCACAGCCTCATAGGAAGACTTGGCGAGTTGCTCGACCTGTCTATCAGTCGCATCCTTCAGCGAGGAGCTATCAGAGGCAGAGAAGAGGGAGCGTGCCGCAATCCTGGTCATGGAAGCATCCACCTTCGGGACTGCGACCACTCCTGAAGCACCTCCTGGGGGAAGGGGAAGCGATTGTCCTTGGGTTTGCGGACATAACGCCGCCCAGGATGTAACCTGGGAGCTCTAACCACCCTTCCAAAGTTAGTGTGGTCCATGAAGGAGCCACTTGGTCTAGCCTCTGGCCGCAGCCATTGATAGACCTCCTTCGGGTGCACCGTCACCTCCTCAGGGGGTGTCACGAGACGTAAGGTCTCGTTGATAGAGGACACCAGATCCTCCACCCCGTCTGGTGGTTCAGACACAGACACAGACCCGAAAGTTGAACCCCATCATCGTCCTCACCATCAGAGGAACGCTCCTCCTCAGAGAGAGCCTGGAGCTCGGGTGACTCCTCACGACGAGCCCGCTTAAGGGGTCTCACAGCAGAAGAGGGAGACACCCGGGGGTAACTGGACGGAGTAGCTGGGCTATCCAGCCTCCTATTAAGTGCCTCCAGGGATTGCGACATGGAGGACAGCTGGGACAACAGAGATTCATTGATCTTATTCTGAGTTTCCCATGGCCCTGGGATCACCTGAACCTCAGGGTATAGCACCGGAGCTGCTGTCTCAGCAGTGTCAGTCCGGGCCTCTGGGCGTCCGCAGTTATTGCAGGACCCCTCCACCAGTGTCCCATTGCATGTAGCACAGGTAATGGTGGCCTCTGCCGCCTTAGCAGCACGCTTCCTAGCTGAGGACATCGCCACAGTAGGGGAAAATAAGCCAAATTGCAGACAAAAACCGGGAGTCCCGGTGGCTTACCGACCGCAGCAAGCGGTAGGAGGAAGCGGTGTGTGTGTGTGACCTCCGCGAAGGTTTCCGATCTCCCCTATGGAGTGCAGACGCACGCTGCAGACAGATCCCAGCCGGGAAGTGAGGGGTAAAGATGGCCGCCGACAGTGAAACTGTGGGCGGCGCCGAAAACACGCGGGAAGCACACACACACGCCCATCGATGACGTCACCGCACGGGCTGCTTCCCATCCTCCAAGCAGCCTCAGCATGAAGGCGCCAGAGCCCGCAGCGCGGGAATTAGTGTGAAATACCACACACAGACTGCATACAAACAAACATCCGCAGCCTACAGCCTCAGCCCCTGTGACACACAGGGCGGTCAGCCAGGGTGACCCTAGCACAGGGTACACCACCAGATCCGCGGACCCGAGGGTAACGCGCGGTCTGAGTGTCAGGACACATCAAGTGACCGACACTACCCCCAGGCACACAGGAGACACAGAGTGCCTCAGTGCCGGTCCGGTCTGTAAGCACCATTTAGGGAGGCCTCGGACGGGGGTTTCAGCACCAGTCCGGAGTGTAAGCACCATTTAGGGAGGCCTCGGACTGGGCTGGCTCCAGTCCGGTCTGTAAGCACCATTTAGGGAGGCCTCGGACGGAGCGGAGCTGTGCAAGGCTCCCATCTCCCACTCTCCAGAGCCCCCCAGAGAGGGATGGAAAGGAGCGCGACAGCGTACCGGGAGAACACAAAGTGTCCAGGCTCTAGGCCCTCCGGTACCTCCACCTGCGTGTTCCACAAGGGTGAGCGGGGAGGCTGTCGCCGGTCCCGACCGGAACCATTTTACCTTGTCTTCAGACGCCATCACGTAAGATGTGAGAGTGCAATGAAGTGCAAGCAAAGCGTGATCCTCCGAGCACACTAAGTTTAAAACTGAGGATGTTCCCTGCGGTAGGGGTTTATAAGCGGAGGAGGCGGTGTCTACAAACTTGTAGTACCTAGTGTGACCTCCGGAGGGCAGTGCCCTAAACCCCATTGTCTGGGTCTCCCATTATGATGACCAGAAAATATTTGGTTTTTATTAAGTTGCCTAATAACTCTGCACAGTAATAGTTATCGGCACAAACAGATATCCTCCTAAGAGCCAAATCTAAAAAATAAACAAAAACACTGCAACTTCCAAAAATATTAAGCTTCGATATTTGAGTCTTTTGGGTTGATTGAGAACAAAGTTGTAGATCAATAATAAAAATAATCCTCTACAATACAATTTGCCTAATAATTCTGCACACAGTGTATATGCATGGCTGAGCACAAAGTGGATGGACGATCTCACACACTGTAATAGCAGTCACCTCAATCTCTTTTCCTCACCGCCCCTGGTGCCACAATGAGTGATATGCCTGTCATCACTTCTCACCTTGATGTCGGTTTCGCAGTACACTAGAGCTTCTTTATAAAACTTGATGGCCTTCTCATAGTCTCGCTGGACGGCGGCATGTCTCGCAATTTCGGTGGAGATTTCTGCTGCCAGTGACTTCTGGGCAGGGACGGCATCCGGCTGTTCGAGCTGAGCTCTCTTCAGCACCCTGGCTTGTATCTCCCGGGCCTGGAAACAGAATATTTAGAAGAAGATGGCCAAGCAGAAGTGAGAAAGTGTATTTACAGTGGTACAAGTGGTGCATTCACATGAGCAGACAGAAAATTGCTTCTTGGTTGCGACTATAAATGATTGACGTTTCTATTACAAGAATCTTTTTCAAAATGTAGTTTATAGGGGAAGCCAAGAACATGAGAGCATCCGTATAGGGTACTCACATTTCATGGGCTCCTCCGAAAACCTGTGTGTGTGCACTCCGAATATACTTCACTCAATTTAGTATATGTGTCTGTCAATCACAGAAGTCCTCCACCTCCACAAAAGTCTGATAAGCCACCAATATAAGAATTTTTGTGTACTCACCGAAAAATCCTTTTCTTGGAGCCTTCACTGGTGGACACAGGACCATGGGTGATAAGCTGGGGTCTTGCTCTCGGTACCAAAAATGTTTTAACTTCTACATCCCTCTCAATGTCTGCCAGGTGGAATGTGCCCTGTACTACAGTCAGTCAAGTGTATGGGATTGAGCCACAGTACCGGGCAGTCAATCAGGTGTATGGGATTGAGCCGCAGTACCGGGCACGGTCAATTAAGTGTACGGGATTGAGCTGCAGTACCAGGGACAGTCAATCAAGTGACTGGGATTGAGATGCAGTATCGGGTACTGTCAATCAGGTGTATGGGACTGAGCTGCAGTACCAGGCACAGTCAATCAAGTGACTAGGATTGATCCGCAATACCGGGCAAAGTCCATCAAGTTGCCTTCAATACCACTGTCAGAAATTGATGGTGACACTTAATTTGTTAAAGGGAACCTGACCCCTCCAAATCGGTCCCCAGCCTCTAAAAAGCTGTCCCTGCACCTTCCTATAAGGTTTCAAGCTATCCCTCTCTTTCCCTATAGCGATTCTGTAAAGTGTAATTATCACCTTTATTACCTGAGAAATCTGCGGCTTCTGAATCCCCGAGTCACAGTAGGTGTACACTCTTGCGGGTTATCGCCGCTTCCACTGTTGTTTTCCACGCCCCAATAGACGTGAAAATGAATGTTGATGATCCTGTGTCGGATCGCTGGGCGGGCTTAACCGGAATGATGCAAATCGCGTCATCTCTTGCGCTGTGACGTCGATATACCTCACGCTGTGCATTGCGCATGTGCGAGTTGTAAATAACACCTCGTGCATGCGCACTGAGGTTCGTACATTGGGTGTATCAACGTCACAGCACCGGAAATGACGCAATTTGCGTCATTCCGGCTAAGCCTGCCCAGCGATCCAACACAGGATAATCAACATTCATTTTCACACCCATTGGGGCGTGGAAAACAACAGTGGAAGCAGCGATAAGGAACCAGAGGGAACACCCACTGTGACTCCTTGGGGATTCAGAAGCTGCAGATTTTCTCTAATAAAGGTGATAATTACATGTTACAGAATAGCTATAGGAAAGAGAGGGATAGCTTCAAACCTTAGAGGAAGGTGCAGGGACAGGTTTTTAGAGGGTGGGGTCCGATTTGGAGGGGTCAGGTGCCCTTTAACAGCAGAGATCAGATCCAAGTTTTGATGTTGGCTACATGTTAAAAGAGGTTTTCTGGAATTTTTCAATACTGGTCTATCTTTTTCCAGACTTTCTTTTTCCTACCCAATGACTTTAATACATTTTGTGCGCAAACATACGAAGATCTGAAAATTACCCTCTGTAAAGAGACAATGGCATCTTCCGTCTTGTCCATTTTGCTGTAAATTTTAGCAAGAAGAACCAGATAGCGGCTGTCATCCATAAGTGGTGATAATTCATTCACTAAAAAAGGTTGAAACAAAAGGGATAGATGGGATTAACCCTCATACACAACACAATAAACCTGTAACTGAATAAATGGGGGTGTGACGATGATCTGAATACATGGACACTTCGCAAATGCACTTTCAGGCTTTCTCAGCATTGGCACATCGGATTACTACCAGACTGGTATCATTGTTATGGTAGGACTAGCAGAAGTACTCATCATACCCGCCTCATGATCCAGCGCCTGCTGAAGGACCTTCTCTGCTTTCTCATATTGCTTCAGTTTCAGCAGGAGCTCGGCCAGGTCATATTGGAGGAAGCTCTGATGGCCGCTTTTCAGGGCAGTCTCATAGTAGCTGATCGCCTGTAATGTGAGAACAGAAATATTACTATATCATATATTTTATCTGAGAGAGTTAAGAAAGCAGCGAGAGGCAGCACCTTGGTGTAGTTATGTGTCTTGATCAAGGCTTTCCCAATCTTGCTGGCTAATGCTCCATCTTTAGGATTCTTCCTTAATGCCTGTTCATAGATCTCAATGGCTTTTTCAGGCTGTTATTGCATAAAATAATCATTATCAATAAAATTTGACGAAAAAGAAAATGATATAGAAATCAATATTAAAATACCTTTTCCATAACAGACATTATCCAAAACATACAATCCACTACAAGTGATCAGCAATTATTTCCTGACTAGATGTGGGCCCAATGCTCTCACATTGGGAGGGCAGTGTCTGTATGCTGTCTCTTCCCTGTGCGCTGTCTCTCCCCTCTGTGGCTGTCTGTCTGTCCCCCCTTTTTGCAGCTGTCTGTCCCCCCTCTTTGCAGCTCTCTGTCCGCTGTGTGGCTGTCTGCCCTCTCTGTGGCAGACGGTCTACCCCCTGTGGCAGTCGGTCTACCCCCTCTCTCTCTCCAGGACCAAGTGCCTCCAGATCCGCGCTGCTGCCCCAAAGAAATATCAAAGACACCGGAATGCTTTGAATTAATTATTTTGAGTGAGCTCCACGGCTCGTGCAGTCAATCACTGACCTCCGCAGCTCGTACAATCAGTTCAGTGGGCTCAGCGGCTCGTGCAGTTAATCAGTGACCTCCGCGGCTCATGCTGTCAGTGAGCTCCACGGCTCGTGCAGTCAATCCCTGACCTCCGCATCTCGTACAGACAGTCAGTGAGCTCCGCGGCTCGTACAGACAGTCAGTGAGCTCCACGGATTGTGCAGACAGTCAGTGAGCTGCACGGCTCATGCAGTCAGCTTGGGTACAGCCGTTGAGCTCAGTTATTGGCTGCAGCGCTATCGGTGAGACCTTGGCCATGTACACCAGGAAATGAAGACTAAGCATTGGACCTGTGTGTAATTGTTTTTTTCTCTTAACACAAACTGCAGCAAAGGGTCGGGGGGCTTTTAGGAAACTTAGCCGAAGAATGCCCAAGGACATTGAATTGTAAATACATATTAAAGATCCAGCATTCCTGGTGTCAGGATGTCAGAGACAGAAGTGGTTTATAATGTTTTCTGTCTTCTATTTTACAGGGTAATAAGGCTTAATGTGCGCTATGCAGAGAGTGGAGACGGTCTTTACTGTACCCAGGGATCACATGAATATCCTATATTACCCGGCATCACAGAACCGATGAGTTTGATCAGATCCAGATCCGCTCTGCAATGTCTACGGTCACAACAGTGGGGCAGTCACATGGCACAGATGACATCATGCCAACCCCGACAAATTGAACGCCACGCTAAAGATGCCGGAAGATAAAAGGTTCGAGGGCCTCCTGTCTGGCTGCCAGGTACCACTGATCTGGACAATGGACAGAGATTTGTTCTGCGAATCAGTCCGCTCATCTTTATCAGTAAGCGTCCAATTTCTGCTACCCTAAAAGCAATCAATCATTTATCTACCTGGTCAATGATAAATCACACAGCAGATAAGAAACATACCTCCTGAATATTCATATAGGCGTCCCCGAGCAGGAGGTACGTATGGGAGCTCGGCACTTTCTCTAACAAATCTCTGAAGGGAATAAAATAGATACTAAGGAATTACTTAGCTTACACACAGTTACAAGGAATAAGAAAATTTGTCGTCTCCTGCAGTCTGACTTAAAAGTAGAAATGAAAAATAAAAAAAAATGTGATTGCAGATGGAGCTCAACTTCCTCAATATACATTAAAGAGGTTCTCCAAGAATCTGATGAAATAGCACCCGTGATATTATTTAAACTGCAGCCGGACCTAGTCATGTATCAGGATGGGCTGAGAACTAAAGACATAAAGCTCCCAAGACTTGTGTCTCAACTGTCAGATGAGCTGTATCACACATACCTTCATTTGCAGGTATGGACCCATTGTACCACTGCTGTATCTAACTTCTTCTGTACCCAAACTCTATGTGCCTTGCATATACCTTGTGGTATGTCCTATTCCTCCATCTGCTTTGTAACTTACAAATATCCATATTATTTCATCCTTTGTGTCTCTCTCTCTCATGCTGATTTGCCCCAAGTGTTTATATTAACAGCAATCTGTTAATTCTCCCCTGGTGCTTTGTGTCCTATCTCCCTCCTCTGACCCCTCCCTTCTACTCACCTGGTTCATTCTCTCCACCCCTTAGGCTGCTTTCACATCAGCGGTTTTCGCCGATCGCGGCAGATGCGGTGAAAAAAACGCATCTGCCGCGATTAACGCATAACCGCTGCACTTGCGGCAAGCCCCATGCAATGTCTATGGGGCTTGCGGTAAGTGTGCGGCAGGTGCGGCAAGTGCGGTTTCGTCACTTGCCGTAGGTGCGGCCGCGAAAAAAAACGCAGTCAGCCGCGGTTTTTTTTTGCGGCCGCACCTGCTGCAAGTGCCGATACCGCACTTGCCGCAAGCCCACATAGAAATTCTATGGGGCTTACCGCAAGTGCAGCGGTTATGCGGTAATCGCGGCAGATGCGTTTTTTTCACCGCATCTGCAGCGAACGGCAAAAACCTTTGATGTGAAAGTACCCTTAGATGTATAAATGAGTGATGGCAAGCCTGTGTGCCTTGGCCTTTGTGTGTTCATAAAGTGTGATTCATTAAGTGGTCTGCAGAGATAAACCAGAGGAAACCAGAAGGTAAAAATCTATACCTGTCTGTTGACTTTCCCACTAACACATGCACAATGATTACTTATGCCCTAACAGTAATCCTTTCCCTATTTCACTACCCCTAGGCTCCAACACTGCCAGCACAAATATTTATCTCCCCATCCCTCTTACCTCCCCACCTGAGCTCTTCTGCTGACCTGCTTCTCAATCTCACACCCCTCCTGCAGAAACACAAAACAAGCCGGCCGCTCTCATTCTCCCACCTGCTTGCTCTCTCTTTGCTGCTGCTATCCGCTGGAGACATATGTCCCAACCCAGAACCCCCACAGCTAACTTTCCCCACTATTCCTACCCCCTATCACCCCACACCTGCAGGAAACAGCCACAATCTCCTAAATATGAAACTTATTTCCCTAACCCCCTCTCCACCGCCTCCTCTCTCTGGAGCACTCTGAAATGCCCGCTCCATCTGTAATAAACTCCACTACATTCATGACCTCTTTACCTCTCACAGACTCTCATTCCTGGGCCTCACAGAAACATGGCTGACACCCTCTGACACGGCCTCCCCTGCTGTGCTGTGTTACGGTGGACTTCACTTCTCCCACACACCTCGCACTGGCAACAAACACGGTGGAGGAGTGGGTCTCCTCCTCTCTAACAACTGCATCTTCAACCCAATTCCTCCTCCTCCCTCCTTATCCTCTCATCTTTTGAAGCGCACTCTGTCCGTATCTACTCTCCTTCCAACCTACAAGTGGCTGTCATTTATCGACCACCAGGTTCGACCACTACCTTCTTTGACCAATTCTCAATCTGGCTCCTATGCTTTCTATCTGCTGACATTCCCACCATCATAATGGGCGACTTCAACATCCCCAATGACACCCCACCAGTCAACAGCCTCAAACTCCTATCACTTGTCTCATCCTTTGGCCTCTCTCAATGGTCCTCCACAGCCACCCACACAGACGGACAAACACTAGACCTCATCTTTACCCGCCTCTGCTCACTAACTAAACCCACAACCTCCCCTCCCCTCCTCTCTGACCACCATCTACTTACTTTCTCATCCTTGTCCTCCCCATCTGCCACCCATGTCCACCAGCTCGTACACCCTCGCTGAAACCTCACACATCTTGACACTCACACACTCTCCAACACCGTTTTACCACTATCATCCATATCCTCACTCCATGACACAGATAATGCCACAGCTTTCTACAACTTCACATTCACATCAGCTATTGATGCAGTTGTCCCTTTCATTCATTGCAGAACACGACGCATCAACAGACAACTCTGGCACGCAGATACCACTAAAAATCTGCGGTGAGCGGCTAGGGTTGCAGAGCGGCGCTGGAAGAAAACACACTCACAAGACTGCACAGCATTCAAACAAGCTATTATCACATTCAAGTCAGCACTCACCACCACTAAACACAATTACTTAATTACCCTCATATCCTCTTTGTCCCACAACTGCAGGCAGTTATTCAACACATTTAACTCCCTCCTCCGCCCCCCCCACTACCACCTCCTCGTATCTCTGCAGAAGACTTTGCAACACACTTCACCAACAAGATCGACCAGATCAGACAAGTCTTCGCTACCCAACCACCGCAACCCCCATGTATACCGGATCAATCCTTTCCCCCACTAATCCTACTCCCATCTATATCACTGAAGGAGAACTTGCACACCTCCTCTCCAGATCACACCTCACCACTTGTGCACTGGACAAGCCATCTCTTGACCCCACTTCCACATCCAGTTACCGGCCCATATCTCTGCTCCCGTTCACTTCCAAACTTCTCGAAAAGCATGTCCACACTGTACTCTTATCCCACCTCTCATCCAACTCTCTCTTTGACGACCTTCAATCCGGCTTCCGCCCCCACCCCTCCACTGAAACTGCCCTGACCAAAATTACTAACGACTTACTCACGGCCAAAGCTAACAGACAGTTCTCCGTCCTCCTCCTTTTAGACCTGTCCTCTGCATTCGACCATTGCCTCTTATTACAGATCCTCTCTTCCATTGGTATCACTGACCTTGCCCTCTCCTGGATTTCCTCCTACCTTTCCAACCGCACATTTAGTGTCTCCCACTCCAACACGACCTCCTCGCCCCATCCCCTCTCTGTTGGAGTCCCTCAAGGCTCTGCCCTCGGGCCCCTCCTTTTTTCAATCTATACTCTTGGTCTGGGACAACTCATAAAGTCCCATGGCTTCCAGTATCACCTGACTCCCAGGTGATGACACCCAGATCTACCTCTCTGGCCCAAACGTCACCTCTCTGCTGTCCAGAATCCCAGAGTGTATATCAGCCTTATCCTCCTTCTCCTCCCGCTTCCTAAAACTCAATGTAGACAAAACTGAACTCATCATCTTTCTTCCATCTCACACACCTCCCTTACCAGACTTATCTATCACAATAAATGATATCACACATTGCCCTGTACCTGAAGTCCACTGCCTCGGACTAACACTTGACTCTGCCTTGTCCTTCAAACCGCACATCCACGCCCTTGCCACCTCCTGCCGCCTCCAACTCAAAAATATTTCCAGAATCCGTCCTTTTCTCAACCCCCAATCTGCTAAACTACTAATGCATGCCCTCATCTCCCGCCTCGACTACTGCAACCTCCTACTCGGTGGCCTTCCTGCTAACACTCTTGCACCACTTCAATCTGTCCTTAACTCTGCTGCCCGACTAATCCACCTCTCTCCTCACTATTCCTCCACTTCTCCTCTCTGCAAATCCCTCCACTGGCTCCCAATTCACCAGTGTATCCAATTCAAACTACTAACGTTGACTTACAAAGCCGTCAACAATCTGTCCCCACATATATATCTCTGAACTAATCTCCCGATATCATCAAACTCGTAATATTCGATCCTCCCAAGGCCTCCTTCTTTCCTCCACACTTGTACATTCCTCATCTAACCGCCTGCAAGACTTCGTCCGAGCATCCCCCATCCTCTGGAACTCTGCACTCCATCACGTCCGACTGTCCCCCACACTCAGAACCTTCAAGCAGAGCCTGAAAACCATCTCTTCAGAATAGACTACAGCCTGCAATGACCATAGTGCCGCCTCAACACCACTGGACCCGGTCCTCCACCACCATCGGACCGGGCACTCCAGCACCACCGGACCCGACACTCCACCACCACTCGAACAGACCCAACCTACTGTCTCCCTCCCCACTGCCCTGTAGAATGTCAGCCAGCAAAGGCAGGGTCTTCTCTCCCCTCTGTATCAGTGTGTCACTTTGTTGGTTGTATTTTTAACTTGTCTGTATGTAACCCTTTCTCATGTACATCACCATGGAATGAATGGTGCTCTATAAATAAATAATAATACCTCAGTCAGCCAGGAGCACGGCTGTGATATGTAAAAATATATACCGTATATCTCCCACTCGCTGAGCACAGTGAGGGATATCTCCAGCTTTAACCTCCTCAATGTTTATTATCAGGATGAGAAGATGAATCTTACATATAACAACCCTGCACCTAGCCAACTGAGCTATGTGCAATACAGCTTTTCTGTCAACTGAGACATAGGTCTTGGGAGCAGTATGTCTTCAGCTCATCCTGACACAGGACCAGGACCAGGCTACAGTATGAATTATATTACGGGCATAATTTTATCACATTCTAGGAGAACGCTTTAAAACTGTTAGATACATAGAACAAAATAATGTAACCACTAGAGGGAGCTAACTCCATTATATATAGGTACAGAACTCAATATTACAGTATGCAAGAAACTCATAAGCTCTCTCTAGTGGCAGCAGACATGCAACTTTCTCAGTCCTTTATCTTAAAGGGGGTTCCACTACTAGCACAACCCCTTCTGATCCCACTTGTTTTCCCTAGTTAAAAAAAGTAAAAGACCCTGTACTTACCTTCTGTGCTGACGCTGTTCCAGCGCTGTATATAATAGCAGTTCAAAGCTCATGTGACATTGTCATATCATGCGATCCCCAATCACCGCTGGCTTTTCTTGCCGCCTTTCAACCAAATGAACAATCAACAAGAAGTGACGTTGCAGCTGCAGCTCCTTTCCTATTAATTGCTCATTTGGTCCAAAGGCACAAAAGCCAAGGAAAAAGAAGCCAGTGATGACTGAACTCGGGGTTCACGTAACATCACAATCTCACTTGAGCCTCCATTACGGACAGTGCTAAAACGGTGACAGCACGGGAGGAGAGTGCAGGGTCTCTTATTTTAATAGGGAGAAATAAGTGGAATCAGGAGGGGTTGTCCCAGTAATGGATAACTCCTTTAAATAAAAATTGAGCTTCGACCACTAGAGATAACTTTATACCTATTAGACCCTCACATTGAGGCTTAAATGTACTTTATTGTAGAAATGCTCAGTGGAAGACGCCTGTAATAGACACATGGGTACATCACCTATAGCAAGCGATGTAGAGCTTCTTATCTTTCCTGTGCTGGAGATAAATGTCAGCCATTTTCTCCTTGGTCTGGACAAAATATGGTTGCTCTGGAGAAACGTTTCGGAGCATTGACAAAGCTTGTTCCACATCCCCGTGAGAAAGGGCCAGCTCAGCGTTCGCTATCATGAGCCGCAGCTCCTCCGCTGTCCCAGAGAATTCATTGATCGCATCTTGTAACACTTTGGCGGCTTCGTGCTGTATATGTACAGGGAGATTGTAAGTGGAAAAGTGTAAGAGATTTATTATAAGAAGCAGGATAGACACAATACACTTTTTAGGAGAAAAAAATGCTCTATAAATTAAAGATGGTTGTCTCCTAAGAGAAAAAAACCCTTCTCATAGTGCATTCCCTATAGTGATCCGATAATCCAGCACCCAAGGTCGCAGTTTGCCGTACAGATGTTGCCATTGGTTTAATTTGACTGAAAAGCAACAATAATGACCACTGCGAGCAAGCCCGGACTGAATGTAGCAAAAATCAAGCATTTTCATCTCCTCTCCATTCATTCTATATGGTACTGTAGGAGTTAGCCAAGTACTGAGCCCAGAAATTGCCCTTATATTAGGATGGGTGGGTGTCCTAACTGTCTGATCCTTCTATGGTATTTTTGGTCATTTAGGATACAAGGGAAGTATAAAGGTCAGATTGCAAATTAATGAAGTGAGGCATGGTTAATTACCTGCCTGATACATAGCCTCATATGTATAGGGAAACTTAGCACTTTATTGAGCAAGAGGGACTTTATCTGGGAGTCTTCACAATGCATTCCATAGAGTATGAGCATGGATGGGGCTCAGATCTAGTATCCTAAAGGCCGGTTTTCACACACAGATAATTGTGCAGAGATTGTTTGCAGATCTCTGGTTGCAGTGAAATCATGGACACATTGCTCCATTTTGTGGCCGTGTACAAATGTAACAATGTGTCCATGATCTCACTGCAACCAGAGATATGCGAACAATCTCTGTACAATTATCTGTGTGTGTAAACCGGCCTTAGGTGAAGGTTACATCTGTTGGGAATCTATCAGGCCATACATATGTTGCGATTGTCTGGATTCTCATATATAGCAGGTGCATGCTGACACATTTTTTATGTCTTAATGTATGCAAGTGCAATTTACTACTTATTCCTAGGCTGTGTAATGTGAGATATAGTGGTTGACCACCTGTAAAAAAGTACCTACTGTAAAGGGCCTGTCACACGCGTCAATATCGCCTGCACGATATCGGCTGCACGTGACGTTGCAGCGATATTGACGCGTGTGACATACTGAATCAACCAGCGATAAATCGCTGGTTGATGATCGCCAGGTTTTAGAACCTGCTCTAAAACCTGGCGATTGTCGCCCGGTGGACACGCAGCATCGCTGTGTGTGACACCGGGAGTAGCGATATTCCAGCTCCCAGCGCCTCTCACAAGCGCTGGGAGCTGGTAACTAAGGTAAACTGCGGGTATCTAGGCAGCGCGCGCTGCCTAGATACCCGACGTGTACCTTAGTTACCAGCCTCCTCCGCTCCGCTGTCCCTGTGCCAGTGTGGCAGAGGAGAGGGGGTTAACCAGGGAAGCTTCCTGCTTCCTCCGGCTGAGCCCGCCCGTCCTCTCTCTGCTGCTGCTCCGGCTCACAGGGGCCCCGCTGGACGCAGGTTAGCCCTGCGGGGGGGTCCCCAGCCGCCCCCCATGTCCCTGTGCCAGTGTGGCAGAGGAGAGGGGGTTAACCAGGGAACAGGGAAGCTTCCTGCTTCCCCCTGCTGAGCCCGCCCCTCCTCTCTCTGCCGCTGGGCAGGCAAACCAGGGCCCCCCCTCAAAGGCTGCACCAGGGCCCCCGGGCAGCAAGGTCCGCCCCTGGCTCACCGGCTGGTATCTAAAGTACACAGCGGGTAACTAGGGTCCCTAGTTACCCGCTGTGTACCTTAGATACCAGCCGGTGAGCGGAGGAGGCTGGTAACTAAGGTACACGTCGGGTATCTAGGCAGCGCGCGCTGCCTAGATACCCGCAGTTTACCTTGGAGACCAGCCTGCTCCCGCTTCCAGCAGCCTGGCAGCGGGAGCAAGACATCGTGGAAACGATATTTAAATCGTTTCCACGATGTTTCTGGTCAATTGATCGCTGGTGAGTCTGCCTGTGTGACAGCTCACCAGCGATCAGCCGTCAATGTCGTCAGCGATCATCTCACTGACGACATTGACGCGTGTGACAGGCCCTTTACTCAACCCGCGCCTTGCTTGATTCAATTGCAATCTGACCTTAAGGCTACATTCACACTGTCTGTTCTTTTTTCATCAGTTTTTGTAGCCAGAACCAGGAGTGGGTGATAAATACAGAAGTGGTGACTGTTTCTATTATACTTTTCCTCTGATTGTTCCACTGCTGGTTTTGGCTACAAAAACTGATGAGCAAAAACAGACCAAAAATGCACAGTGTGAATGGAGCCTTATACATAACTTTTATCCTAGTTCTGCTCAATTATGGATTAAATATATTGTCTTTTTAAGTGCAGAGCAACTGTTCAGTTGTGCATATATATGTTTGCAAAAAGGAGATTTTTGTGTACTCACCGTAAAATCTTTTTCTCTTAGCCTCTAATTGGGGGACACAGACCGTGTTATGCTGCTGTCCACTAGGAGGCGACACTAGGCAGAATCTGCAAAAGAGTTTAGAAACTCCTCCTCTGCAGCATATACACCCTGGAGCAGGAAGTGCATCTCCAGTTTTGTGCTAAAGCAGTAGGAGAGTTAACAGATAATAACAGTGACACAGGAAGTCTACGCAGGCGACCTGTGTAAACAAATATAGGTAACAAGGTAATAAAACAGTGTAACGTGGCCTGAAACCAAACAGGCACGTGTGTAAACAGTTAAAAGTTAGCAGAGTAATGCTAGTACCACAAGTCCTGAAATTAATCAGGCGCATGTGGAAAACAGTGAATAGTTAACGAAGTAATAATCATATAACAAGGCCTGTAACTAAACAGGCTCACAGTACTATAAGGCCTGGAACTAAACAGGCACAAGTTTAAACAGTCAACAGTTAACAGAGTGATAATAGGCAAACATGTGTAAACATGTTAACCATGTAACAGCTGAGAAGCTATGTGAGAACTGTAGAAAAAAAACCACAAGGTCAATAGGGTGGGTGCTGTGTCCCCCAATTAGAGGCTAAGAGAAAAGGATTTTACGGTGAGTACACAAAAATCTCCTTTTCTCCTTCGCCTCATTGGGGGACACAGACCGTGGGACGTCCCAAAGCAGTCCCTGGGTGGGAAAGAACAATGGAACTAGTGACACTGAGCATGGTCAGTGAAGAACTATGTACCGACAGGTGGGCTGCTGCCGCCTGGAGGGCACGTGTCCCCAGACCTGCATTTGTCGAGGACTGAGGGCAAGCACTATAGTGGCTTGGGCATGGGTGTAGACCTACCCTAGGTTGCCTATACACTTGTTGCACCCATACCTGTTACCGAACTGTCCAGAAGGCTTCCACGGCCGTAGTAAAATGTGCCATGACCTGCCGGAAGAGATGAGATTTCGATGGCATAAGCGTCTTGGATGGTTAGAGGAAATCATCTGGTTAGAAGAGCCTAGAGGCTGACTTGTCTTTATTTCTGCCCATTGGAAGAAGGATAAAGGAGAATCCGACCTCTTACGAGGGCACTGTCTTGGAAATGTAGACGCGTAGGGCTCTGACAAGGTCCCGCATATGTAGGTCCTTTGCGACTGGCCGGACTGGAGTCGTGCGCAGTGATGGCAGAGAGATGTCTTCATGTAGGTGGAAGGAGTAAACCTATCTTAGAAGAATGGAACCAGCCACAGGACAATCTTGTCCAGATGGAAGACAGAAGAGGATGGATTACATGAGACCGCTGCAAGTACCGATACTTCTGCAGAGACAAAGAAATGCCACCAAACCATACTACTATTTGGATGAAGATGCTCAAGGTAATACCCCATCGAGGCTGAAAAGGTGACTCTTGTAGTGCCGTGAGGACCAACTTCAGGTCCTCATGGGAGTAGTCTTGTTGTATGGAGACCCTAAATAGCCGACCCTTCGAAGGAAGGATGTCATAGACATCTGGTGGCAAGACGTGTTTGTAAGATTGTGAAAAACGACTGAAAACCTGCTGTGTGAGAGACCCTAAGGACAGACCTGAGTCTAGGTCTGAGTGGAAGAAACGGACAGTCCCTGGTATGAAGTAGGGCCAAGGGGAAGGACCTCTGGAGGTCTCAAAGGCAAATTCCCCCCCAAACAGTTACACATGTGTGATGGGATAACGCTGATAAAGCTGGTGTCCTCTTTGTGACTAAGGCCGTTACAATATCCTGGGAAAAAAACCTCTTGGGTTAAGTTCTAGGTCTCAAAAATTACACCATTAACCTCGGAAGTGAGGAAGTCTGAAAAAGAACTGGCTGTGAACTAGCAGGTCTGGACCCTCTGATAGACGTCCTGGTACTGCTGCTATAAATTGGACGAGTCTGCGGACCAAGCGCGTGTGGGTCAGTCTGAGACCACGAAGATGATCCGGCAACCTTATCGTTTGATATTCAAGA
This sequence comes from Allobates femoralis, assembly GCA_033576535.1. Lineage (NCBI taxonomy): Eukaryota > Metazoa > Chordata > Amphibia > Anura > Aromobatidae > Allobates > Allobates femoralis. The sequence goes on from JARQOC010000011.1 coordinate 36,068,088, forward strand.
CTATATCTGTTAGTGGGGAAAGAATATAGGAGAGACGGATACCGGTCCAGGCTTGGACAAATGCGTCTGTCCACTGACTGTGGATCCTGAGACCAGGAAAGGAAGGCCGGGATCGTGGCATTGAGGCGTGACTCCGTCAGGTCCATATCTGTGGTTTCCTGGCATTGGCGTTTCGACGGAGAACTTCGAGATGAAGGGGTCGGACCCCTGAGTCCTTTTCCCTTGGTGGATTAGGAAAACCGCCTCTTAGATGAGTACATCTGGAGTGAGAACAGTTGGCAGTACAGTGTTCCAGGATTCCATCTAGTGAAGGATGTGGCGAACTTGTCATCGCTTAGGGACTGCGGGTTCCACCCTGGTGGTTGACCCATGCCACAGCTGTAGCATTGTTTGACTGTATTCTGACATGTTCAAATGCCAGAAGGTGACTGAAAGATTTTCAGTACTAGAGATACTGCACGAATGTTTGTAGATTGAGGGTTATCTTCGAGACAGGGCAAGACTACTGCCATGTGCATTGTGATGGGGGCACGTCGCCCCCCCATCCTGTTCTCGTGCAATGCCTGAGCATGGATAATTGCAAAGGCCGGCGGTTAAGCTGAGTCAATGGAACCGACTCTCAAGCTGCCACTATACTGTCTAGGACTCTTATAGCAGGTGTGAAGGATTGAAGGGACTTCCGACGGAGACTGCGGATTCCAAGACGAAGATCTGTGCCTTGTCTGGGGAAATTTAACTAGAGCTGTGGAAGTGTTGCAATTAAAGGCCGCCGTGTTCATGCGATGCTGTGCCTTCCATATGGCTGAGACTCCCTACGTGATGCTGTAGCATGTGGCCGTCAGGAGTACGCAGCGGAGCTGGGACTCCCGGAATGTGTGTGCTGAGTTGCAACACGTGCCATGGAATTGCGGTAGACCTATGGAGGTCGATCGTACCGAATCTTCTTAACGAGCACGGTGTAAATGCCATTGTGTTCGCAGTCCTTGAAAGTCATGCATCCATAAAAGAGTCATCCAGATACGGTGGACTGCTGAATGCAGTATAAACATTGCCAACGTTAGGCTGTGAAAAGTCTTTGTATTCTTTGTGCTTCAGTCCTTTTAGCCTTGCCCCACTCCCTGTGCTGACGCTTCGGAGGCTCCGACGTCAGGTGGAGGGTGTGTATGGCGAGCAGGAAGCGGGCGGGTAAGCTAGAGATGTCCGGCTAGGCCGAAGCGGGGGCTCGCGAAATCGCGGGGCTCAGTAACGGCAGACGCCTGACGCAGAGGTCCGGAAGTAGCCGGAAGTCAGGAGTAGCGTTGGCTGAAAACCGGAGGCTGTTCCCACGATAGTGCAGTCGCTGGTGTCCTGTGCTGCACACGGCGAACACTATCTCACCGTGAGAATTCTATTTTTTTTTTTTGACTCCTGAGTCGAGAAGGGACAGATTGTGTGAAGAAGGTTTGGGCCACGGACATACGGGGTCCAGAAGGGCCCATCCGTCATGGGAGTAGTCTTGTTGTATGTGCGGTCGAGGATCTGCGAGATCCTGCTTTGAAGCGGGCTGTGCAAAGAGCTCGCTCATGTCACCTCAACCCAAATACCTAATATAGGTATAGTGAGGAGATGAGCAACAGAGCTCCTGGGACGGGGGCCGGCCAGGCCTTGAGCCGTCATAGCTTCAACCAAAGTTCCAACAGTGGGGAGTTGAGACAGGGGTAAGGCAATTAGCCAAACCTGGCTACTACCCAGCGCCTCCAACAGCGGAGAGCTGAGGAGGGAGTATGCTATGGGTCTTAGGTTCCAGAGACCAGCAGCTAAATACATAGTGCAGCTGCGGATTACGGTGTTTTATCCTGCGTCTCGTGAGACTGGACTGTAATCACCGCCAACCAGAACTGCAGCTGTGGGGAGGATTGGCAAACGGTCCTGGGACCTTGCGGTTGTCAGGTAATTGTAGATTACACCACTCTAACTGGACTCTCCCGCAATGTAGGGGCCGAGGAAGAAACATGTGAATTAAACTCGTAGCAATTCCACCACAACCTGGTTCTCTGAACTGTGTAGGTGCCTGGAAGTGGTCTGATGGATGAGTATTTGATGTTTGAACATTAACAGGGCTCCGCCAAAGTTGGGGGACCGAGGATAAAAAAAGGGTGTGCTGGTATATCGCTTAACCTAGCTACCCCCCTTAGGTCGGCCAGGTGTACCAACAGGTACGTGTATCTGGCACGATGGAAGGAACCACTGTAATCGGATCGTGCGCTGGATAGAGGGACTGTGCCTGTACTGCTCTGGGAATTAGCAGTATTCCTCGTAGTATGATAGTACTCTATACACGGTGTACAGAGGGAGTATTACAAGTTCCATGCATGGTGTACAGGGAGGGGGGAGGACGACAGATTGCAGCCGGCTGTATCCCGCTGGCTGCCCTTCAGTAACTACCGGAGACCGCAGCACAGCGAAGCTGTGTTAATTGTACTGTGTTGGGTCTCTGTGTACACCGCACAGCGGAACCTGGAATTGCTGTAATGTTGTACAAGGATCCTGAGAAGAATCCCTATATCCCCATTACCTCCAGCTGGGAGGATGGGGACAAAGTGCTACCGCAGCAGGGGCAAGCATGAGCTTGCTGCCATCTGCCCCTTAGTGGGTGCCCCTGCAGACATTCCGCCCAGCACTGAGTCCTAGGTTCAACCCTAGGGCTGAAAACCTGCTGGGCTTCTAAGCCCATACATCTGAGACCTAACCGTGCCTGATGGCTGGTCAGCCTGTGCCCCCCGGTACCCAAGCGCTGTTCGCCGCTGTATACAGCGGTGTCAGCGCCGGGGCTGTAATGGCGGCGATGCCGAGAAGGAAGGGGGCGGAGCCAGCGCGAGAGCGCGCAGAGAAGCTGGAGGGCGCCTTTTTTTTTTAGTCCTGTCCCGCCTCCCTTGCTGACGCCGCAAGGCTCCGACGTCCGGTGGGGAGGCGGGCATATGGGCGGGGACAAGGGCGGTGACGTCCGGCTAGGCCGAAGCCGGGGCCTCGCGTAAATCGCGGGCCCGGGAATGGCAGAGGCCTGGCGCGGATGTCCGGGGCCGGAACTGGGGACAACGCCGCCAGGCACCGGAGGCTGCGCCCACGATAGGGCAGATGCTCCGGCGGCACCCAGAGCCCGCTGAGTGAGCTGCTGCTGCTGTGCTCCCTCCCGGGGAAATGGCGCAGCATGAATAGTATGCGGGACGAACCCGGAGTGGGGGGGCCCGCTCCTAGAGACGCCACTGCCTTCGGCATAAAGCCATGTGGCCGATTTATGGCTGCATTCGGGGTCACATCAGAGGCCCCGGGCTCCAGGGGTGCCCCTGCAAGTGTGCTGCAGCCTAGAGTATGCTGCAGCCTGTGATTGTGTCCGCAGCTGGCAGGAGCCCAGGGTATTAAATGAGCCCAGGTTGGTTGGCTCAGGGGGAAGCAGGGGGCGAAGAAGGAAAAGAGCCATGCAGGGTCCCAAGGGAGCCCTGATTACCTGTGTAGGCTCCTCAACCCAGACCCTAGGCAGGGAATGGGGAGGGCATCTTGGGCTTGCTCGACCCATAACCCAGAGGGGAGATGGGGAAGTCTGTGCCTGGCCTGGCGTCCGGATGTGCCCAGCAGGATCCTGCGCTTTCTTGCTGTGATTCTCTGCAAGCCTGCAGAAGTCACCCTGAGGTTCCCAGTGGGGACAGGGGAAAATGTGGAAGCGCCGGCCATGGGAGAAAGACAAGGAGATCGGAACGCAATGGAACCGTCGCCTTGCTCCCTATCCATCGTGGCAGGAGGGGATACGTGGAGGTAACACCCCGCGTTCCCGCCTGTTGCTGGTTTTGGGAAATCGGTATGCGGAGATACCGTCGCCCTCTCGTATCCTTGGTTAAAAACAATAAAAATCTAAGATTAAAAATATCTAACTATGTAATTAGTGTGGTCCTTTGGACCATGTCTACCTCCTAACGACACTAAGCAAAAACTGGAGATGCACTTCCTGCTCCAGGGTGTATATGCTGCAGAGGAGGAGTTTCTAAACTCTTTTGCAGATTCTGCCTAGTGTCGCCTCCTAGTGGACAGCAGCATAACACGGTCTGTGTCCCCCAATGAGGCGAAGGAGAAATGAATTATCTTTGCTGGGATTACAGGTCATCATTTATGTTAGGTATAGGTAGCAGTTAACGGCCTCTAAAATCTTGGCCCTAATTGAAAAAAAATAAGCAAAATCCTAGGTAGCTTTCTGTGTTGTTTTTTATTATAGGACCGTCCTATGTAAATCACTGTAAAGTATATTTCTTTTAACCAAATACCAAGTTCTCTAGCTGTGATGAGACCTGTATGAGCGCACGCTTTCCTCCATTACCTGCTCTCCGTTCAAGCGATGACAATCCACAAGCTCCAGGAAGATGGACACTCGGTCACTGGCGCCGACTTCTACTTTTCTTCCTTTTGCCTTTTGAGAAGAGCCGCCCTTCTTCATTCCCGGTAAGCTCATCGCCATCTGCAGTGTTTTAATGGCCTCCGGAATTTCTCCCATTCGTTTCTGAGTCTGCGCTTTCAGGAGATTGTACAATGGATATTCACGTATCTGTGATGAAGAGCACAAACCTTATGTGTCAGTAGGTAAAGAGCCATGAATCTTCACTGTGTACTCATTACAGAGGCAGGACACAAAAGAGGGTTAAACGAGTGCTGTCACTTTTTTAATCAGACATTTTTTTTATTAAAGAAAGTTTAATTCACAACTTCATATAACAGTCAACATCACTTATATAGTTTAAAAGATATGACATTTTATAATCCCACCCTTCCCTTCTCTTATAAAGAACAGCTAATCTAATATTAAGGATCCACCTTTTTGATATCTCAGCAGGTTTCCACCCATGGTGTCCACAGTTTATTAAACAATTTTCTCTCTCTTCCTTTTATTATACATCCCTTTCTCTATCTGTAGAATGTGCACTATCTGCTTAATACATTCTCGTCTTGATGGGGTTCTTCACTTATCCAGTGTCTTGCTATTAGTTTCCAAGCTACAGTTAGGGCCAGAAATATTTGGACAGTGACACAATTTTCGCGAGTTGGGCTCTGCATGCCACCACATTGGATTTGAAATGAAACCTCTACAACAGAATTCACGTGCAGATTGTAACGTTTAATTTGAAGGGTAGAACAAAAATATCTGATAGAAAATGTAGGAATGGTACACATTTCTTTACAAACACTCCACATTTTAGGAGGTCAAAAGTAATTGGACAAATAAACATAGCCCAAACAAAATATTTTTATTTTCAATATTTTGTTGCGAATCCTTTGGAGGCAATCGCTGCCTTAAGTCTGGAACCCATGGACATCACCAAACGCTGGGTTTCCTCCTTCTTAATGCTTTGCCAGGCCTTTACAGCCGCAGCCTTCAGGTCTTGCTTATTTGTGGGTCTTTCCGTCTTAAGTCTGGATTTGAGCAAGTGAAATGCATGCTCAATTGGGTTAAGATCTGGTGATTGACTTGGCCATTGCAGAATGTTCCACTTTTTTGCACTCATGAACTCCTGGGTAGCTTTGGCTGTATGCTTGGGGTCATTGTCCATCTGTACTATGAAGCGCCGTCCAATCAACTTTGCAGCATTTGGCTGAATCTGGGCTGAAAGTATATCCCGGTACACTTCAGAATTCATCCGGCTACTCTTGTCTGCTGTTATGTCATCAATAAACACAAGTGACCCAGTGCCATTGAAAGCCATGCATGCCCATGCCATCACGTTGCCTCCACCATGTTTTACAGAGGATGTGGTGTGCCTTGGATCATGTGCCATTCCCTTTCTTCTCCAAACTTTTTTCTTCCCATCATTCTGGTACAGGTTGATCTTTGTCTCATCTGTCCATAGAATACTTTTCCAAAACTGAGCTGGCTTCTTGAGGTGTTTTTCAGCAAATGTAACTCTGGCCTGTCTATTTTTGGAATTGATGAATGGTTTGCATCTAGATGTGAACCCTTTGTATTTACTGTCATGAAGTCTTCTCTTTACTGTTGACTTAGAGACAGATACACCTACTTCCCTGAGAGTGTTCTGGACTTCAGTTGATGCTGTGAACGGGTTCTTCTTCACCAAATAAAGTATGCGGCGATCATCCACCACTGTTGTCATCCGTGGACGCCCAGGCCTTTTACAGTTCCCAAGCTCACCAGTCAATTCCTTTTTTCTCAGAATGTACCCAACTGTTGATTTTGCTACTCCAAGCATGTCTGCTATCTCTCTGATGGATTTTTTCTTTTTTTTCAGCCTCAGGATGTTCTGCTTCACCTCAATTGAGAGTTCCTTTGACCGCATGTTGTCTGGTCACAGCAACAGCTTCCAAATGCAAAATCACACACCTGGAATCCACCCCTGACCTTTTAACTACTTCATTGATTACAGGTTAACGAGGGAGACGCCTTCAGAGTTAATTGCAGCCCTTAGAGTCCATTGTCCAATTACTTTTGGTCCCTTGAAAAAAAGGAGGCTATGCATTACAGAGCTATGATTCCTAAACCCTTTCTCCGATTTGGATGTGGAAACTCTCATATTGCAGCTGGGAGTGTGCACTTTCAGCCCATATTATATATATAATTGTATTTCTGAACATGTTTTTGTAAACAGCTAAAATAACTAAACTTGTGTCACTGTCCAAATATTTCTGGCCCTAACTGTATATACAGTAGAATAGCAATTGTTATTTTATACATATTATCGGTTTTGACTTCTTCCACATATCCTAAGATACAAATCAGAGGGTCCTTTTCAATCACACACCTGTATGCCCCTCTATTCTATTGATGACTGTAATCCAGTATGACAACAACCTAGGACAAAGCAATAACATGGGGTGCTGTCACTTTAAATATGCCCTAAATTAAAAGGGATAGGCTACAAACAATTGTACATTGTAATGAATAGATCTTAGAATAAAAATGAGTTCCACAATTGGATGTGTTAAAAAATGTTACTGTCCCGAGATATTGTTATAAATGTGCCCCTGTGTAATGTACAGTATGTGTCCGCCATGTAGGAACAGGGGGGATATACCACAGCTCCTGGGCAGGGGAGGAAGTAAGAAAGTATACAGATATTACATCCAGGGATCACAGACTATAAGAGTATACAGACATTACATCCAGGGATCACAGAATATAAGACTATACAGACATTACATCCAGGGATCACAGACTATAAAAGTATACAGACATTACAGCCTGAGATCACAGAATATAAAAGTTTACAGACATTACATCCAGGGATCACAGAATATAAGAGTATACAGACATTACAGCCAGAGATCACAGAATATAAGAGTATACAGACATTACAGCCGGGGATCACAGAATATAAGAGTATACAGACATTACATCCAGGGATCACAGAATATAAGAGTATACAGACATTACAGCCGGGGATCACAGAATATAAGAGTATACAGACATTACATCCAGAGATCACAGAATATAAGAGTATACAAACATTACATCCAGGGATCACAGACTATAAAAGTATACAGACATTACAGCCGGAGATCACAGAATATAAGAGTATATAGACATTACAGCCGGGGATCACAGAATATAAGAGTATACAGACATTACAGCCAGGGATCACGGAACATAAGAGTATACAGACACTGAATATAAGATTATACAGACATTATAGCCAGGGATCACAAAATATAAGAGTGTACAGACATTCCAAATGGTCAGCACGAAACAATCATAAAGTGAATCTGTGATGGGATCTATGCTTTCCAAAACATGGCCCACATGAATCAGAAACTGATTACCACATTAGGGCTCGGATACACTCTCCTAGTTACATGTGAGTCTCTCAGATGAGACTCAGAAGAGACTGGAGCAGTGATCCTGAATGGCCTCTCCCTCTCTGGACGGTGAGTGTGGAGCTGCATAAAACCACAATAAGCTGACAGCCCCGTCCAGATAGGGAGAAGCCGTTCAGGGTCACTGCTCCAGCCTCTTCCAAGTCTCGTCCGAGAGACTCACATGTAACTAGGAGAGTGTGTTTCCAGCCTTAGGGCTCGGACACACTCATCAGAGTTTGACTGAGGAGACTCTGAAAGGGCTGGAGCAGTGACCCTGAACGGCTTCTCCCTATCTGGACGGGGCTGTCAGCTGATTGTGTTTTTGTGCAGCTCCAGACTCCCTGTCCAGAGAGGGAGAGGACGTTCAGGGTCACTGCTCCAGCCCTTTCAGAGTCTCCTCAGTCAAACTCAGTTGTGACTAGGAAAGTGTGTCCAAGTCCTCACATAGATTTAGGTATCTACCTAAATTGTAAGCTAGTGAGCAAGGCCCTCAGTCCTCTTGGTTTGCTACGCTAATGCAGGGGTCTCAAACACACGGCCCCCGAGCCGCGTGTGGCCCGCGTGGCTTCACACTGCAGCCCGTGGCACCATGGAAACATAAGCATGCTGCAGTCCATTGTACAAGGGGCCGCCGTGGTACCTGCTTCATTGTGACTTCCAGGTACCACTCAGACAAGCTCCTTCGCTCTTGTACATCAATGCAAGCCGGCGTCCAGCAGACAAAATCAGAAGCCTCCTGTTGAAGTCATACGCCGACGTCAGCTGCAGGCTTCTGATTGGTCTGCCGGCCTGCATTGATGTACAAGCGCAAAGTAGCTTGTTTGAGCGGTACCCGGAAGTCACAATAAAGCAGGCATCACGGCGGCCCCTGTACAATAGACCATGGCATCGTTAAAGAGAACCTATGACCCCCCTGGTGCTAAGCTACACTGAATGCAGCGTGTCTGCTGCATTCAGGGAAGGGGTCTCCTATGTCTCTAGCCCCCTGTAAGTTGTAAAAAAGAATTTTTAAAGTGTATAGACAAGGAGTCCGGAGGGACTTACTCAGTAATGATTCATCACTGTTGCCCTCCACGCCTCCAGCCTTCCCTGTGCCACTTCCAGCCCTCTCTTGTTCAGCCTCCTGTATGTGTCATCGCTGTTGCTGGTGTCCTCCCCGCCTCCAGCCCTGTCTGTGCCACCTCCAGCCCTCAGCGATGACACATAAAGGAGGCTGAACAAGAGAGGGCTGGATGTGGCACAGAGAAGGCTGGAGGCGGGGAGGACACCATACAACAGCGATGACTTATTACTGAGTAAGTCCCTCTGGACTCCTTATCTGTACACTTTATAAAGTCTTTTTAACAGCTTACAGGGAAACTAGAGACATTGGGGACCCCTTCCCTGAATGCAGCAGACACGCTGCATTCAGTTAGCATAGTACCAGGGAAGTGACAGGTCCTCTTTAAGGTGTGCGTGATTGAGAATTAGAAAGTGTGTGTGTGAATATGTATGAGTGTATATGTGTTTGTGTATATGTGTATGAATATGTGTTAGTATGTGTATATGTGTGAGTGTGTATATGTATGTGTGTATATGTGTGTGAATATATGCGTGAGTGTGTGTATATGTATGCGAGTGTGAGTTTGTATATGTGTGTGTATATGTGAGTATGCGTGTGTAAATATGTCTTAGTGTGAGTATATATGTGAGTGTATAAGTGAATGAGTGTGAGTGTGTGTATGTGTGAGTGTGCGAGTGTGTGTGTGAGTGAGAAAGAACAAAAAGAAGAGACCAGGCTGTGGGGACATCATCGCAAAAGCAGATCAGGATGTGGGCACATCACTACAAAATGGTGTCAGGATGGGGGACATTACTACAAGATGACAAGGGAGGGAACATTACTACAAGATGAGGACCAGGATTGGGGACATTACTGTACGATGGGGACATTACTAAAAGAAGGAGACCAGGAAGGGGGCATTACTACATGATGAGGACCAGGTAGGAACATTACTACATGATGAGGACCAGGTAGGAACATTACTACATGATGAGGACCAGGTAGGAACATTACTACATGATGAGGACCAGGTAGGAACATTACTACATGATGAGGACCAGGTAGGAACATTACTACATGATGAGGACCAGGTAGGAACATTACTACATGATGAGGACCAGGTAGGAACATTACTACATGATGAGGACCAGGTAGGAACATTACTACTTGACGAGGACCAGGTAGGAACATTACTACATGAGGAGGACCAGGTAGGAGCATTACTACATGAGGAGGACCAGGTAGGAACATTACTACATGATGAGGACCAGGTAGGAACATTACTACATGATGAGGACCAGGTAGGAACATTACTACATGATGAGGACCAGGTAGGAACATTACTACATGATGAGGACCAGGTAGGAACATTACTACATGATGAGGACCAGGTAGGAACATTACTACATGATGAGGACCAGGTAGGAACATTACTACATGATGAGGACCAGGTAGGAACATTACTACTTGACGAGGACCAGGTAGGAACATTACTACATGAGGAGGACCAGGTAGGAGCATTACTACATGAGGAGGACCAGGTAGGAACATTACTACATGAGGAGGACCAGGTAGGAACATTACTACATGAGGAGGACCAGGAAGGGGGCATTACTACATGATGAGGACCAGGTAGGAACATTACTACATGATGAGGACCAGGTAGGAACATTACTACATGATGAGGACCAGGTAGGAACATTACTACATGATGAGGACCAGGTAGGAACATTACTACATGATGAGGACCAGGTAGGAACATTACTACATGAGGAGGACCAGGTAGGAACATTACTACATGAGGAGGACCAGGTAGGAGCATTACTACATGAGGAGGACCAGGTAGGAACATTACTACATGAGGAGGACCAGGTAGGAACATTACTACATGATGAGGACCAGGTAGGAACATTACTACATGATGAGGACCAGGTAGGAACATTACTCCATGATGAGGACGAGGTAGGAACATTACTACATGATGAGGACCAGGTAGGAACATTACTACATGATGAGGACCAGGATTGGGGACATTAATACAGGATGAGGATCAGGATCGAGCATTACTACACGTAGAGACCAGGGAGGAACATTACTTCAAGAAGGGGACCAGGATGGGGACATTACTACAAGATGAGGACCAGGATGGGGACATTACTACAAGATGAGGACCAGGATGGGGACATTACTATACGATGAGGACCAGTATGGGGACATTCCAACAAGAAGAGGACCAGAATGGGGACATTACTACAAGATGAGGACCAGGATAGGGACATTAATATATGATGGGGACCAGTATGGGGACAGTACTACAAGAAGAGGATCAGGATGGGGACATTACTACAAGAAGGAGATCAGGGTGGGGACATTACCACAAGAAGAGAACCAGGATGGGACATTCCTACAAGATGAGGACCAGGATATTGAAATGAATGTATGATGGAGACCTTTATGGGGACATTACTACAAGAAGAAGATCAGGATTTGTACTTTACTACATTGAGCAAAAAATTCTGGTATTGCTAAAATGTCACTTAGTCCTACAAGGAATGCAGCCCCCCGATATCAATATTTTTCTATGTGCGGCCTATCAACCCAGCCGAGTTTGAGACCCCTGCTTTAATATCAGATACTGTCAGTACATGTACCCACTGAATTGTAAAGTGCTATCTAAAATCCATGTCAGAGCAACAGTATAATCCTTTATGGAAGTTTAACTCAAACTCTGCACACCTACACCTGATGGACAGCTACTCATCCTCAGAGTTCCTCCTACCTGCTGAAATTTCACACCGCTGAGTACAAGCTGCAGCTGTCAGACAGGCTGAGTGAGCAGATACTGAATTCATGTGGACTGAGCCATTTCATTTTAATATTTTGCTACTGCACTTTGGTATTTTCTCCCAAACGCCACAACCTTTTTGATTAACTATGTATTGGAGGTGGTATGGCAACAAAAAAACTGCATTTTTTTGCTAAATTTATTTATTCATTTATTTATTTTCACAACAGTTGCAGTACGGGTTAAATATTTAACACTTATCACTATGTAATACATTTCAATTATGGATGCCAACTCACCTCAAAGCTATAACTCAGGCAGAGCTCTAAGGAGTGGGAGCACAGCTTTAAGTTGTCTTGGTGTAAGTAAACCTGAGCCATCAGAAGATGAGCATCAGCGTACGACGGGTTATGTTCAAGGCAGCGCTGAAGGCTACACTGAGCAGCTTCAACGTCACCTAAAGAGAAAAAAAATAATTAGTGATATGGTGCTAGCACCTAAAACCCACAAAACTAGAGTATACCTTTAAGGGTATGTGCACACCGAAATTCTTTCTTATTTTGTATTGTTAAAATACAACACATTTACTTTTAGGAGTTTTTGGAAAACGTTTTAGTTTATGGGAATGGCTTAAACATTTTCAAAGTGTAAATGTGATTTCATTGAAAAAAATAAAAAACAATACTGCACTAGTTGTTAATAATGGATCACATAGCAACTAAGATAATGCTTTTTTTGTGCCATGTGACTTATTTTCTCACATTTTTCTGTGCTCTTTTAAAAACTGCATTTTAAGGCTGATTGTGTGTGGCCAGGAGCTGATAGGGAGCAGTGCAATGTGATGGCAGAGAAAGAGTTAACAGAGATCCGGACTGAGCTGTGTGACGCCATATGACAGATCAGAAGCTTGTTACAAGGAAAGAGGCGTTTACACTGATCATTACATTCTGACATTGCTTAGCACCTGTGCTGTAATCAGATACATTGTTTCCTCACCAGCTGCAGTCAGCAGTGTAAGTCATGCGCCCTGTCTTATATGGTTACATGCCCAGTATTCACTGAAGACGGATCTCACTGATAATAAGCATATGTCTGCTTCACACACAGTGTAGTGGGGACACCTTGTGGAAGGTTTATGAATGGATTTCAACCACAATTTTCTAATAGAGTATATTTGAAAGTTTAGCAAAATCACTTGCTCTACATTATTATTAAATAAAAATTTAAATGGGGGTTATGTTTTAAAATCAATTTACAAAAGCATTTTTTTCAGCTTTCTGACTGGACAGTGCCTAGTTTGTCAAGAATGCCATCAGGAGACTCTTCATTGAAGTAACTTGCATTTTCTTTTTCCTTTTGTCACCAGGTATTTATCAAAACGTGAAGCGGGAAAAGAAATTTAAGGCATCTAATAAGTGTATTAATCCTTGCCTATAGTGTTCAGAAAGCGTTGTTTAATCATTATGCAAATTATAATTAATGGTGCACCCTTGGCGTGGCCCGGGTCATAGCTGTATCCCCAATATCTTGATTGACAATGTTCGTTTGCATAAAGCAAGTGTTCCCCGACCATAATCCTCCTGCCAGTGAGCGTGCACAGTAATAGTTTATGAGCTGGCGGCATCTCCTGTGCAGCCATTCCAGACGAGTGTACCAGTGTAGCCAGAGGCAGCAGCAGAAAGGTATGTGTGAGCGAGCACCGGTCACTGCCATGACACTGTGTGCATGAGCACCATTAATCAAAATACAGGGAGAGCCCGAATTATGCCAAGTCAAGGGGCAGAACTGTGCACTGAGCTCTGGTCCGAGCAAAGGGTGCATAGAGCAGCCTTATCTGCATATTGGTTAAACAGCGTTATCTAGACACTAACAGTGAGGACAGATACAATAAGGAGATTTTTGTGTACTCACCGTAAAATCCTTTTCTCTTAGCCTCTAATTGGGGGACACAGACTGTGGGTGTTATGCTGCTGTCCACTAGGAGGCGACACTAGGCAGAATCTGCAAAAGACTTAAGTGGCTCCTCCTCTGCAGTATACACCCCTGGAGCAGGAAGTGCTTCTCCAGTTTTGTGCTAAAGCAGTAGGAGAGTTAACAGATAATAACAGTGACACAGGAAGTCTACGCAGGCAACCTGTGTAAACAATATAGTTAACAAGGTAATAACAGTGTAACAAGGCCTGAACCAAACAGGCACGTGTGTAAACAGTTAATAGTTAGCAGAGTAATACTAGTACCACAAGGCCTGTAACTAAGCAGGCGCATGTGGAAAACCGTGAAGAGTTAACGAAGCAATAATCGTACAACAGGGCCTGATAACTAAACAGGCTCACAGTACTACAAGGCCTGGGGCTAAACAGGCACAAGGTTAAACAGTCAACAGAGTGATAATAGGCAAACATGTGCAAACATGTTAACCATGTAACAGCTGAGAAGCTATGTGAGAACTGTAGAAAAAGGCCCACAAGGGCAATAGGGTGGGTGCTGTGTCCCCCAATTAGAGGCTAAGAGAAAAGGATTTTACGGTGAGTACACAAAAATCTCCTTTTCTCCTTCGCCTCATTGGGGGACACAGACCGTGGGACGTCCCAAAGCAGTCCCTGGGTGGGAAAGAACAATGGAACTAGTGACACTGAGCATGGTCAGTGAAGAACTATGCCCCGACAGGCGGGCTTGCTGCCGCGTGGAGAGCACGTCAAGCCCTATAGTGGCTTGAGTATGTGTGTAGGCTGACCCCTTTTGGCTGTCTACACACTTGTTGGACTGACACCTGGTGCTGAACGGACCAGGAAGCCCTCACTGCCGTAGAATGTGCCGTGCCGCTGCCGGAAGGGATGAGTTTTCGACGGTATAAGTGTCTTGGATGGTTAGACGAATCCACCTGGTTAGAGGAGTCTTAGAGGCTGACATGTCATTATTTCTGCCTTCTGGAAGAAGGGAAAAGGAGAATCCGACCTGTTAGAGAGGCACTGGTTGTGGGTACTTAGATGCGTAGGGACCTGATAAGGTCCTGCATATGTAGGTCCTTTACGACCAGACAGAATGGAGTCGGTCGCAGTGATGACAGAGAGACGTCTTTAGTGAGGTGGAAAGAGTATACCGCCTAAGAAGAAGGATGGAACCAGCCGTAGGACAGCCTTGTTCAGGTAGAAGACCAGAAAAGATGGTTTACATGAGAGCGCTGAAAGTACCGATACCTCTGCAGAGAAAAATAATTTGCCACCAAAACACATTACTGTTTGGATGAAAATGCTAAGGGTAAACCTATAGACGCTCAAAAGGTGGATCTTGTAGAGCCATGAGGACGAAGATCAGGTCCCGCAGGTGTAGTCCTGTGGTATGGAGACCTTAAATGGGAGACCCTTTGAAGGAAGGATTTTCCTAGAGACCTGGTGGCAACACGTTTTTGGAAGGTGAAACAGGCTGAAACCCTGCTGTGTGAGAGACCCCAAGGACAGACCTGAGTCTAGGTCTGAGTGGAAGAAACGAAAGATCTTTGCATGAAATAGGGTAAGGGGAATGACCCCTAGAGGTGCTCGGAGATAAAGAAAAACAAAACGATTACACTCATGGTATATCGTCGATAAGGCTGGTTTACTCGCTGCGACCATGGTCACTACAACATCCAGGGAAAAAACTCATGGGTAAATTCCAGGTCTCAAGGGCTACGCCACTATTTTCAGAGTTGAGGAATTCCGAGGGAGAGCAGGTCTGAACTGTCTTTTTAGTTGTCCTGGTACTGCTGGTATGCGTTGGACGAAATTTTCGTCCAAGCGCATCTGGGCCAGTCTGAAAATACAGGGAGATCTGGCAACCGTCTTGTTTGACCATCCGCACTATCCTGTTAGTGTGAAAGAATATAGGGGAGACGGAGACAGGTCCCATCTAGGACTGGTATGTCTGTCCTATTGACTGTAGGTTCTAGGACCTGGCCAGAAAGGATGGAACCTGAGCATTGTAGACGTGAGGCCGTCAGGTCCACATCTGTAGTTTCCTGGCGCTGGCAGCCTTGACAGAAGACATCTGGATGAAGGGGCCGCTTCCCTGAGTCCGTCCCTTGGCGGGTTAGCCTGGTATGAGAACAGCTGACAGTACAGTGTTCAAGGATTCCACCCGGTGAAGGATGTGGCGAACGTCTGTCATCACTTGGAGACTGTGGGTTCCACCCTGGTGGTTGACATATGCCACGGCTGTGGCATTGTCTGACTATATCCTAGCAAGATCGACTGCCAGAAGGTCACTGAATGATTCCAGTACTAGAAATACTGCGCGAATCTTTGTAGATTGAGGGGCATCCTCGTGTGTGGGCGGGACTATTGGCACGTGCATTGTGATGGGAGTACATCGCACCACATCCTGTTTCTGGGCCATGTCTAAGCATGGATAGTTGAAGAGGCCGTAGGTGCAGCTGAGGCTATGGAACTGCCTCCCATGCTGCCACTATCCTGTCTAGGACTCTTATAGCCGTTGTGAAAGATTGAGGAGACCGCTGAAGCGAATTCCGAGACGAAGAATCCGTGCCTTGTCTGGGAAAAACCAATATGGCTGATACTCCATATGTGATGCTGCAGCATGTGGCCATCAGGAAGACATATAGGACTCCCTGAGTTTGTGTGCTGTGCTGGAACATGTGCTCTGGCATTGTGGTAGACTCATGGAGGGTGATCCGCCAACCAAGTCTTCTTAACGTGTCCAGTGAAATCGACAGTGTTCGCAGACTCCGAAAATCATGCATTGATGAATAAGTCGTCCCGATATGGGAGACTCCTGAAATGCAGTATAGACATTTCCAACTTCAGGCTGCATTTATGAGCTTTAGGTCTCACGGTAGTCACTTTTAACTCCTGAGACGAGAAGGGACTGACTGCGTGGAAGAAGGTTCAGGCCACAGCCACACGGGAGACCGGAGGGGCCCATCCATTGGGTTAATGCATTTGCGAGTCTGCGAGGTCCTGCTTCGAAGCGGACTGAGCAGAGGGCATTACGCGTGTTATCTCAACCCAAGTACCTAATATAGGTACAGTGAGGAGATTGGCCGCTGGGCTCGTGTTCCACGTTCTGCAACATAGAGTTTCGTTTTAGTAGTCCGGGGATGGAGGCCGGGTAGACCCTGTGCGGTCCCAACTTCAACCCGAGTCCCCAACAGTGGGGAGGCGAGGAAGGAGTATGCTATGGGTCGTAGGTTCCCGAGACTCTTAGCTCAGTTCCCTGTGCCACTGCGGATCACGGCGTTTCAGCCTGTGTCTTTTGAGACTTGGCTGTCGTCACCGCCAACCGGAGCTCCAGCTGTGGGGTCTGGAGAGAATTAGTGAGCAGTCCTGGGACGCCTTACTGTTGTCGGGTAATTGCAGGTTATATCAGCTTCAACTGGGCTCTCCAACAGTGGGGGCCCAAGGAAGGATCTGTCAGTTAAACCTGAAGGAAGTCCGCCACTAAAAAAGGTCCCTGCGTGGCGACCGATCCCTTGTCAGACTTAGCCTAAGCTCTGACCAACCCTAACGATTCCGAAGGACCGGAATCAGTTATGCCAACGGCGGATAAAAAACCGTCCTGATGTGTTCTGGGGGTGGAAAACGATTTTTCCTCCTTAGCGCCTGAGGTGTACAGAAATTCTCCAAATAAGGTGTCTAGTGAGGCATAGGAGACCTGTGATGGCCTCCTTACGACCACTTCCGCCTCCCATCCACGTAACCCGATGCCACGTCTACTGGCGATGGCAGTAGACGCTGTTATTGCAGAGCAATTGGCAGCGTCCAGGACTTATGTATCAGATAGTCCTGAGGTAACGACTCGAGCCGTCCGGGCCACAGAGTATGATCGGCGGGCAGGAAACAATAGTGCCTGACGGAATTGAATCCGTATCTTGATTACCTTACAGTTATTAAACCGGTTATCGGGACAAAATCAATGATTTTTGGAGAATGTCATGAAAACGACCTACGTGCTGTCTGTGCGTCAATATAGAAAGCAGAAGCATGCGTAATGTCTGGCCAGTAGTAGTGATAGGTGTACTGTCAGGTAACTTTAATACTGTAGGACAGGGCAGTAACTGATCACCTGACATATTTACACTGCCCCTTATATTATGACATCGTTCCTTGCATGTGTGGCGTGAGCAGGGGCGTAACTACAATAGGTGCAGGGGAACTAAAGATTTGCAATAATTGGGGGCCTCGTTGGAGCTTTCGCATCGGGGCCCCAAGGCCTGAAGTTACGCCACTGGGCGTGAGGACTAAATGCAGCAGGACATCATTGCTGGTTGTCCTGCCGTCGCTATTGGGAACTGGCACAGAGCGAGGCTCTGTAAGCCTTTTCCGGAACCCCTGGAAGCGGCCTTAGTGATGTATTGCCGCAGGCAGGGAGCCCTGCTGGGTTCCTTGACCCCTGGCTCCAGCTGCCCGTCCTGAGGGCTGCCGCAGGTGGGCTGCCTTGAACTCCCTGACCTTTGGCAGCAGTGTCCTAAGGGCTGAGGCAGGCAGGAAGCTCTTCCTGAGCTCCTTATCGGTCCTGCACCGCACATATTCGCTGGCCCAAGTTCGCTTTCAACCCTGCAGCAGGGATGAAGCCCTGTCATGGCCACAGTACTTGGTACCAATGAGGAGCTGTGTCCAATCCAGCCTTAGTTTGGTACTAAGGGTTGTGCACACTGTGCTTTCAACCCTGCTGCTTCCACTGTGCACAGTGGATAATGGCCGCCGCTGCTAACAGCAGGGCGGGACCAGAATCCTAAGGCGTGCCATAGGCTTCGCGCCAGTTATCCTCCATTCCGCCCCTTGCTTTGCTGTGCAGCTCCGGCCCGCCCTCTGTTATGACGCTGTCCGCGTCATTCTCGTCATCCGGGGGCGGGCCGGGGGCGGTGATAAGGCGGCTAGGCTGAAGCCGCGGCCTCAAGTAAACAGCGAAGCCGCAAATGACGGCAGGCCGGCGCGGAGGTCCGGTCCGGGACCGGAACAGATCTGGACCCGGCCGGACCCCAGGAGCTGTGGCCACATGCGCGCTTGCCCAGCGCAGCCCCCAGCAGGAGAACCCAGGGGACTGGGTCTCCTGGATTCAGGGGTAGGGTGGCTGCTCCTATCAGGAGATCCCAGAAAACTGGGTCTCCCGGCATCCAGGGACTGTGGGGACCCTGCAAGGAGCCCAGAAAAACCGGTGCTCCCACTTGCAGTATGGGCTCCCGCAGCAAAACCTGATCTCCTGGAGTTACACGGACGTTTGCTGCAGCCTTTAGGGGACCCCCAGGGAACAGTCTCGTGGCGGCAGGACTGGGGCTCTTGGGGAGTAGTCAGCCAGGCTGAGGTCTCCTGCATGTGCTGCGCAATGCTTCTGACCTGTTAGCCTTGTCCCCTGAGCCCTTTAGGAGCACTTGGCAGTGCATTGCGAGCCGCGCGGCACGTCTCAACCTATCAGCCCCATGAGGGGTGGTTAGGGAGGGATGCTGCAGTCCATCATCCAAGGGCTTCTGTGTAGCCTCGACCTCAACCCAGGGTCCCCAACAGTGGGGAGCTGGGGAAGGAAGACCATCATCTCAACCTCAACCAGGCACCCCCAACATTGGTGGGCCGAGGAGGGAGCGGCATGTGGGTGGAAAAGTCGACCTCAACCAGGCGCCCCCAACAGTGGGGGGCTGAGGAGGGACCATGCCGGGAGTCTCGTTAGAGACCCACTTTTCTTCTTCTTGAAGTAAAAAATTCAAAAAGTGAAAAATTTTAGGAGCAATAAAATTTGTGTGTGCCTCCTATCGACACTAAGCAAAAACTGGAGAAGCACTTCCTGCTCCAGGGGTGTATACTGCAGAGGAGGAGCCACTTAAGTCTTTTGCAGATTCTGCCTAGTGTCACCTCCTAGTGGACAGCAGCATAACACCCACGGTCTGTGTCCCCAATGAGGCGAAGGAGAAAAAGGTATTATTTTTATAGTCTAATACATGAATGAGTATTTAGTTTAATTTGTGTTTGTGTGTGCTGGTGCAGCGGAGAGGTGTGAACGACTCCTTAAAAAAAAAAAAATAAATAAATAAAAAAAAAAATAAGTGTTTTCGCTACAGATTTAGACATACCTGCTAAATATTTCACCTTTGCGATCAGAAACATGACTTGTTGAAGACCAGGAGTGGTCTTTACTACAGTTTCCAGGACAGAGGTGCAATGCTTCAACAGGGGAGAAACAGGCTGCCCAGCTGCAGGGGGCTGAAGAGATAAAACACTGACTTAGGACTTTCATTGTGTAAAATACAATCATTAATTACGGTAATTCAGACTCAAGTAAGGTTACAAACTTCTTGAAAAGTTCTCCTTAATGAAACCAGGGAGGTGTAAACAAAAATAAAAAAACAACCTATACTCTTCTCCTTGATTGGTCTGGCCCCTCTTTATCCCCATCAATCGGTGGGGCCCATCACATGACTACTGCAGCCTATTAGTGGCTGCTAATCAGCTGCAATGGTCACATTTTGTCTAAATTGGAAGAAACTTCATGTTTGGACGTACTGTACAATCTGCAGCCAATCGGTGGCCATTTATTGGCTACAGCAGTCATATTACGCTTCCCATCGGATGTTGATCCCAGAAAACCGATCATGGAGAGATCACCAAATGCAGAGGAGCAGCGCCAGTCACTCAGGTGACAATCAGGTTTTGTTTTGTTTTTACATGCTGGGCTCATTAACCTTCGTCAGGCTGCATAATTTTACAACGTTAACAGGCTGCAGAGGTACAATTGTACCTTCATATATTATTATTGAAATTTGGCCAATACATTTTGGACCAAAACTGCAGAGATGTCACGAAATTTCTCTACGGCTTTTCGAAAAAAAGTTATTGCAATTTTAAAAACGGAATAGTTACCATTGTACCTACTCCGCCGGACGAAGGTTAAAGAGGACTTGTCACCAAAGCAGGCATGGTGATCTAATTACAGCACTGGATACAGCATGTCTCCAGCATGCAGGCAAGGGGTCCCCCAGCACTTGAGCAGTCCTGAACCCCGAGATAATACACTTAGAAAACTTACATGCTACAGCCACTAAGGAGGTGGCTAGGGGCTGCAGCCAAGGGCAGATTCACACCCCCTGCATGTGTAATCTGCCCACTGCTGCCAATCATCCTCTCCCTGTCTGCAGCATTTAAACAGAGGGTTTTTTTTTCTCTCCCGTGTAGCCCCGCCCCTCGTGAGCTACACGGGAGAGAATGAAAAACTTGAATTCAGTAACAGTGGTGTCCTAATACTTTTGTTCATACAGTGTATGATGATGGATGAATGGAGCACCATCGCTTAAACGTAAGGAATTGATAACAGGGACCAGCAGTGTGAAGGGGTGAGTGAGCACTACAATGCTCCTAATGAGCAGTTGGATGCTTGGATGTGCGTGACTCATGTACTCGAGGATAATGGAAGTCAATGTGGAACTCCCAACATTTTTCCAGGAACTCTTCAGCATAAATGCTTGCGTTCCCCATTGACTTCCATTATACTCGGAACTCGAGTCGTACACAGCCGAGTGTCTGCCTGCTTATTATGTGTACCTAACACCCGAGAATAGTAGAGCTCGCTCATTACCACTAGTGCATCACAATTAGGACATTTTTAAAAATCAATATCATATTGCCATGTTTCAGGGCGTTTCTGGGAGCTCTGAAACACGTTGACTAATAAGTCAATATTATATTCACCCTTTGATGTCTGGTGGAATACAGCAGTGCAGTTTTTAACCCTTCATCCACACTACTTTCATTTTCTGAAATAATGACCTTTGGGTTTTCATTGGCTGTAAGTCATAATCATCTGCATTTAGAAATAAACACTTGAAATAGATCACTGTTTGCAATGGCGCTATATATATTACATGCATTTCACTTTTGTATTTAATTACTAAAATGAATTAACTTTTTGATGACATTCTAATTCATTGAGATGCACTGGTAGCAGTGAGAAATGAAGAACACAACTATAACAACTATATCCAAAACAACAAAATATCATTTATTTTAACAAAACCACATTTATTTGCACAGGCCGACACACTTTACCTGATTGGGACAAAAGTTTAAATATTCCCTTATTATTTCAAGCAGGAAATCTGGGTTCAACATCTCAAAGTACTGGATACTTAGAGGCAACCCGTGCAGAGAGGAGAAGTGATTGTCCAGGACGTCATTTAACAAATGGATAACCTCTTCCGGATTCTTCTGTTTCTTCATCGCCAAAACTGCCCGTAAGTAAGACAACTCCTGATGGAGAAAAGACTTCACAGTTTAGCAGCTACTAATTCTTCAAACCTTTTGGGGGTGGGTATGTATTGGGGGGGAAGGTGAATTAGAGGGGCTAAAAAAATAAAAACACTTTGTTTTGCTACTTGTTGTTTTTTTACATTAATAAAGAAAAGTTTGAAAAGAAGATTCTTGAGAAATAACTAAATAATGGAATAGTCACGATGTAACTTCTCAGGTCAGCTAAGAATAAACTATAGCCGTCATAGGGAGGAGTAGGCTTACATAGCGGAAGGGAATGGCATCAGCTGAGATAACAACTAAGTGCTAATCACAGGAGGCTAGAAAGGAACCTTAACCCCTTCAACAACTGATGGTATTAAATAAGCTCTTACTCAGGATAAGTGATGAGTGGGCACTAAAGAGGATCTGTGATCAGTTAAACGTTGTGACCTTCTAATCCCAGATATTCCCAAAGTAATGTCAGTCCCTAATACTTGTGACAGCAGAGGGAAGAGGAGAATGTAGCTGCAGTTTCTGTTCAGTGACACAGCATTAGGTAGAGAGGAAATGTGTGAAGACATCTGATCCTACTGAGGTCCTGTGATTGCAAAGACCCCAAACACATTAGATAAAATTCAGGTGAACATGCCAATTTCGGCAGGATCGGCTGGCCATCTATTGTTTATTGGAGTCTCACATCTCACATCTTTGACAGACAATGTTGGAGAAGTGAGATATGGTCTGTTCAGTTTTGATGGCTTATCCTTTCATTGAGTAGGGATACAAGACACTGTCAGAGGCTCTATCATAGAGAACAAAGAAACACTTGGCCGAAAGGCATAGATAGGCAATTGGGAGAGATGACTGGTGCTGAAAGAGCATTTGGCTGACCAATATCTAATGTGTATCACCTGGTTAGTTTCATTTGGATTTACAATAAGTTAAGTTTTAAGATAAGTAGGATAAGATCCTCAAAATGATGAGGTTAAGCTTTCAGCTCACATATATGATGAAGATTTATAGAACAGCGTTCATTTTTTTGGCCAATTTTCAGACTCACCCAGATTTTCCAATAGATTGCTGAATCTCCATCAGAAACTCCAGCTGCTGGTCAGCATCTTGCAGCTGTCCCTCCAGTATCTGACATCTGATAATACCTATTAAACGTAGCACATTGGGACGAGATGAGATGAATTTGAAGTTTAGACTTTCAGATTTAACACACATACAAAGTCTCCTCATTTCAGTGGCTCAAAAGTAATTGGTGACGTCCATGGCTATAGAAAATTTAATTTGTCCAAACGCTGGGTTTCCTCCTTTGCAATGCTTTGCTGGCCTTTACTGCAGCTGACTTCAGTTATGGCTCATACCTTAAAGTGTAACCGCCGTTTACATTTTTATTTAATAATAATGTAGAGCAAGTGATTTTAATAAACTTTCAAATATACTTTATAGAAAATTCTGGTTGCAAACCATTTATAAACTTTTCAAAAGGGGTCCCCACTAGACTGTGTTTGAAGCAGACATATGTTCATTTTCACTCACATCCGTCTTCAGCCTCCTGCCGAGACATCACCGCCTTTCCCCGCATTGGGTGACGTCAGTACACCCACGCCGCTCTGTAGGCTTCAAGCCCCGCACCGCGCACTGACGTCACCCGACGCGATTTGCGTCATTACAGCCTCATTACAGCCTTTATAGCGCCGAGGAGAGCAGGGAGGCGCTGATTACAATATGCATAGAAGATCACACCTATTAAGGCGTGATATTAGGACGAAGATGGGCAGCCTTGGTGACTAAAGAATATAGCCCCAGCTCATTATCATCACTAATGAGTAAGTTATCAAACATTTTTCTACACTTTCACAGGATGCTTTTCTGCGCCAAAAGGAGTGTGGGATTAGTGATACTATGCTGCAGGGACATGTTTGGATAGCTTAGGAGGCGATCTGGGGTGACCGGATCCCTTTAAGTCCAGAATGGGCCGGACCGTACCTCCTTTCTTGGGTACCATGAATAGATTCGAGTAGGACCCGTGGAAGCGCTCGGCAGGCGGCACCAGTATGATGACACCTGTCCGTAACATGGAATCGACCGCCTGAAAAAAAGCGTGAGCCTTGGATGGTGGAGTTGGAGGAGTTGGCAGGAAAAAACGATTTGGAGGGTGGGATTTGAACTCTATAGCGTATCCGGAAGACACCAGATCTCTGACTTAGTTGTCGTCGATAGTGGCGATCCAGACTTGACGAAAGTGTAAAAGTCGTCCGCCTACTTGCAAGGTGTCTTCTGGGGGAGGAGGGTCAGGAAGAAGAAAATCTGTTGGATTTTGATCCCTTAGATTTTGACTGGCGAGAGTGAGACTGCCAGTTTGAGCCGGATTTTTGCGTTGTCTGTGGACGCTCCCTACGGGGAACCCGGTTGCCAGCCGGTGGGGGTCTTGAGACTGACCAACCGAGGGAATTCCGAAAGGATCGGAAGCGAGTTTCTTGTCGACGGATGAAGGGTCATTTAAATTTACGCTGAGGGAGGGAAGTACTCTTGACCCCCGTGGCGTCTGAGATTAATTGATCTAATTTTTCCCCAAATAAACGGCCACTAAAGGTATGGGAGACATGTGAGAGACTTTTTAGAAGCTGCATCAGCCTTCTATTCCCTCAACTAGAGGGCGCATCTGATCGTAATAGCATTGGAAGATGCAGCCACAGCGCAATTGGCAGAGTCTAGAGCTGCATGCATTAAATAATCTGCGGTAACCGAAATTTGAGCCACTTGGTCTAATAGAGCTGGATCAGCCTCTGAGGACCTTAAAGAAGAATGTAAGTTACCACCTCGCGTCATAATAGCTTTGGCTGCCCAGACAGAGGCAAAATCTGGGCCTAGAGAGGATCCTGAAGCTTCAAAGACGGACTTGGCCATCTGCTCTACCTGATGGTCAGTGGCGTCCTTAATGGACGAACCGTCCGGTAAGGACAGAAGCGTCTTAGCAGCTAGTCGAGATATTGGTGGGTCCACTTGTGGCAGATCCGCCCAACCTTGGGTGACTTTAGGCAAGAACGGGTAATGCACTTCAAGAGTCTTACTGTTAACAAACCTCTTTTCAGGATGTAACCAATGTTTTTGTAGGATCTCCTGGAACTCCGGATGATCCGCAAAATATTTATGTGGTCTCCTGGCCCTTTTGAAAGAAACCTTATGTTCTGGGGCATCCGCCGGTGGGTCTGAAACATCCAGAACCTGGTTGATGGATGTAATTAAATCCTCAACCAGAGCCACCATATCAGTTGTATCTAGATCCAGAGACATATCCAAATTCACATCTGAGTCAGGACCATAAAGTCCCTCAGACTCCTGGGAATCCTCTTGGCTTTTGAGGGATGGAGAGGCCCTGGAGCTGCCAGTGGACTCTGGAGAAGAAGATCTCTGTACTCTCCTGCGTCCAGAATTAGATAGAGGACAGGGTCAGTAGACTGTCCTGGGTCCGACACCTTGTCCTGAGTCGCAGTGATCTGAACAGTGGAATCAGGGGGGCAGCGAGCCTGCAGAACCTGAAGCAATGTGGATGATAATCTTTCAATAGACTGCATCATAGATTGGGACATAACAATGGCCCATTCTGGCACAGGATTAGAAGCACTGGTAGAAGCCCGGGCAATTAGGGGTTCTGTGACTGCAGTTTATGTGCAGCTCTGGCAATGTGGAGAAGTGCATCCAGCAAGGAGAGGAGCTTTACAAGCAGTGCAGGTAGCATAATAAGCATTAAATGCTTTGCTGCTTGCAATACCAGCAGAGTGGATCTCTAATATTGAGATCTAAAAGACCTGGACAGTGCCTGTGCAAAAAAGTGCAGGGACAAAAGGAAATAAGCCTCTGCCGAGCAGCTCCCTGCAAAGGTGTTACCACCAGTGCTCCCCAGTAACAGCCCACGATCCTGTGTCCCCCGGAGAGCTGAGCCGCAGGAGTCCCCACGTGCAGCGTAATGGCTGCGGTGAAGGAGAAAAAGGAGGAGGCGGAGCATAAAAGGCGGGCCCCACTAGGGAATCGTGCTCTTTTGAAGGCTCCGCCCACGCTGTGACGGGCATCAGCGTCATCCGGAGGGGCAGCCCAGGGGAGGTGCTGGCTGCTGCTGGCTGGTAGGAAATAGTGCAGTCCTCTGCACATAATGCCTGTGTGTGGGATGCAGCCTAGCAAGGTTACTGGTGCCCAGTTAGAAGAGCAGCCATATGTGCTGCTGGTACCTGTGGTGCCTCATCCTAAACACCCAAGGGGTGAATAGGGGGACGTCCTGGTGTTCTCCTCGCTGTAGGTACTGCAGGCTCTCAACTTCAACCCAGGACCCATGAGGGAGTGAGAAAAAAGAATGTTATGCTGGTATATCCTAACCTCAACCCAGCAGCCCAACAGTGGGATGCCGAGGAAGGAGGACAGCGTATGTAAGGAATTCTCAACTTCAACCCAGAGCCCCAACAGTGGGTGGCCGATGAAGGTGCATGCCGGGGGTCACGCCGGGCCCACTTTTCTTCTTTGGAAGAAAAAAGGTAAAAAATCTGAAGTAAAAATGAATCGGTGTGCCTCCTAACGACACTAAGCAAAAACTGGTGTGGCAGTGCCTGCTCCAGGGGTGTATACTGCAGAGTAGGAGCCACTGTAATTCTTTTGCAGATTCTGCTTAGTGTCGCCTCCTAGTGGACAGCAGCATAACACTCACGGTCCTGTGTCCCCCAATGAGGCGAATGAGAAATGCAGTTTTTAAAAGAGCACAGAAAAATGTGAGAAAATAAGTCATATAGCACAAAAAAGCATTATCTTTTATGCCATTATGTGACCCAACATTAACATCCAGTGCAGTATTTTTTTATTTAATGAAATGACATTTACACTTTACGTTTAGCCTTAAAGACGTATTCCCATCTCCAGGATCCTATCCCAATATGTAGTAGGGGTAGTGATAATATTAGCAAATCCCTCCAATTAGAAATGTAGTAAAGTAATCCTGAGTAGCCATATCTGTTACCACATGTGCAGGGCACTACAGGACCTTAGCCATCCATGGTTGCGACCATGCACATCAGAAAGGTCAGTTAGTTGCTTGTGGTCATAACCATAGATACCCAAGTTCCAGTGCCCTGCACATGCAGTAAGTGACATGGCTAATCAGGAGAACTATAGTTATTTTCTAATATTATTATTACTCCTACTACACATTGGGATAGGATCTTGGAGATAGGAATGTCCCTTTAAGCATGTGAAATGCAGCTCAATGGGGTTGAGATCTGGTAATTGATTTGGCCATTGCAGAATATTCCACTTCTTTGACCTTAAACTCCTGTGTTACATTTGCAGTATATTTTGCGTCTTTGTCTATCTGTTCTGTGAATTGTCGTCCAACCAATCTTGCAGTATTTGGTTGAATCTGACCAGAACGTATTGCACTGTACACTTCAGAATTCATACGGCTTCTTCTGTGACCATCCACCACTTTTGTCTTCCATGGACATACAGGCCTTTTTGAGTTCCCAAGATCACCAATGTGTTCGGTTTTTTTGCAAAATGTACCTAACTGTTGATTTGGCCACCCCTAACATTTCTGCTCTCCCACAGATTTTTCATCTTTTTTTTCCAGCCTAATGATGGTCTGGTTTTCTTCCATTCAGAGCTCCTTTGACCGCAGGAATAACTTTCCAATTGAAAATTCCACACCCGGAATCAGCTACAGACCTTTTACCTCCTTTAATGATTAACAATGAAATAATTCATTAAAAACCTTTTGAGATAATTATCAAATTGTTCCCTTGAAAAAGAGGCAGCAACGAATTAAAGAACTTTAATTCTTAAACCCTTCCTCTAATTAGGATGTGAATACCCTAAAATTAAAGTTGAGATTCTGCTTTTTAACACCATACTGATTATATACCGTAACTGTGTTTGAATATGTTTTGGTAACCATCTAAAATGCCAAAACTTATATTAATGTCCAAATATTTCTTGACCTAACTGGTTTGTAGATAACTGTCCACTACAACAAACAACTGGCTGTAGTGAGGACGTGCTGACACTAAGGAGGGAACGGCTACAGCCAAGGTTGATCTGCAGTGACCACAGCACTGGCTGGAGACCAGGGAAGAATTAGTAAAATATTACTACAATATTGGTTGCTTAATATTCTGATTACTTAATACATGAAATATATTAGTCGCTGCGGAGGTTTTTTAGTTCTTTAAATCAAATCTTTCCAAAGCTGCTGGTGCTGGAAAATATCTCCAGGATGAATCTATTTAGTTTTTGTGTTCGTGGATCTAAGAATGTGCTTGGGAAATTACAATCCATACAAGAGGTAGGCAGTCCTGCGACCACCTCCCCATTAGACCTTCCAGTGTTCTTTTGTTTCTTGAAATGTTTTTCATTACAATAAAATGGACTTCTCAATGGGGACATTTTCTGATTCAACTGCTCCAGAAATTGTTCCAGAAACAAGTTTCAGTGAGAGAAAACCCATTTCTGTTTAAACGGGAACCTGACATCTGATACAAGTCTGATCCACGGGCAGCAGGTATCAGACACTGGCTGTATAATTTCGTCTGGTATGTTGGGTTCACAGAAGAACATACATGAAAAGCCACCAGCGAATTAGACTCGTGGTACAGGCGGGTTCCCCAGTGGCTTCTCCCCGCTTGATTTCAGTGACTCACAGATTTCTCCCAATGCAAGACGCCCTCCAGGGCAGCGGACAAGAGGAGGCCGCCAGGGGCCTACTAGGTTCCCTTGAAAAAAACAAATTGTTTTCAAGTTTTAGCTACCATTTTGCTTATGCACAAAACACTCTGCTTGCTGGTCAAAACATTGTTTTGATGATGCATTTTGGATAAAGGAATTAAACTATCTCTCTGATGCCTTGGAAACAATGTGTCTCAGTATTTGCTGATATCTCAGTGTGAAATTTCCCCAATGAAGCTCGGAGCCTGTGGGGTGTTGCAAAGGGAACTTCCATTCACTGTTCGTTTTCCATGTGGCTTGACCCTCGTTGGCTTCTAAAGAAGCTTTTCCTCTGCAACACCGCAGCTTTTCGAGTCAAACACGCCTTTGAATCAGGTAGCAGTGCGTCAGTTCACAAAAAAAACACGATTCAATTTGTCAGTTTACTATATAGTTTATAGATTATTTTCTGTGTTTTTAGTTTTTTGTAATTTTCATGACAATTATGCGAATTGTGTTACTTTATTATTTTTGTCAATGAGACTTGGTTTCACATGAGCCAAATTTCACATGGCTATATTGATATTTTTATGATTTTCATTATTCTTTAATATAGTTTTCCTCTTTTATAAAGTGTTTGTGCTCAAACAGGATAAAGATAGAAATAATTTAATGATCTTTTTAACTTGCAGAAAAATCTTTTAATACATGTGTTTTAGGTGCACACGGACGATTAGTATAAATATGATGTGGATTTTAAAGCCTGTAATGCCCAGGAAGAAGCCGCAGGGGCGAAACTGAAGTCGGGCTTTACATGATGTTTTGTAAGAACAATAAAATATCTATCACAGCACCTCACTGTTGTTGGATTTTTTCTGATCATCATAATGGGAGACCCAGACAATGGGGTTTAGGGCTCTGCCCTCCGGAGGCCACACTAGGTACTACAAGTTTGTAGACACCGCCCCCTCCGCTTATAAACCCCCACCGCAGGGAATATCCTCAGTTTTAAACTTAGTGTGCTCGGAGGATCACGCTTTGCTTGCACTTCACGGCATTCTCACAGCTTACGTGATGGCGTATGAAGACAAGGTAAAATGGTCCCGGTCGGGACCTTCGGCAGTCTCCCTGCTCACCCTTGTGGAACACGCAGGTGGAGGTACCGGAGGGCCTAGAGCCTGGACACTGCGTGTCCCCCCGGTACGCTGTCGCGCTCCTTTCCATCCCTCCCTGGGGAGCTCTGGAAGGTGGGAGATAGGAGCCTCGCACAGCTCTGCTCCGTCCGAGGCCTCCCTAAATGGTGCTTACAGACCGGACTGGAGCCAGCCCAGTCCGAGGCCTCCCTAAATGGTGCTTACAGACCGGACTGGTGCTGAAACCCCCGTCCGAGGCCTCCCTAAATGGTGCTTACAGACCGGACCGGCACTGAGGCACTGTGTGTCTCCGGTGTGCCTGGGGGTAGTGTCTGACACTTTATGTGTTCTGGCACTCAGACCGCGCGCTACCCTCGGGTCCGCGGTTCTGGCGGTGTACCCTGTGCTGGGGTCACCCTGGCTGACCGCCCTGTGTGTCACAGGGGCTGAGGCTGTAGATTGCAGGTGTTTTGTTTTACATGCAGTCTAAGTATTGTACTGTCACAATACTTCCCGCGCTGCGGGCTCCGGCGCCTACATTACTGAGGCTGCCTGAGGGGATGTGAAGCAGCCCTGGTGGTGATGTCATCGAGGGCGTGCGTGTGTGCTTCCCGCGTTTTCTCGGCGCCGCCCACAGCTTGTCTGCCGGCGGCCATCTTTTCCTCTCACTTCCCGGCTGGGATCTGACTGCAGCTCAGGTCTGCACTCCAGGGGAGACCGGAAACTTTCGTGGAGGCCACACACGCACACCGCTTCCTCCCACCGCTTTACAGCGGTCGGTAAGCCACCGGGATCCCCGGTTTTGTCTGTATAGATTGGCTTATTTGCCCCTGCTGTGGGTATGTCCTCAGCTGGAAAACGTGCTGCTAAGGCGGCCAGCACCACCACTGCCTGTGCTACATGCAACGGGACGCTGGTTGAGGGGTCCTGCAATAACTGCGGACGCCCAGAGGCCCGGACTGATACTGCTGAGACAGCAGCTCCGGTGCTTTACCCTGAGGTTCAGGTGATCCCAGGGCCATGGGAAACGCAGAATAAGATTAATGAATCTCTGTTGTCCCAGTTGTCCTCCATGTCGCAATCCCTGGAGGCACTTAATAGGAGACTGGAAAGCCCAGCTACTCCTTCCAGTTACCCCCGGGTGTCTCCTTCTTCTGCTGTGAGACCCCTTAAGCGGACTCGTCGTGAGGATTCACCCGAGTTCCAGGCTCTCTCTGAGGAGGAGCGTCCCTCTGATGGTGATGAGGATGATGGGGGTTCAATACTCGGGTCTGTGTCAGAACCACCAGAAGGGGTAGAGGATCTGGTGTCCTCCATCAACGAGACTTTACGTCTCGTGACACCCCCTGAGGAGGTGAACGTACACCTGAAGGAAGTCTATCAATGGCTACGGCCAGAGGCTAGACCAAGTGGCTCCTTTATGGACCACACTAACTTTGGAAGGGTGGTCAGAGCACCCAGGTTACATCCTGGGCGGCGTTATGTCCGTAAATCTAAGGACAATCGCTTTCCCTTCCCCCAGGAGGTGCTTCAGGAGTGGTCGCAGTCCCCGAAGGTGGACGCCTCCATGACCAGGATTGCTGCACGCTCCCTTTTCTCTGCCTCTGATAGCTCCTCGTTGAAGGATGCGACAGATAGACAGGTCGAACAACTCGCCAAGTCTTCTTATGAGGCTGTGGGGTCTTCATTTGCCCCTAATTTTGCCACGGTCTGGACCCTGCAAGCGATTACCTCCTGCTTGGATGGCATCACTGAACTGGCAGGGTCCAGTTCTGAGGTCCTGGCGCTTACTGATAGGGCAAGGGCCTATGCATTGGAACATTGGAAACTGCCACCCGCTCTGCTGTGGCTTCGGCCAACGCTATAGCGATCCGCAGGTTGTTGTGGCTGCGTCTTTGGGACTCAGATGCCACGTCTAAGAAGATTTTGCAAAATCTTCCGTTCTCTGGTGACAGGCTTTTTGGCACCGAGCTGGACAAGCTGATAAAGGATTCTGCTGAGTCTAAGATCCCGCAGAATAAACCTAAGCCACGGTATACCATTAAAAGGAACCCGAAACAGTGGTCCTTTCGTTCCAGCTCACAGTCATCAGCAGCGTCTGCTCGCGCGGACCGAGGGGGCAAGCCCACTACTCAGTGGCGCCCCAAGGGTCGCCAAAAGAAGCCAACGGGGGCAGCAGCTGCCACCCCCAAACCCACTTCCGCATGACTCGATCTCTCGTCCTGCCTCCCCACAGGTGGGGGGTCGCCTGTTCCTTTTTCAGGACAGTTGGCTTCTCCACGTCCAAGACAAGTGGGTCCGAGACGTAGTCTCGCGAGGCTACAGGATAGAGCTGACGTCACAGCCGGCACACCGAATCCATCGGTCTGTTCCTTCTCCAGAAAAGGCTCAGGCTTTTCACCTGGTGTTGGAGGGGCTCCGCAGAGACGGAGTAGTGGTCCCAGTGCCTTCTGGGGAGAGGTTCCGGGGTTTTTACTCCAACCTCTTTATCGTCCCAAAGAAGGACGGCTCTTTTCGCACGGTTCTGGACCTCAAGTTGTTCAACCGTCATGTGTTGGTTCGGAAGTTCCGCATGGAATCCCTGCGCTCCGTGATCGCGGCTGTGTCACAGGGAGACTTCCTGGCGTCCATAGATATCCGAGACGCTTACCTTCACGTGCCCATTGCACCGGCTCATCAGCGCTGGTTACGATTCGCAGTGGGGGACGAACACTTCTAGTTCGTGGCACTACCCTTCGGGTTGGCCTCAGCACCGCGGGTGTTCACGAAGGTGATGGCCTCTATGATGGCTCTCCTGCATGTGCAGGGACACGCCGTCATACCTTATCTAGACGACCTGCTGGTCAGGGCGCCATCGGAACACCTTTGTCGGGAGAGTTTGGAGGTAACCATGAAGTCTCTGGAACAGTTTGGGTGGCTTCTCAATGTCCAGAAATCAACCCTGGTTCCGACCCAGTCACTGACGTATCTGGGCATGGACTTCCACACAGACTCAGCCCTGGTGTCTCTGCCACGAGCCAAGCAGCTGGCTATCCAATCAGGAGTGCAAGATGTCCTCCTGTCACCACAATCATCCCTGCGGGTCTTGATGAAGCTGGTGGGGCGCATGGTGGCTGCGATAGAGGCGGTGCCTTTCGCACAATTTCGCCTCCGTCCTCTCCAGCTGGAGATTCTCCGCAGATGGGACAAGAGAACGTCCTCTCTGAATCGGCTGGTGGCCCTTTCCCAACCGACCAGGGATTCCCTGCAGTGGTGGCTCCAGCCACGTCACTTGTCACGGGGCCGGTCTTTCCTCAAACCGTCATGGTTAGTGGTGACCACCGACGCCAGTCTGAAGGGCTGGGGAGCGGTGTTCTTACACCACAGGGCTCAAGGACTCTGGACTCAGTCGGAGTCGACGTTACAGATCAACGTGCTGGAGATCAAGGCGGTCTATCTGGCACTCCTGGCGTTTCAGAAGTTCCTGTCAGGACAGCCCATCCGGGTTCAGACCGACAATGCGACGGCCGTCGCCTATATAAACCATCAGGGAGGGACCAGAAGTGCTCAGGCCCTCACCGAAGTCCACCGCATTCTATCTTGGGTGGAGGACAACGACTGCCTGATCTCCGCAGTTCACATCCCAGGGGTCGAGAACTGGGAGGCCGACTACCTGAGCCGGCAGGGGATGGACGCCGGAGAGTGGTCTCTTCATCCAGACGTCTTCCGGGACATCTGCAGCAAATGGGACGTGGATCTGATGGCCTCACGGCTGAATCATCAGGTGCCGCAATACATGGCAAGATCGTGGGATCCTCAGTCTCTGGGGGCGGATGCCCTGATCCTGAGTTGGTCCAGCTTCCATCTACCATATGTGTTCCCGCCTCTGGCTCTGATTCCCAGGGTCCTGTGGAAAATCAGGACGGAATGCAGAGTAGCCATTCTAGTGGCACCAGATTGGCCCAGGAGGTCCTGGTATCCGGACCTGTGGCAACTGTCAGGCGGACACAGGTGGGCTCTTCCAGAACGCGCAGATCTTCTCGCGCAAGGCCCATTCTTCCACCTCAATTCCAGGGCCCTCAGATTGACTGCATGGCTCTTGAGGCCTGGCTACTAACATCCAGAGGCTTCTCTCCTACGGTGGTTGCCACTATGAATCGGGCCAGGAAGCCCGTATCCAGGAAGATATACCACAGAACGTGGAAAATCTTTTTCACCTGGTGTGCCTCGGGTGACAGGTCCCCGTGGCCCTTGTCCATCCCGACGTTGTTGGCTTTCCTACAGTCGGGTTTGGAGTTGGGCTTATCCCTCAGCTCCCTGAAGGGTCAAGTATCAGCTCTTTCAGTGCTGTTTGACAGGCGCTTGGCGCTCCTCCCGGAGGTCCGTCAATTTCTGCAGGGGTTGTCTCGGGTGGTTCCGCCCTACAGGCGACCTCTGGACCCTTGGGACCTTAACATGGTCCTGGCGGCACTGCAGAAACCGCCGTTTGAGCCACTGAGAGACATTTCCCTCTCTCGTTTGTCCCAGAAGGTGGTCTTTCTGGTGGCGATTACGTCTCTGAGAAGGGTCTCAGAATTTGGCTGCACTTTCGTGCAAGTCACCCTTTCTGGTGGTTCACCAAGACAAGGTGGTGTTGCGCCCGCGGCCAGAATTCTTACCAAAGGTGGTTTCCACTTTCCACCTGAACCAGGAGATTGTTCTCCCATCATTTTGTCCCGCTCCCGTTCATCAGGTTGAGCGCGACCTCCATACTCTGGATCTCGTGAGGGCTGTACGCATTTATGTGTCCAGGACTGCCTCCTTCCGGAGTTCGGATTCATTGTTTATCCTTACGGCGGGTCGCTGTAAGGGGTCCGCGGCGTCAAAGTCAACCTTGGCCAGATGGATCAAGGCTCCCATTCAAGAGGCTTACCAGTCTTCTGGTTTGTCTCTCCGGTGGGATTGAAGGCGCATTCGACCAGAGCTGTCGGTGCCTCCTGGGCTTTGCGACATCGCGCTTCTGCTCTACAGGTGTGTCAGGCGGCCACTTGGTCCAGCCTGCACACTTTCTCTAAGCACTATATGGTGCATGCCCATGCCTCTGCGGATGCAAGTTTGGGCAGGCGGGTCCTCCAGGCGGCGGTTGCCCACCTTTGAGGGGGACCATGTGTTATCCGTCTTTTGAGGAACTCTTCCCGCCCTGGGGTATTGCTTTAGGACATCCCCATTGTCTGGGTCTCCCATTATGATGATCAGAAAAAAGAGAATTTTGTTTACGTACCGTAAATTCTTTTTTCTTGAATCATCAATGGGAGACCCAGCACCCACCCAGTTGTTCCGTTGCATGTTTTGCATTTGAGCTGTTCCCTGTTGGGACAGTTTTTTCCGGGTTGTTGGACCGTCTGTGCACGGTTTCTTTCCCGATGTTTCGGGTGTGGTTTATTTGTCTCCTCGCAGCTTATGGACCAAACTGAGGATATTCCCTGCGGTGGGGGTTTATAAGCGGAGGGGGCGGTGTCTACAAACTTGTAGTACCTAGTGTGGCCTCCGGAGGGCAGAGCCCTAAACCCCATTGTCTGGGTCTCCCATTGATGATTCAAGAAAAAAGAATTTACGGTACGTAAACAAAATTCTCTTTTTTTTCGTCTACCCTCTATATACATTTTGGACAATTAGAAGGTAAAGCTAAACCATTTTATCCTCAGGAGAAGTAAAATAAAAGAAACATAACCTCTTTTGGAAATTCTATATCACCTTGGAAGTCATTAGTTTGTGAAAGACGAGACGTTGTGTCTATGTTTTTAGAATGCATTTTACAAATGTATATATTTCCATACATTTCAAACATTATTTCTATCTGTCACACTTCCGGGGAAAGGCGACCTAGAGTGGACCCACTGGGCCGTGGTACCGAACTCCCTTGGGTGAGCTGGTCCTAGTTTAACCAACCCCTATACAGGGATTGTAAAGGGCAAGGCCAGGGGGTCTAAATACCACAGCTGCAAGTACCAGGGGGCCAGCTCGTAGGGTTAGCCTATACTACAGTATAGCTAAGGAGGATTTGAGGGATCAGAGCTCGAGGTTAGGAGAGTAGGGATGGGTCTACCAGAGGAGAGCACAAGGAGGGCCTGACCAACAGTCAGAGAAGCAGAAGCTTACTAACTCAATAATCAGGCACCTCCCATCAGTGGAGGTGGCCTGATATACTGGAGAACGGACAGCTATTGATCAAGGGGAGTGTGAGGTTGAGCCATGCTGGCTCCTACATTCACAGAGGAGGAGCGCGACGACGCCTAGTGCACTGCTGATTAGGTTCATGACTCTGACCATTATAGTGTGCTGATGTGTGAGCCCGGTGGTCAGCAGACAGGAAGGGGACCCGGTGATGGCTCCGAGACACAGCACGCCTGGACGCCCGATCGGTAGAGGAGCAGAGGATGCAGACCTAGAAGAGGGGAGCAGTGCCAGGGGACCTAACACTATCCCTCTAACAGTCTGGGGAAATTGTGAGAACACCAAAAACAAGATTAATGGCTCTATGAAGATAATAAAAGATGATTATTCCAAGTCATCCCAACAATATGCCTTCTCACCCGTTAGTGCAGAGACGCTCGACTCATCCAGAGTCATTGCCGCTTTGTACCACTTTAATGCTTCTTTAACTCGACCTTGCAAGACAAGTTGATATCCGAGCTCTGTGGCTATTGTGGCGTCTTGAGGAGCCAAATTAACTGCACGTTCCACCAAGGTTTGAGTCTGCTGAAGGATGAGTTGGTTGCGTTCACACTGGGCAGAATAGAAAAAACAGACAGCGATTCAGATTTCCAGTTTAACTTAATTGCAATAGAAATCATGAGCGGCATTTCCAGGCCAACGCACAATGTATAATAAAGAACACAATTCCTGCAAAACATATCAATTAGGAACATGCTTTTGGGTGAATTTTAAGACCTGGGGTCACACAAACATACAATAAAAATAATCGCTCCAATCTTCATCCAGAAGTAGGATGATTTTTTTTTCTCACTCGTCATCAGTTGTAAACTCCATCTTTTTACTCAGCAGCTATTAATAATTTAGTTTTCCATTTTGCAAAATTGTAATGTATCTGTAAGAATCGGCTGTTGTATTGTGGCTACATGTCAGCGGTGGCATCTAATTTTTTTCTCGCACTCATCCAATTAAAGCCCCCTTCACATCATAATTTTTTCCTGTCCGTGGGAATCCTGTTTTTTGCAGGACCCCATGGACAGGAACGGACAGGCCCGGATGTGAACTCTGGATGTCATTTCTGAGAGCTTGGAGGAGCCAAGCCAGGCAAGTGGTGTCGGGGCTGTTATGTCACACGGTGGGAGTAAGAAACCTGTGTTCCTCCCCTGTGTGACATGTCGGGGCTGAAGTTTTGCTTTCCCAGTGTATTATTATTATTAATGTAGCACCATTGATTCCATGGTGCTGTACATGAGAAAGGGTTACATACAAACAAGTTAAAAATACAATGAAAAAACTAACAATGACAGACTAATACAGAGGGAAGAAAGGACCCTGCCGGTTCCAGTGGTGGCGGAGTGCCTGCTCTGGTGGTGGTGGCGCGCCGGGTCCAGTGGTGGTGGAGCGCCGGGTCCAGTGGTGTTGAGCTGGCACTGAAGTCATTAAAGGCTGTAGGCTGTTCTGAAGAGATGGGTTTTAAGGTTCCGCTTGAACTTTCCGAGTGTGGGGGACAGTCGGACGTTTTGGGATGCAGAAGAATGGGATCCAGAGAATGGGGGATGCTCGGGCGAAGTCTTGCAGGCGGGTAGATGAGGAACAAACAAGTGTGGAGAAAAGAAGGAGGTCTTGGGAGGATCGAAGATTACGAGTTGGATGATATCGGGAGATTAGTTCAGAGATATATGGGGGGACAGATTGTTGAAGGCTTTGTAAGTAAATGTTAGAAGTTTGAATTGAATACGTTGGTGAATTGGGAGCCAGTGGAGGGATTTGCAGAGAAGAGAAGTGGAGGAATAGCGAGGAGAGAAGTGGATTAGTCGAGCAGCAGATTTAAGGACAGATTGGAGAGGTGCAAAAGTGTTAGCAGGGAACTCGCAGTGGAGGAGGTTGCAGTAGTTGAGGTGGGAGATTATGAGGGCATGCACTAGTAGTTTACTGTAGCTACATACACTGTGAAAGCAAAATAAAGGAGAAAACAATGCATTAAAAAAAAAAAAAAAAAAAAAATTCTCACCTCTCCACCTGCTGTTCGGCACCCGAGGGGAAAATGTTGGATGGCCGATAGGACCTTAAAATGTGATTAGCCGGTAGCGATCAGGTAATGTGTCACGTCACATACCACCTGATCGCTATCAGCCAATCACATTTTGATCACATTTTTAAGGTCCTGGCTGCATTTGGACGTCTTCTCGGGTGGTGGACAGCCTTCGGAGAGGTGAGGATTTATTTTGGTTATTTTTAACACATTCCTTTATTTAATGTCACTTTATGTAGATACACTGCTAAAGTGAAATTACACTGGGCAGAGCAGTTTTAGTGTACTGAGCATGCTCAGTACACTAAAATCGGATTAGGGAAACAATCCTGTTTTTTCCCAGATCCAAGCTCCATAGGGCTCCAAGTTATTTGAATCGGACAGCGTCGGATCCGATTCGGACAATTATATTGGCTGAGCCCCAAATCGGAGCAATCTCTGATTTTGGGGAAGTGAAAGCAACGGACATAATCGAATCCTTGCACATACAGATGACCTTTACGGACCAATCCGTGCCCATAGGGATACATGGGGGCCAAATCGGATCAGTCACGGATCCCAAAAAATTGTGGTGTGAAGGGGGCCTTAGGAGTGAAACCATAGGATGTTGCAGTTTTTTTTCACAGAAACATTGTGTCAGTCAAAAAATTCAGTCATCAGTAATGGCCCCATAGTATAACATTGGTCTGAAGGCCATCGCCAAAAAAATAAAAATTGGATTAGCACTGGTCCAATTTATATGCTCGTGTGATGAGCCCTAATACGGAGATATAAAAAAGCCAAGAAGCTAGCACTGCCTGTGGTAAGCATGCAGTACAA
This sequence comes from Allobates femoralis, assembly GCA_033576535.1. Classification (NCBI taxonomy): domain Eukaryota; kingdom Metazoa; phylum Chordata; class Amphibia; order Anura; family Aromobatidae; genus Allobates; species Allobates femoralis. The sequence goes on from JARQOC010000011.1 coordinate 36,106,795, forward strand.
AAAGTGCATATGCACATACTAATTTCTAACTGTACTTTAAAACTGAGACATTTGGCAAACATTTGATCAACTCTTTAAGCCACCCCGCCACTTCACGGCATTCTCAGATGGGGCAGTCCTACTCTACGTTTTTTTATATATGATGTGCCATTAAGGCCTCCTAAACACATTAAAAGCAAGACCACATTAAATTCACACATACCTGAAGCATTTCTAAACCCATGGCACCAGAAAGGCAAGAGCAGATAAAGACTGACCAGGTCCGGACATTTAAGATTGCTGTGACGTGGCGGGGTACTTCAAAGAATTGATCTCAGATTTAAAGTACAGTTAGAAATTAATATGTGCATATGCACTTTTTGTACTGCATGCTAGCCACAGGCAGCGCTGGTTTTTTGGCTTTATCTAATACTGAGATGCCCGCCTTTTGTGGATTTTTTTTTTTTTTTACTTAAATCATGTATGTAAGAGATAAAAAAAATAAGTTTTGCAATAGCGTTCCTCAAACATTTTGTACACTTTGTCTTCTATAGTCTCTGTGTTGCAGTGCCTATTCCTGGCTGCAGAACGAGTTAACCAAGAATATGTCACTGAGCTCCTTCTGACTGTTCAGCAGGGAGTATTTTTAAGTCTTACTCTGATTTCTTCTCAAGCTGATTTATGACCACAGCCTACATAAAGGTTGAATGTGATGGGAAACAAAGAGTGTATAAAAGCAAATTATGTTACATTTTTAATGAAACCAAAATTGCAAATATTAGTCTTGGCCTGAAATACATGTAGTTAAGAAAAAAAGAAAGCCTTCAATAGTGGACAACCTCTTTTTTTATTCTTTTCTTTCAAGAATAATGCCATATGGTATCAATATGTTCTGACATAAACATGCACCTGACAATGGTCGGTTAAGCTGCACACATCCTAGCTGTACCAGGCACAACAAAGACCTTTATTATGCACCGTGACTACTGAAACAAATAGGGCTGAGCAGTAATAACACAGAGCCTCTGGATGAGATTGGTGCCGTGTACTTAAAGAGGTTTTCCACTACGAATGTGACCCCCTTTCTTCTGTCCTATCACTTTCCTAATATACCTTCTGCTACCTACTCTGCTCCAGTAATCTTATCTCTCTGAGGCTCGTATATACCTTGTGAGGCACCGCCGGCATGGTCCCCATGGCCGGGGCGCATCACATGCAGGATCAGGGTATGATCCTGTTCACACTGGCCCGTTTTCCTGTGATGATGCTGTGTGAACCTACCCGGAACACAAGGTGTTAAATGTGAGAGTGACTGCTGTAGATCTGATAGATTCATGAGCCTAATGAGCGGCTGTGAGTAGCTCCTGAGATCGATGAGGCCCTGAGCAAAGGAATGGGTGTTGATTGCTGACAGCCCAGGTGGGTGTGTCAGGTGCGTGTGTCCTGAGGAATAGCAGCCCAGCTGGATGAGTCAGTGTGGGAGTGGCAGGCACGATAAGAGCCTGCCAGCCGAGTGATTGAAAGATTGATGATCAGCTTACAGACTTCTGAGATCAGTCAGCCTCAGTCCAGAGAGAGACACAGATCCAGTCTGTGTGAGGGACTGAGTGAGAGTCCATACCGCCATGTTGAGAGATGATGAAGGGAGCATGCTAGCTCCATGCCGGTAGCCAGGACCGGGGTCGTTACAGCACCTGGAGTGGGGAAGCCGTGGCTGACCTGGTGGACGCTGGACTGGACGTGGGGTGAAACACGTCCAGGAAGGAGCCCGTTGGGAGGCTTGGCCAACCCGTTACCTCAGGTAGCGAGACCCGGATCCGTGCCCGGTAAGACAGCAGTTCCCATGTAATGAAGTGAGCTGCGTGTGTATTATGCCAGGCGGGCATAACCGCCATTGGGTCCGACTAGGCAGTCGGTAAAGGACCCGTAGATGTATGTGAGGGCTTAGGTAAAAGTGCCCTGAATGAGAGACGATGGCCTATGTGTAAGAGCGGGGAGAGAGTGACCCAGCTAGTATGGATGATGAGCTGGAGGCGTTCCGTCCCTGTGGGACGAGAGGGAGGCTTGCCCTGCTGCTTGCAGCGGGTACCTGTCCCTCAACTACAACCTCTAAGGTGTGGGTGTGCCTGTGGCCAGAGACAGGGGTCACGAAGGCTCCTAGAAGAGTAACCATGGCTGATCCGATAGGGTGCTACTCACACGCAGGGTACAGTCGTCGACCTGGAGACCTGCCATGAGATGGAGGTTTGGTGGCGACTGGTGGCCCATACTGTGGTGAGTAGTCCATGGTGACACGTGGTTAGCCAGGATTCTACGGTTGACCAGGTCCCTGTTATGGTCATGGAGGAGCCACAGTCCAGGGATGTGTTATGATGGGCTGTGAGCGGGTGTAAGAAATGTATGTGATCCATGGATATATTATGATGGGTCACATACGGTATGTAAGGTCCCGGTCATACAGGAATCCTGACTACGGGTTAATGTTATGTCATCGAGCTGGGTGACTAAAGCCAGACGGCAGGTACCGCCATTGGGACCCACAGGGCCCGTTGAGGCGTATGTAGCGAAGGTCAGAAGCAGGGGTTAAAAAGGGCTCCTAGAGTGGGGACACCATGGTTGAACCAGGTGGACTCTGACCGGGATGTAGGTTGAGATGCGTCCAGGAAGGAGCCCCATGGGGATACATGACATACCCGGTACTCAGGTTGCTCAATCCCTGTTCTGAACCTAGAGGTGTCATCGTTGATATGTAACTAATGTATTTATTATAAATGTATAGTACATGTATAGATAGGCCAGAGGCCGTGATCACCACGGGAGTGGTTGATAGAGCTCCAATGGGGAAAGAGTAGGGGTTACAGGTCCCGGGTTACCGTAAATGTATGTGCAATATGCCTATGTACTGTAATGTGGAAAGTAATGTATTATGTGACGTGTTTGTGTTAAATGTACTACCCCGCTTATTGATGCTGGTGAGAAATAAACGGGTAGACATTTGGAAAAATGATACACATGTGTTGGCGTCATTACGCAGCAAGCGAGTCCCCCGGCTCGCTACCTTACAACCTTTACTGATGTTCTAGCTTTGATCTTTCGGGCTGCAAACTGGATTTGCACCAACTGAGCAGAGCACATCACTGGTGGGGGATGGGCTGCCTCTCTGTGAGTGACAGTAGTCTGGGCACACATGCCCAGATCACACATCACTCTCCCATCAACGCCCACCAGTGATGTTTCCTGCGCAGTGATGTTTCGGTCTCCAGACCACAAGGATCTAAGTTACAACAATAAAAAGTATTTACGAGCCTCAGAGAGATAAGCTTACAGAAGCAGAGCAGGTAGCAAAAGTAGGGGCAAGTGTTCGTTAGGACAAATGAAAGGGGATCAAATAAGTAGTGAAAAACCTCTTTAAATTAAAGAAGTAATCCGGCTCTGCACACTCCTGCATTAGGAGGTGGGGCTGGTGATGTCAGATGTCTGAATTTCTGCAGGTGACATTCTAAAGTGGCAGGTATTGTTCATGTGTCCAATTCATTAGAATTGGGCAGGTGTGCTTTTCCTGCTTTACCTGCAACCTGGTAGATGTCATGGGCTCAGCACTCCCAATGCAGAAAATGGTGCCGGATTACATTTTTAATAGGACTTTGCTGCAATTCCAAACAATGACCAAAATTAGAGTTATTACCAATCCAGGATGTAAGTAGAGGTGCGTTGTAGTCATTAAAACATGGGTGCAGATTTTTCAGCTAAGCAAATGGAGGCAGAGAATCTGCAGCGTTCCCGCGGTATGTAAACACAGCCCTAAAAATCTTGAATCCATGCAGAAACTCTGATATGGGTCCTACTTCTACTGTATGGTCCCCTTATCTGTAGTGTTAAGGTACAGTTACACGCGGCAACGTTGCTGCAATGTTGCCGGAAACTTCACAGGAGCGCGCATGTTTTTGTCACTTTTCCAAGATTGCCTTGTAGATGTCACACAGGGAGATATCGTAGGCAACGCAACTAGAATGTTGAAAGCAATTTTTGTTTGCAACCCAGCGAGCGATCCTTAACAATGTAGTGAATAGGGGAAGTGGCTTTTAACATTGCTATTGCGTGTTACACAGAGCAATACTAGCAGATCGCCTGAGCAACATCGGCAGGTTTCAGAACATGTTCTGCAACCTGGCAACTCCGCTCATGCAACTTATTGCGTGATCGCCTGTCACACATAGCAACGCACTAGTGAGTTGCTTCAACTTCGCCACGTCCGAGTTGCCGGCAACGTTGCCGTGTGTAACGGTACCTTTAGGGTAACAGAGCACAGTATTAAGCAGATATAGTAGATTGTGAGCCCTCACGGACAGCGTCCTCACTCCTTCTGCCATATGTTGTCCATGTACCTTGTGATTGTCTTTGTATACCCTCCCACTTGTAAAGCGCCATGGAATTGATGGCACTATAATAATAAATAATAATAATATAGGATGGCTGCACATGGGGCAGATTTTCCCTGTGCAAAACTACAGCAAACTCCTTTACAGAGGAGTAAATCAACTTGGTGAAATGTATCTGCCCTAATTGGTTCAACCCCTCAAGCTGCAGCATTTCATGAGTCTATTCTGATTCCATGGTTTGCTCCACGCTGAACACTATTATTAAGGGAACTGAGAAATGTGGAGAAATGATAAATGTGAAGTGCGCTGCTTACCATTCTACAAAAGGCCAAGGACATGCTATAATACAGATGAGCGTTGTGCGGCTCAAACCGGTCCAAAGCGTTGATTAACTCTCCCAGTTTAGTTGTGGCCTAGAGATAAAACAGCAAATCAGATAAAATGCAAAACACCACAAACAGCTGCCACGTTCTCCTGCTACACTGCAGTCCAGAAAATGGTCATAGACCCTTCTAGAGATATTGGCGACCACCAGTCAATTTCATTTTGTTTTGCTTTTTCTTATCTTTTTCAATTGTAATTTTCGGGAGGAAAAAAAATGGAATTTTAAACTGAAGCAGGTTCATCTGCTCTAATGCCTGGTGTAGATAACTTGTATCATGAGTAGCCACCAATATGATATTTAATAATTGCTGTCCATTAGTGAACAAATACTTCTGGATGCTGATAATGAGTTTTGTCACTCTGGGACCTGCTCCTGTGACGTCTGCTTCTCTCACCTGGCCCCCCCCCCCCCTTACTCATTCTGAGGGCAGCACTGGTAACGGGAGAGATGGCGGAACCAGAAGCTCTGAGCTCATCTGAAGACAAGAGAAGCGATCAAACTGTGGCGCACTGACGCCCCCTAGTGGGCCATGTATAATAAAGAAAAAGAAAAGTTTTTCTGAATATGAAAAAAAAAACATAAAAGTTCAAATCACCCCCCTTTTGCCCCATTGAAAATAAAACTATTGAAACATTTTTAAAAGTACATATATTTGGTATCGCTGCGTTCAGAAATGGCCGATCTATCAAAATATAAAATCAATTAATTACATCTGTAAACTGTGTAACGGAAAGCAAAAAGCCCAAACGCCATTAGGCTTTTTTGGCCTCTGCAACACTGTACTAAAATGCAATAACTGACGATCGAAACATCACATCTACCCAAAAATGGTATCATTTGTAACGTCAACTCAAGCTGCAAAAAATAAGCCGTCACAAAGCCCCAGATGCCGAAAAATAAGAACGCTACGGGTCGCAGAAAATGGTGCAAAAGTGCAAATCTTTTCTTAAAATGTTGAATTTCTTTCACCCCTTATATACCAGTAAAAGTATACATGTTTGGTATCTATGAACTTGTACTGACCCGAGGCATCATACAGACACATCAGTTTAACTATAAAGTGACCATGACGAAGAAAAAACCCAAAAGACAAACGTGTAATTTTTTGCAGTTTCACCACACTTGGAATTTTTTCTACCATTTTCCTGTCCACTGTATGGTAAAATAAATTATTTCATTCAAAAGCACAACTCGTCCCGCAAAAAAATCAAGCGTCATATGTCTATATTGAAGAAAAAAAATAAAAAAGTTATGGCTCTAGGAAGAAATGGAGAGAAAAATGGAAAACAGAAAATCACCCGGGGGTGAAGGGGTCAGTTTCAGTTAAGTATAAAAAATGGAAACTTGATTTTAATGTGGAAGAGATCATATTTTACAATATAGAGGGGAGAGTAGTGTTTTACAGATGTTTAATTACAGTATGTATTATTTCAATGAAGAAACCTGAGAAAAAAACACAACAAAGACAATACATTCCTCTTTATGTGATACCAATCCCATATAATAATAATATATTGTATCAAAAATGGTATTTTGAAGACAGGTGCCCTTTAAATGAAAGGTGAATAGGGCCCTGCAGTAAGCAGTGCCGCCATTGGTTGATGACATCAGATGCTGCATCTCTATGGCAACCGCAACGTTCCGCCAGTGACAGTTTACACTGAGCCTCAGTGAAGACGCCACTTTTCATATCACAGCTTGTGACGTGAGAGCCAAAACCTTTACTTCTACCCGCTATAATGGGGAAGAGAAAGTCTAGATCTGGAGGACCAGGAAGAAGAAACGTAAGTGTAAAATAATAGTACAATAAAATCCCATTACAGGGAACCCAGTCGTTACATACAAAGCCTTGAAAAAGTATTCACAGCCAGTGAACGGTTCCACATTTTCTCACATTACATCCACAAACCTAAAGTATAACCTGCCATCTCCTATCTCAGTGATGGGAAAGTCTTCAGTCAATACAGATATTACCCCAGAATTGAGAAGATTGATAATGACTGATCAACTCCGGCACTTACACAGTTGTTTATTTTCATGTGTAGTATTGATGTATTAAATAAAATTAAGATATCGCTTAGGTAATACATATATTTTATTAGGATTTTATGTGAAATACCTATACAAGTAGCAAGTATTTTTGAAGTCTAAAGGAAATGATACAAGGTTTTTTAAAATATTTTGGAAATATAAATCTGAAAATGTAAAGACCAGACGGCTCTTTAAACAATGTTTTCTCTGAAAGAAATATGCCTTGCTACAATCCTGCTGCCAGGCTCAGATTAAGGCTGCCTGTGGTTTGGGCAGAATGAATTTAGTGACAGTTTCCCTTTAAAATAGCAGCCTGACAAGTGTGGGATTCATGAATATTTGCTTATATTTTTTGTTACTAAGGTTAAATATAAACCCTGAATTGGCAGGAATCACGGGTGGCTCAGTGGTTAGCACGGTATGGTGGCTCAGTGGTTAGCACTGTACACGGTGGCTCATTGGTTAGCACTGTACACGGTGGCTCAGTGGTTAGCACTGTACATGTCCAGTGGTTAGCACTGTACATAGTGGCTCTGTTAGCACTGTATATGGTGGCTCAGTGGTACGTAGCTATGTTATGGTGGCTCAGTGGTTAGCACTGTACACGGTGGCTCAGTGGTTAGCACTGTACACGGTGGCTCAGTGGTTAGCACTGTACACGGTGGCTCAGTGGTTAGCATGTCAGGTGGCTCAGTGGTTAGCACTGTACAGGGTGGCTCAGATGGTTAGCACTGTACACGATAGCTCGTGGTTAGCACTGTACACGGTGGCTCAGTGGTTAGCACTGTACACGGTGGCTCAGTGGTTAGCACGATATGGTGGCTCATTGGTTAGCACTGTACACGGTGGCTCATTGGTTAGCACTGCACACGGTGGCTCAGTGGTTAGCACTGTACACGGTGGCTCAGTGGTTAGCACTGTACACGGTGGCTCAGTGGTTAGCACTGTACACGGTGGCTCAGTGGTTAGCACGGTATGGTGGCTCAGTGGTTAGCACTGTACACGGTGGCTCAGTGGTTAGCACTGTACACGGTGGCTCAGTGGTTAGCACTGTACACGGTGGCTCAGTGGTTTAGCACTGTACACGGTGGTTCAGTGGTTAGCACTGTACACGGTGGCTCAGTGGTTAGCACTGTACACGGTGGCTCAGTGGTTAGCACTGTACACGGTGGCTCAGTGGTTAGGACTGTACACGGTGGCTCAGTGGTTAGCACTGTACACGGTGGCTCAGTGGTTAGCACTGTACACGGTGGCTCAGTGGTTAGCACTGTACACGGTGGCTCAGTGGTTAGCACTGTACACGGTGGCTCAGTGGTTAGCACTGTACACGGTGGCTCAGTGGTTAGCACTGTACACGGTGGCTCAGTGGTTAGCACTGTACACGGTGGCTCAGTGGTTAGCACTGTACACGGTGGCTCAGTGGTTAGCACTGTACACGGTGGCTCAGTGGTTAGCACTGTACACGGTGGCTCAGTGGTTAGGACTGTACACGGTGGCTCAGTGGTTAGCACTGTACACGGTGGCTCAGTGGTTAGCACTGTACACGGTGGCTCAGTGGTTAGCACTGTACACGGTGGCTCAGTGGTTAGCACTGTACACGGTGGCTCAGTGGTTAGCACTGTACACGGTGGCTCAGTGGTTAGCACTGTACACGGTGGCTCAGTGGTTAGCACTGTACACGGTGGCTCAGTGGTTAGCACTGTACACGGTGGCTCAGTGGTTAGCACTGTACACGGTGGCTCAGTGGTTAGCACTGTACACGGTGGCTCAGTGGTTAGCACTGTACACGGTGGCTCAGTGGTTAGCACTGTACACGGTGGCTCAGTGGTTAGCACTGTACACGGTGGCTCAGTGTTTAACACTGCCGCCTTGCAGCCCTGGCGTCCTGGTTTCAATACCCACCAAGGACGACATCTGCAAGGAGTTTGTTTCCTACGGATTCTCCTGTTTCCTCCCACACTCTAAGGATACACAGATAGAGATTTTAGATTGTGAGCCCTAATGGGAACAGTGTTACTGATGTATGAAAAGTGCTGTAGAATTAATTAAAGTGAATAAATATAGTTTCTTAAGCAGATAATTATAATATTCCCCATTTTCTCCACTATTAGCTTCTGGACCATATCCAAAAAGACAGACCCTTGCATGCTTCCTGGAACAGGCTGCCGTCCTCCCTAATATTGGAGATCCTGATACAGACGTTCACTGCGTACTTGTTACAACGTAAGTCACCATTTGTACATTAATGTACCTGCTCTTGCAGAGGGTTCATTTACTTTTATCTCCATGTAACAGGGATAGAAGGGTCTTTTCTCTTTATATTGCAAGTGAAAATCTCACAGTTCCTAACGCATTCTTTTTCAAATCTAAACAGAGACGAGATTGACGCCGCGCTCGGGCTTATGGAGCTGACATACCAATTTGTGGATAAAAGACCACCTCCACAGTGAGTAACTCAGTGATGGCTCCAGCCTCACTCTATAACTTCATCTTAACATCTTATTGCTTGTCCGTTACAAAGACTCAGATAGGGATGAAACTTTCATGTTTAATCTTAATAACATTAAACAACCCCAATAAGTAACTACAATTAGGGCACTAAAGTTCTACAATATGTTGCTCAGGAGATGACAGATACATACATAAATAACATAAAAACAAATACTAAACATCTCTTAAAGGGGAACCCCGGGAGATGACATAGATGACATTTTATGTACTATCCCTGCCTTTCTACATGATGAAGCAGAGCTGCCCGCTACAGTTTTAGGATCTATAGATCTCTTATAAAAAAATAACATCATATCTGCTCCTCAGCTTTCACCCCTCCCTTCAGGGACAGAGAAATTCAGTCACGCATAGTGCTAAAGTTTCAGGGGACAGGAAGCTACCAAGTTGATATGGGAGAGGGGAGACAATGGCAGTGCTGAATCTATCATTGTAATGCTTTGCCTCTGCTCCTGGCCTTATGCATGGCAATACACATTATGCACATTCATATCATTGCACAGCAGAAGATCACAGAGTGTATTTATATCTTCTTGGTGATATGACTGCTATTTGAAGAGAGAACACCCTTGTTCTTACATTACATAGGATATATATCAGGGGCAGGATTGTACTGTGACCATGGAGTGGTGGCTACACCCCCTGCCATGCTCCTGTTCATACAGAAGTATGAGGGGGCAGATATGTAAGAAGATCCTGGAGCCCCCAGGGTCCACACCCCAACACACTCCTGATCTCTGCTGCAGCATGAGGCTGAATTTCTATGTCCCCAAAAGGAAGGGTGAGTGCTGAGGAGCAGATATAATTTTATTGATTTATAGGCGATCTATAGATCTTTAAACTGCAGTGCACAGCTCTGCTTTATCATGTAGGAGGGCAGGGACATTACAACATTTTTTTTTATCTCCCCGGAGTTCCCCTTTAAGCCTTGTAGGTTGTGAACTTCAAAGCAACAACCCTCCTTAAAAGTTCTGAAGTGTCTAAGTGTTTCATCCTACTAATAGACAACTCACCAGAAGCCATCCATTGACAACGCCCTATTATAATAACCAAGATCATCAAGTAACTCTTATGGTATTAGATCGACTATATAAAAAAAATCCTAAAACAATTGTGTGTGCAGGATTTAGTATTAAAGCGTCACTGATAACTTCCATAAACTCAACAGATCCACAAGGCAGTTACTGTCATTCTACACTATATAACTTGTAAGTCGAATTTCGTTGGGCCAGCATACTATACCGGCACTAAAGAGAAGATTATACATAATCAATGTCCCCTATGCTGAAATATATTGTCAATGTGATACTGCCTCCATAGTATATCCCACAACTTTGGACTGATTGTGTAACTATCCATATTATAGCTAAGTCGCGCTATTTTTATAGATTCTACAAATGCTTGCTGAGAGCATCACGTCATTTACAATGTTGTCATTTTCCCCATCAGTCCAATAATTATCCCTCACAGTGGGAGTCATTGCACATATGCTGAAGCTCTTATATCATTTGGGACATTGTATTATCTGCTCCATCTGTCTGAGCATTCAGCAATAGAGTGAGGGTCCAGCTATAACTTATATTGTAAATGTCCTTCATTGTAAATGAATATACTTCCCATTCAGAGTCTAGTATAGATCGGACTAAATCGCGATCAAGCCCCCTCTATTACAAGCCACACAACATTTAAGAATGCACAATGTACAATGACCGATGCCGCCAACATGGAAATCGTTTAAGATGAGCTCACGCCAATTCGCTGATGTCAGACTGAATATGAATGGCTATGCCTGAGCCACACGCACCCCTAACCCTAATTTATTCATTGTCTAATCTAAACAGAGAGGATATCGATGCCGCAGTCGCGCTTATGGAGCTTAATGAAAGATACCATGAGTTGAAAGCAGCTGAGCAGTGAGTAACAATAGTGATGGCTCCAGCCTCACACAATAACTGAACTGAAAGGTCTTATTTCTTGTCCGTTAAGCATAGAGAACACCAGGATTGTTTTATTTTTCAGGGTAAAAAAACCTAAAGAGAAGAAAAACAAGAGGAAAAGACCTGAAGCTGATAAGACCAGTGAGCCGGTCCCCGAAAAGAGAACAAAGACAAGTGAGCCGTCCACAATACAAGATCAAAGTCCAGAGAGCCGCTACCTGAAAAGAGAGCAAAGACCAGCGAGCCGGTCCACAATACGAGATCAAAGTCCAGCAAGCCGATCCCTGAAAAGAGATCAAAGACCAGTGAGCCGGTCCACAATACGAGATCAAAGACCAGTGAGCCAGACCCCGAAATGAGAGCAAAGACCAGTGAGCCGGTCCCTGAGAAGAGATCAAAGACAAGGGAGCCGGTCCCCGAGAAGAGAGCAAAAACCAGAGAGCCGGTCCCCAATAAGAGATCAAAGACCAGAGAGCCGGTCCCTGAAAAGAGAGCAAAGACCAGAGAGCCGGACCCCAATAAGAGATCTAAGACCAGAGAGCCGGTCCCCGAGAAAAGAGCTGATAAGACCAGCAAGCTGGCTCCCAAGAAGAGAGCTAAAAACACCAAATAATCAGTTTTTGTATCTGTACTGAATGAAGGTTTCACTAATCTTTGTTTTTTCTTTAATGTTTTCTTGTTCTAGGTTGTGACTGCCCCATTACATCAGGGATAAATGTCACATTTTACCACCAGTCACCTCAACCATCCCCCAGAATTATTAGCAACCCTACACTAACATAAGATGCCACCAAACTCTCCAGTCTTAATGAACAATGACGACTCATCACTATAAACTACCAATTCCATCTGCCAGCTCCATCTATGATGAACCACCATAGCAAAACATAACCTATCTCAACATACCACCTGCCTTAACCAAATGTGTCCAACTACCAGTTTCAACCATGGCTAACTACCACCTACCAGCACCATCCACAGCCAAATACCAACTGCTAGCACCATCCACACCTAACTACAATCTGCGAGTAATATCCACAGCTAAGTTCCACCTACCACAACCATTGAAATCTAACTATCACCTGCCAGTACCACCTACGGCTAATTCCACCTGCCAGCACCACCTAAGGCTAATTCCACCTGCCAGTACCACCTATGGTTAATTCCACCTGCCAACACCATCTACAGCTAATTCCATCTGCCAACACCTATCTACGCATAACTACCACCTGCCTGCACCACCTATGGCTCATTCCACCTGCAAGCACCATCTACGACTATTTCCACCTGCCAGAACCATCTACATCTAACTACCATCTGCCGTCATCACGCGATTTAGCCCCGCCCCCTTTCATGACGCGGCCACACACTCACAAAGGCAGCAAGCAGAGAAGGGCGTGAATAATTACCAGGCACCAGCAGACAGGCCCGCCTTCTGCGGCTTCAAACAGAAACGGAGAACTCACACAGGTCTAACTATTATTTCCTTTTCACTAACTTTACAAAAGCGATTTTTTATGCAAAAGGGATGGCTAGGAATGATAAGAAGGGGTGCAGGGACAGGTCTAAAGATAAGGGGGGGTCAGTTTCTGGGTTTAGGATCACTTTAACAGTCCGGGGGGGTCATTTGGGGTGGTTGGTTCCCTTTAATAGTTATATATTTTTATACACTATTTACTAACCATATTTTTATATTATTTATTATATTTATTATTTTTATTATATATAGATTTTTTTATATATAGCTTATTAGTTAGAGAAAAAAAAACTGCACAGCACACTCAGACAATGTGAACTGGTGCCAGCAGTGACGCTGGATATAAACTAGAAAAAAGTACTCTGCAGCACACAGCTACTACCAATGATGTACATGTGCTAACAAGCTATATATACCTGAGAAAAAAGTTTAAAAACTTACGTTTTTTCAAAAAACTCAAAAATCTTATCTTTTTATTTCTGAAGTTCTTGGTACACACATTGGCCAATGTCTGTTTGCTCATCGACTGCGACAAAGTGACTTCAGGTCCGATGAGTCCTATGCTGATATCCCTATCCTCCTTGTCCGCTACCCCACTTCTCAGTGGGCAGACACCACCTAGACCCTAGATCACCTGTGGTCAATGAGGGTGCAGATTGCAGTAAGGAGCCAGCAACTCCATAATATACAAAACAGAGAAAAAAAAACTGCACAGCACACTCAGACAATGGCTCCTTACTGCAATCTGCACCCTCATTGACCACAGGTGATCTAGGGTCTAGGTGGTGTCTGCCCACTGAGAAGTGGGGTAGCGGACAAGGAGGATAGGGATATCAGCATAGGACTCATCGGACCTGAAGTCACTTTGTCGCAGTCGATGAGCAAACGGACATTGGCCAATGTGTGTACCAAGAACTTCAGAAATAAAAAGATAAGATTTTTGAGTTTTTTGAAAAAACGTAAGTTTTTAAACTTTTTTCTCAGGTATATATAACCTTGTTAGCACATGTACATCATTGGTAGTAGCTGTGTGCTGCAGAGTACTTTTTTCTAGCTTATTAGTTATATATTTTTACACTATTTACTACACATATATTTTTATATTATTTATTATATTTATTATTTTTATAATTTTTTTTGTATATATAGCTTATTAGTTATATATTTTTATACACTATTTACTACACATTTTTATATTTTTTATTATATTTATTATTTTTATTATATTTTTTTTTGTATATATATAGCTTATTAGTTACGGTATATATTTTTATACACTATTTACTACACATATATTTTTATATTATTATTTATTATATTTATTATATATTTTCTTTATACCTATAGTGCCCAGTTACTCTTGTTTTTTTGGATTTTTATATATTTATTCATATCTTACTGGTGTGGGGCAGCGCCTGGATCGCAAGTCAGGAAACACGTGGAGCCCGGTAGTAGTTCAAACATGACCCGGTGTTTATTGCTGATACACTCACAGCGGTGGCACAGTCTGCCGGAATCCGGGTCGCAGCCGGGTACACAGGACACAGTTCATATAAAGTAACTCCGGGTCCTTCAGGCCAAAGGCCTCCGTTATAGGTCACGCCAAGCTCCCAGCCCTCCTGGGCTAGGCCGTGTTAGTATAGCACACGGCCCCCTGGAACTCTAGACCTCTCCTGTATATATCTCTGCTGCTCCTGCAGCTAAGGCACAATTCTGTGTCCAAGGAACCCCGCCCTGCCTCCTGCTCAGGCTTTTAACTCCGTGTCTCCTTCCGGGACCTTGCAAGACCCGGAGCGGAGGGAGCGGACCGTCCCTTTCTCTCATACCCTACACCGGGCTCAATACGTGACAGTGCGCATTCTGGGGGAGACATAGCGCCCCTCGCATATGATCCCCCGCACTGTCTCACATACCCCCCCCCTCGGTTCAAACTTGTGGGGTTGAACCCCAGCCAACAAACAGGGCGCCCGGGACAGGGCATCCGCATTACCCTGCAACTTGCCAGCCCGATGCTCCACCGTAAAACGGAAGTTTTGGAGGGACAGGAACCACCGGGTGACCCGAGCGTTCCGTTCCTTGGCATTTCGCATCCAGACCAAAGGAGCGTGATCCGTAACTAACCGGAACTGTCCCCGAGCAAATAATAACGTAGGGCCATTTAATGGCCAAGCACTCCTTCTCCACTACGCTATAATTCTTTTCCGCCGGGGACAATTTCCGGCTCAAGTAAGTGACCGGATGCTCGATTCCGTCCACTTCTTGCGACAGCACAGCCCCCAGCCCCACCTCCGAGGCGTCTGTTTGTACAACGAAGGCCTTTGTGAAGTCAGGACTGATGAGGACGGGCTGTCCGCACAAGGCCGACTTCATGGATTGAAAGGCCGCCTCTGCTTGGGGATTACAACGCACCAAAGCAGATTTCTTCCCTTTTAACAGGTCGGACAGGGCCGCCGTTCGCCCAGCAAAATTGGGTATGAAGCGTCGGTAGTACCCAACAATGCCGAGGAACGCCCTCACCTGTTTGGTAGACACCGGTCGGGGCCAATTTTGAATGGCCTCGATTTTGTTTATTTGGGGTTTGATAACCCCTCGCCCAATCACATACCCCAGGTACCGGGCCTCCTCGAGCCCCATGGCACATTTTTTTGGATTCGCCGTCAGGCCTGCGGCCCTGAGCGAATCCACCACGGCCTGAACCTGGGATAAGTGGGTGTGCCAATCCGGACTAAAGATGATGATGTCATCTAGGTAGGCGGACGCGTACTTCCGATGAGGTTCTAACACTATGTCCATGAGCCGCTGAAATGTGGCCGGGGCTCCATGCAACCCAAAAGGCAACACGACGTAGTGATAGAGGCCTTCCGGAGTAACAAAGGCGTTTTTTTACCTGGCCGACTCTGTTAGCGGCACCTGCCAGTATCCTTTTGTCAGATCGAGCGTTGTGAAGTACTGGGCTTGCCCCAGTCTTTCAATCAACTCGTCCACCCGGGGCATGGGATATAAATCAAACTTAGACACTTCGTTCAGCTTCCGGAAATCGTTGCAGAACCGCAACGATCCGTCCGGCTTTGGAATGAGCACAATGGGACTAGCCCATTCACTCCGGGATTCTTCTATCACGCCTAACTTAAGCATGTGTTTAACTTCGGCCGTGATGGCTTGCCGTCTGGCCTCGGGTACCCGGTACGGTTTCACTCGCACTTTAACCCGGGCTCAGTGACAATGTCATGTTGAATGACCGAAGTGCGCCCGGGCAGGTCAGAGAACACATCGGGATTCTGCTGTACCAACTTTCGAGCCTCCCGTCGTTGGGCCTTAGTGAGGGTGTCACTTATTTTTACCCCTTCGGTATCCCTGGTGGCCGAAGGGGAAGGGTCACCGGGTGCATCGGACGCCTCCATAAGCAGGCACTCCCGGTCTTTCCATGCTTTAAGCAAATTTACGTGGTATAGCTGCACGGGTTTCCTTTTCCCGGGCTGGTATACCTTGTAATTGACCTCCCCTACTTTTTCCCGGATTTCATAGGGCCCTTGCCATTTGGCCAATAATTTGCTTTCCGTTGTGGGCACTAAGACCAATACCCGGTCCCCCACCTCAAAGGTCCTAACGGTGGCCCGTGTATTATACCTGCGGCTTTGCGCTCCTTGGGCATCCATTAGGTGCTCTTTTACAATAGGCCGGACCGCCGTGATCTGGTCCTGCATTTTCGCCACGTGGTCAATCACGCTCCTATAGGGTGTGGGTTCCTGTTCCCACGTCTCTTTGGCAACATCCAAGAGCCCTCTAGGATGTCGGCCGTACAACAGCTCAAAGGGGGAAAACCCCGTAGACGACTGCGGTACCTCCCGGATGGCGAACATTAGATAGGGCAATAACATGTCCCAATCCTTTCCGTCCTTTGCTACCACTTTTTTTAGCATGGACTTCAGGGTTTTATTAAACCGCTCAACTAACCCGTCAGTCTGGGGATGATACACCGAGGTGCGCAGCTGTTTTATGTTGAGCAGTTTACACAGTTCCCGGGTCACTTTGGACATAAAAGGAGTCCCCTGATCTGTGAGGATTTCCTTAGGTAGTCCTAGGCGACAGAACATAGCAAACAGCTCCCGGGCAATCATCTTCGCCGAGGTATGGCGTAACGGAATCGCCTCCGGGTACCGGGTGGCGTAGTCGACAACCACGAGTATATGTTGGTGGCCTCGGGCTGACTTCACTATAGGCCCCACCAAATCCATTGCGATCCGTTCAAAAGGTTCCTCTATAACGGGTAGAGGTACCAATGGACTACGGAAAGTGGCAATGGGTGTGGTCAGCTGACATTCCGGGCAGGAGTCACAGTATCTCTGGACGTCCGCATACACGCCCGGCCAGAAGAACCTCCGCAAGATGCGTTCTTGCCTTTTTTTAGCCCCAAGGTGGCCCCCTAGCAGGTGGGAGTGGGCCATCTCTAGGACTGCCCGGCGGTGTGGCTGCGGCACTACCAGTTGGTCCACGACCTCATCCCTGACTTTGTCCACCCTATAAAGTAACTCCCGGTTAATCACCATGCGTGGAAATACATTATCAGCCCCTGGCTGCTGAGCTACCCCGTTTACTTCTGTTACCCTTTCTCGGGCCCTGGTCAGTGTGGGGTCCTGTAGCTGGGCTGTCCCAAACGCTCCCCGGGATACTTCCAACTCTGGAAGCGATGGGGTCTCCTCGACCTCTCCTGCCAATACGTCTACCGGGAACCTATCGGGGTGACATTCTAGCCCTATGTTGGCGACCCATACGGCAGGTGTCCCGGTCTCAGGGTCGTCGGGTTCAGCACCCTGATTCCCGGGCATCAGGGAAGGGTTACTCCTCCTTCCCCATAAGGACCAAAACAATGGTAAGTCTCTTCCCAGCACAGTCCCGTAGGGTAGAGAGTTTACCACTCCAACCACGTGGGTCACCTCTCCACATGAAGTGGATAGAGTCACCTCCGTGGTTGGATACTCGCGTAGGTCCCTGTGTATACACCGGACCCCGATCAATTCCCCAATGAGTTGCAACCCGGGGATTAAGGACGCCCGAACCAGCGTCACCAAACTGCCAGAGTCCAAGAGAGCTTCCGCTCTGTGTCCATTAATGAGCACTGGGCACAGATGTGGTTCCGTTAGGGGATCCACCACATCTGCAGTGAATACGGGGCTGGCATACATCGAGAGCCGGCGTGTGAACCCGCAGTCCATGGGTTCCACCGTTAGTGGGCAATAGGCAGCCACATGTCCTGGTCCTTTGCACCGCCAGCACCACGTAGCAGTGGCAGCGCTGGGCCGGAAGCTCCTTCTTGGGGAGCCTGGTCTCCTGTCAGCCCCGTTTTGGGGTGTCCTCCCAGCGGGTACGTTTTTAGGAGAGTCCCCTGGGGATGGACGTACACCTTTAGCCGGCTCCGGAGGCCGGCGTAACTGCCACAGTGGGGCAGAGTCCCGTATGAACTCCTGGGTGGCTGTATATCGCTCTAACAAGCTAACCACCTGGTCCAAGGTACCCGGGTCCCCTTGCCCCACCCAACGCTGTATCGCAACCGGCAGAGTCCGTACCAGCCGGTCGACCACCACCCTTTCCACCATCTGTCCCGGAGTCAAGCTCTCAGGCTGGAGCCACCGTTTCACCAACTGCAACAAGTCATACGCCTGGGAGCGAGCCGGCTTGGACTCCACGTAGGACCAGGAAAACACTCGTTGGGCTCGGACATAAGTATTGACCCCCAGTCTAGCAAGGATCTCACCTTTGAGTCTGGCGTAGTCCTGTGCTTCCTCCCAACTGAGGTCCGTGTAGGCCTTTTGGGCATCGCCCATCAGGAATGGCGCCACCACTTCAGCCCACTGAGCGGGAGGGAGGCCTTCTCGCTCTGCGGTGCGCTCGTAGACGGTGAGGAAGGCTTCTACGTCGTCCTCTGGACTCAGCTTCCGCAGTGCCGACCGGACCCGGTCCCGGGCCTCACGCCGCTCCGGGGGAGGCGCTGTTGGCGGGTCTCGTAAGGCCGCAATTTGCTGCAGGAGCAGTTCAATTCATTTTCTGCTGTTGTAGAAACTGCTCCTGTTGTAGCAACTGCTGCTGCTCCTGCTGTCGCTGGTGCTGCTCCTGCTGTCGGAGCTGCTGCTCCTGCTGTCGCTGCTGCTGCTCCTGCTGTCGCTGTTGCTGCTCCTGCTGTCGGAGCTGCTGCTCCTCGTGTCGCTGCTGCTGTTCTTGTTGCCGCTGCTGGGTAAGTACCAGCTGCCTTAGGATTTCCTCCATATCAGCGGCAGGCCTGAACTGTAGCGTGGCCGGCTTAAGTATGGACATGCAGTGTCGGGCACCCCGCAAGAGACTGGCGGCTATAATGACTGCTGCTCCTCTCACTTAGCTGCCGCTCATTAGCCTCATGAAACAGTCACTTTCACCAGCGGTTCCGGAAGGAAGGGCAACAGTAGCGCGGGCTTCACCAGGAATGTATGCTACACCTCACCGGGCCGGCAGTTGCCCGCATTCTCCACCATATGTGGGGCAGCGCCTGGATCGCAAGTCAGGAAACACGTGGAGCCCGGTAGTAGTTCAAACAGGACCCGGTGTTTATTGCTGATACACTCACAGCGGTGGCACAGTCTGCCGGAATCCGGGTCGCAGCCGGGTACACAGGACACAGTTCATATAAAGTAACTCCGGGTCCTTCAGGCCAAAGGCCTCCGTTATAGGTCACGCCAAGCTCCCAGCCCTCCTGGGCTAGGCCGTGTTAGTATAGCACACGGCCCCCTGGAACTCTAGACCTCTCCTGTATATATCTCTGCTGCTCCTGCAGCTAAGGCACAATTCTGTGTCCAAGGAACCCCGCCCTGCCTCCTGCTCAGGCTTTTAACTCCGTGTCTCCTTCCGGAACCTTGCAAGACCCGGAGCGGAGGGAGCGGACCGTCCCTTTCTCTCATACCCTACACCGGGCTCAATACGTGACAGTGCGCATTCTGGGGGAGACATAGCGCCCCTCGCATATGATCCCCCGCACTGTCTCACACTGGTTATATATTTTTATACACTATTTACTATATTACTAATACATTTATTTTTATTGCTTTCCATCACTATCTATGCTATACTTTTATCACATATATTTATACACTATTATATTACTAATATATTTATTATTAATAAACATTTTTAGAATAAAAAGCACTAGTGTGAATTGTTCCTTTATTATGTTCATAGAGATAATGATCCTTTAGCTGCTTAAATGATGTTTCTATTGATAACATGATAACTGGTGATGAGCAGGCACTACCATGCTCGGGTGCTCGGTACTCCTAACGAGCAGCTGGATTTTCGGATGCGAGCGACTCGAGTACTCGAGCATAGAAGTCAATGGGAAACTCAAGCTTTTTTCCTGAAGATTTCCTGGTAATATGCTCGAGTTTCCCATTGACTTCTATTATACTCGGGTTCTTTGATGCATCCAACCCTTCGTTACAAGTACCAACCTCCCGAGCATGGTAATGCTCGCCCATCACTAATTATGATGCCATTGACTTGTATAGGAGGGTTTTGTAAGAATGCTCTGATCTGAGTAAAGGTCATTGTGAAGGAAGGAGGAGGAGGAGAGCTGTGACATCATATCCTATAAAAATGTGGGGTCCGAGTCATTTACCTTGTATTGTTATTATAATAATGCCTGTGAAGATAATGAGCAGGAAAGTGTTACAGAAGAAGGATGAACCTGGGATTAGATTTAGATGTCAATGTGAGAATTGTGATATTTAAAAAATATAAAAAAAAAAAAAAACTACAAATGAGACAAAAATCAGATTTATTGTGGCCCTTGGGAGCGGCTTTATCTATACGGCCATTGGAGCATAAATAAAGATGAGCATCCCGAATGTAAAGGGAAGAGTACCCAGTATACGGCTGGACATGAGAAGATCGGCAGACCGGGGGCATCTCCTACCTCATGAACATTTCCTTCTCGGCACAAGTAATGGATCCCCAACATCCTGATGGCTTCCAGGTTATGGCTGTCCTTGTGGAGTAACCTATGGAAGGAAAAAAAAAAACATCAGGTTATTAGGAGTTGTAGTATAAGCGTTGTCTGGGAATAGAAAAAGGAGACTTTTGTCTACTCACCGAAAAATCTCTTTCTCTGAGCCCTCATTGGAGGACACAGGCTACTATGGATGTATGCTTTACTGTCCACTAGGAGGCGACACTAAGCTATTTAAAAAAGCTGGCTCCTCCTCAGCAGTATGCACCCCTAGGTCTGGAGTGAGAACTGATCAGTTAGTGCAAAAGCAGTAGGAGAAGCAATTTGAAAACACATTCAGCCTGGCATAAGCCAAACCACATAAGAAGGGGGGGTGCGGTGTCCCCCAATGAAGGCTCAAGAGAAAGGGAGTTTTTTGCGATTACACAAAAATCTCGTTTTCTCCATCGCTTCATTGGGGGACACAGGCTACTATGGGACGCCCAAAAGCAGTCCCTAAGGGTGGGAAGAGAAGGACTAGAGAGTAAGCCACGGACCAGCGGTCAAATCTTTGGGTTTGAAGTGTGGAATGCGAACATATGGTTGTCTGGGTCTGAAATGAGAAGGAACGAAGGTAAAGGAGGACCTAGTAAGACCCGATAAAGGGGGAAACAAAGATGTCTAGCCAGCGGGTAACTAGCTGCTGACAAAGGGCCTGAGGGTTTGAGGAGTGACACAATTAACAACCTAGATGGGGCTGTTCCTGGACGTGTTGCGTGTTTCCGGGACAAGGAAGGTTGTTTGGATCGCCAGGTTCTGGGAAAAACAGCTTCCTTATGAGAACAATGACCTCAAGAAAGACAAGGAACTTGTACCGACCAGGGAAAGGAGCGCTGAATGACAGAAAGAGAGACAGGACCGGAAAGATGTGATACCTTCATTGGACCGCTTCTGGAAACAACACTGAGGGGACCCGGAGAAAACCTCGGGTCCCACCTGACCGAACGGGAAGCTCACCTAAGTTAATATAGTCGTAAGCCTGTAAGCTAACTAATGGTCTGACTTGGACTAGGTGGGTCCGAGTTCCTGAAACTATTTTAGAAAACAAAAAAATTGTAGGGAGTACCTGCGGGCATTGGTAAGACCGTAAGACTCTGTCCTGGTCATGGCCCGACAGAGGGCAGTTGCCTGTCTTCAGAGGGGTAACTCATCTGCCCGAAGAGGAAGAGGCAGACAAGCGATGTGGGTAATTGAGCCTGTCACTGAGTCTAACAGTGAAAGAGGAAAGATGCGTGAAGTCAGATACTTTGCTTCCTGTGGAACGAAAAAATGCTGGAATTGACGGTATCTGCTTCCGGGACGAACAGAGTGTCCGGAGACCTGGCCAGGGTATAGGAAGGTTCCTGTAAGGGGTCAGTGGTCTCTGACATTGTGCCATAGTGAAAAAAAAAATTGAGGGGCTACGGCAGCGTCAGCTTGAATTACTTTATGCCCTGAAAACCTGTAGTAATCGTGAAAGACGAAAGGCTCTTACGAAACCCTATTAGCTATGTACGGGGACCGTACTAATATCCCTGAAAAGTTCCAGGCCGAACCCTACACTCTACCTACATATTGGAGAATCTCTATGAAAGGTAGGGGGAGGCCCCGCTAGGAGGCCTTGTGTGTCGGAATAGGAGGCACATCATGGTCATGGATGTCTTTTTTACGCCCTGCTTGTACCCGCGATATACGGCCTGAACTACCGTTGGTGGCTGAGGGGGAAATGTGCTGTATGCAACGCTTAGTACGTGCGCTGCCCCTTCACATAGGGCGATACCACCTTGAGACATTTGATAAAGGAAACCAGGGGCGTAACTAGAACTGGCAGGGCCCCATAGCAAACTTTTGAACGGGGCCCCCTCTAAGACACGCCCCCCACAATGACACGCCCCCTCCAAGACACGCCCCCTCCAAGACACGCCCCTTCAAGACAAATCCCCTTACAGGCCCCAGCAGTATATACAGCAGCCCCAGTGGTATACCGCAGCCTCTCCAGTGGTATATACAGGCCCCAGCAGTATTACAGCAGCCCCAGTGGTATACAGCAGCCTCCTCAGTGGTATATACAGGCCCCAGCAGTATTACAGCAGCCTCCGCAGTGGTGGTATATACAGGCCCCAGTGGTGGTATACAGGGCCCCTGGTGGTGGTATACAGGGCCCCTGGTGGTGGTATATACAGGGCCCCTGGTGGTGGTATATACAGGCCCCTGGTGGTGGTATATACAGGGCCCCTGGTGGTGGTATTACAGGCCCCTGGTGGTGGTATATACAGGCCCCTGGTGGTGGTATATACAGGCCCCTGGTGGTGGTATATACAGAGCCCCTGGTGGTGGTATATACAGAGCCCCTGGTGGTGGTATATACAGAGCCCCTGGTGTGTGGTTATACAGAGGTAGCCCCTGGTGGTGGTATATACAGGCCCCTGGTGGTGGTATACAGGCCCCTGGTGGTGGTATATACAGGCCCCTGGTGGTGGTATATACAGGCCCCTGGTGGTGGTAGTATACAGGCCCCTGGGTGGTAGTATACAGAGCCCCTGTGGTGGTATATACAGAGCCCCTGGTGGTGGTATATACAGGCCCCTGGTGGTGGTATATACAGGCCCTGGTGGTGGTATAACAGGCCCCTGGTGGTAGTATACAGAGCCCCTGGTGGTAGTATACAGAGCCCCTGGTGGTGGTATATACATGCCCCTGGTGGTAGTATACAGAGCCCCTGGTGGTGGTATACAGGCCCCTGGTGGTAGTATACAGAGCCCCTGGTGGGTATATACAGGCCCCTGGTGGTAGTATACAGAGCCCCTGGTGGGTATATACAGGCCCCTGGTGGTAGTATACAGAGCCCCTGGTGGGTATATACAGGCCCCTGGTGGTAGTATACAGAGCCCCTGGTGGGTATATACAGGCCCCTGGTGGTAGTATACAGAGCCCCTGGTGGTAGTATACAGAGCCCCTGGTGGTAGTATACAGAGCCCCTGGTGGTAGTATACAGAGCCCCTGGTGGTAGTATACAGAGCCCCTGGTGGTAGTATACAGAGCCCCTGGTGGGTATATACAGTACAGGCCCCTGGTGGTAGTATACAGAGCCCCTGGTGGGTATATACAGGCCCTGGTGGTAGTATACAGAGCCCTGGTGGTAGTATACAGAGCCCCTGGTGGTAGTATACAGAGCCCCTGGTGGTAGTATACAGAGCCCCTGGTGGGTATATACAGGCCCCTGGTGGTAGTATACAGAGCCCCTGGTGGGTATATACAGGCCCCTGGTGGTAGTATACAGAGCCCCTGGTGGGTATATACAGGCCCCTGGTGGTAGTATACAGAGCCCCTGGTGGGTATATACAGGCCCCTGGTGGTAGTATACAGAGCCCCTGGTGGTGGTATACAGGCCCCTGGTGGTGGTATATACAGGCCCCTGGTGGTAGTATACAGAGCCCCTGGTGGTGGTATACAGGCCCCTGGTGGGTATATACAGGCCCCCCCCTCACAGTGTCCCTGGCAGCAGCACACACACAGGGACAGGGTTAGCGTATATACAGGCCCCCCCCTCACAGTGTCCCAGCCAGCACCACACACACAGGGACAGGGTATATACAGGCCCGGGGCCCCCCCATGCTGCCGGCTGCTCACTAACACACTAGTGTCATTCAATAAATATTATATTGTTATTAGCGGTGCGGTGCCTCTCACCTCCGGCCTCAGTAGCTCCTGCCTCCTGCTGCTCCTTCCAACCCTGCTTGTTCTCTGGCTGCTCTGTGTGCTAAGTGACCGCCGGTCACTCGGTCACTAAGTTAGGAGGAGGAGTCGGACAAGTGAGGGAACAGGAAGGACTCCGAGCGAGGTCACAGGGCGGCCAGGGGGCGGGGATCTGCAAAAGTCAAACACACAGCGCGTCAGGCAGGAGGCAGCAGCAGGCTACAGCGGCGGCAGCCCCTTGATCTCTCTGTGCGGCGCCTGCGGCCGCTTTGAATAGGCATCCACCTCGCCAGGGGGGGCCCGGGCCGGGCCCCCCACCCCCACACCTGACGGCCACACAATGACCAGACAGAGGTTAGGTATATATCGCAGCCAGGCGCAGCTACCGGCATAGCAGCGGCTGCGCGCTGGGTCCGGGCCCCCCACAAGCGCCGGGCGGCCCGGGCCCCAAAGCGACTGCTACGGCTGCTATGCCGGTAGTTACGCCACTGAAGGAAACCATACTTGCAGAAGGAGAGGATCGCTAGTTTTGACAAATGGGCCCATACCCCACAATATGATTGACCTTTATGAAGTCAATGATGTCAACCAGGATCTGCAAGCAAGAAGAATAAGCACCGATGAACAACCTAATGGTTGGGAACTTGAAAACATTAGCGATCCCTTGGATCGTGCCATGAGTAGTTACACGGGCCAGGATACATAGGTCTTGTTAGGTGGAGGGCGAAGTCGCTTGGCTGATCTTGGGTTGAGACGACAATAAGTATAAGCAGTCCTGCCAGATGCTGCGTTGGGCGCTCTGACTTCTCAGGACCTGAGCGAGAAGAGTGAGTAGGGAAGCACGACATACCAGACGGTGGACTGAGGACTTGGATCAAGTCAGGCGGGTTGAGGGAATGTGAATAAACTGGATTACCTCGTGTGGACATCCGAGGCCTTCATAGATCTGCGACTGTACTTCTTTTTAGGCCTACGAGAGACCTTCCTTGGAGAGACTTTGTATCTGGATGTGAGCGGTTTGAGCTGCGGCTGAGGTCAGACTACTTGACAATCCTCTGAAAAAATGAGAGTTAAGAGATGACAGACAGACCTGGATACAAACAGAGACCTTAAAGCTTAATCTGTGAGAATGACGTAGCTGGGAGTCCAACACACTGAGCTTAGGTCTGATGAGATGAGGTCTGAGCCGTAAGTCACTTTGTGGTCAAGTAACAATTTATATGTTATAGTGGTTGGAGTTCTGACCTGCAGGGCAGTTGACAGATTCCAGAAACCATTGGAAACATCGATAGGGAGGGACAGGGCCTCCTGACCACCGTGTTTGTTAGCTATACGGTGTCAGAAGGCTGTTAGACTTGGTTACGGAATATATCAAAGGGTCAAGATACTGTTGCTAACCAGATGTAGGGTCTGAGAAGGCTACGGTCCTGGATGGCTATGGGATACATGATGACTGGGTGGTAAGACCCACGGACCCATCATGCAGGCGGATGGACCAATCCTGCAGACGGATGTGTGTACTGAATAATGGTACTGATCTTGCAACCTGGTAAGGGATCCGGGTACTGGATACTTGGAAGCCGGGGCCCCTTGCTCAGTAGAAAATTGCCAGATCCTATAAACTAATTGTGCAGGTAGTCTTGTGCAGTTACGTGCTCTGGTAGTCATGTAGCTATCGTCAGCTCAGACGAGTATAGGATGGGTGGTATCTAGATTTCTTACCCTCTGATAAGGTGACTGAAGTTATAAATTATTCTTGTTGTCGATTATGTGAAGTCAGGTGTTGGGTGAGCTGCGGGTCACGGTCCAGTCAACGTTCAGTATATGATATACAGAAACTGACGGTTCAGACTTACTGAGCAGCAAACAGAGAGAATGGTCAATGTTGCTGGATAATTAAGTAAAATGGTAATTCGGACCACTATTTTTATTTTTTTGGCCATGTTAAGGGCAAGGGTACAAGACATGGAGGGTCCGACTTACTGTATAGAGGACGGCGTCAGTGCTCCTCTGTATATGACCGATGTATGGTACCAGACGTCTGATTGATCTGGTTTACGGAGTAATGGTCATGTCATGGCTACTGCTGCAGGATGTCAAGTGGTACGTGTGTAACTTTGGCTCACTGAACAGCGCGGCAGATCCCGTACACCGCTGCAACATAGATTTGGCTTCCTGGATAATGTATTGATTGTTAGACTGTCATTGAAGGACATAGGGCCTGGTCGTCACTGAGCACTTTATGACTAGGTGGATGATGTGTGTCAATTATCCTTGACCATGCCGACCTATGTTACTTTTTGTCCGCAATGATGCATGACCATGTTGGCCAAAGCTAAGGTGCTCCGAATTGTGCGGCCTTCATATATGTGTAGTCCACTGCCCCTGGGGAGGCTCTGTGTATCCTGAGATGGGGATGTCAGCCTGCTGTGAGATGTCACAGATCCCAGAATAGTTCTTGTCGACTGCTAGGTGCAATGGGTAGTGGTGCAGATTCTGCAGCCTGCCACAGGCAGACATAGGACGTATGGCTGCTGGATTTTATGCTAACTGATAAGGTGGCAGATACCATAAACTAATCTTGCAGGCAGTTGTGATGCAAGCAGATGTGTGTACTGGACAATGGCGTAAATATTGTTACGTGCATTAACGGACGGGTATAGGCTGCATGTCTGCTGTATTTCCAGCTTACTGATGAGGTGGCAGATCCTATGATTATGCAGTTATGTGCGTTGGGTAATAGTGTAAATACTGTGACCTGATAAGTTGCAGTAAGGGGAATGGTCAGGATTGCTGGCCTAGAGCGCAGGTATACTGTACTTAATGTGGCTTTGCTGGTTATAATTGTGTATATGTTTAATGGCTTAGTGTCACGCTTGCTGTCTATGGGGGAGGGGTGGAAGGGGGGGAGGGGTGGGGGATTTTGTGTTATATAAGAAATGTGAAACTTGAGTATAACTTTTGGATGTCTGTTTGAATGACGTGTGTCTTTGTTTTATTATCAATAAAAATTATCTGATTTAAAAAAAATACTGTGACCTGTTTTAACTGACAGATCTAGGATACATGGCTGCTGGATTTCCTGGTCACTAATGAGGTGGTGGATCCTATGATTGATTATTCCTGCAAGCAGATCTGTGCACTAGGTAGTGGTGCAAATCCTGTGACCTGCATTAACAGATGGATATGAGATGCATGGCTGCTGGATTTCTTGCCCTCTGGTGGGGTGGCAGATCCTATAATTTCTTTCAGCAGGGGGTGAGCAGCACTCATCCAACTGCAGTATATGTGCTGCCAATACACATTACGAGGTTTGCTGCATATCCTGCCATGGATGTTGTAATGCACCCCTGCGCTTGTTCATGGTGTGCTTCTGGCCCATGGTGTTGTTTACCATACTACACAGATGGTTTCAGTCTACCTCTGTGCTTCCTAACACAGATCTGGCCAGTCTCTAATGGCTCCCGGGACCCTGTGAGGGGGTTTGACCCGAAAGGTGCAGGCAGAGAAGGGCACGAATGAAATCTCGCTGCTGAACAAAGGGCCGGTGTCCCATAATGGATCCCAGGACCCTGAGAGGGGATGTGTCTAGGGAGGTGTTGGGCTGAAAGGAGATCCTGTGAGAAGCGCACAGCCCCAGAGACTTGGGGTGGAGCATTGTAGTGACAGGCGGTGCGAACGGGTACTTGATGTGCTGCCCGCCGGTTGTGGGCGTGATGGGGGCGGAGCAGGGTGGAGTTGTGTGGGCCCAGGCCACAAATCCGGGCCTGGATTTTAGGACTGGTGGCCGGTGGCATTCAGTCCCGGCGGCACCGCTAGTGTAAAGCCCCAGCCGTGCCGGCCGCTGTGCCTACTCACCCCATTGCTGCATCCCAGCTGGAAGCCGCTGCAGGGGCCTCTTCATTATTCTCCCTGCGGTTTGGGAGAGCCCGGGCTGCTTCTCCCCACTGTAAGGGAGTGGAGCAGGCCGCTGATCCTGGCCGCTTCACCCCACTCTGAGGGGGAGGCTGTGAGGCTGCCGGGGGAGCCCATCATCCCATTACCTCTCGCTCCATGACCGGAGGAAGGGAGAGGAAGGATACATCAGGGGGACCTCAGCAGGGGTGCTGAAGCGAGGTCTGTGCACGGACGGCTGGATCCCACCAGCTGGGCATCAGGGTCCCCAAAGGGGACAACATCCCTAAGTGCGACCCAGAGCCGGTCCGGCAGTAGCTGTGGGCACTAAGAGGTGACAATCAAAGTGCTCTGCAGTTGTTGGGTGGAAAAAGTAAAAACAAGAATAAAAGTAAAAATTTAAATTAAAGTTAACAGGTGTGCTTTGAATAAAAAGGTTCAGAGTCACATCTGTCTCCTGCTGACACTAAGCTAAAACTGATCAGTTCTCACTCCAGACCAAGGGGTGTATACTGCTGAGGAGGAGCCAGCTTTCTTAAGTAGCTTAGTGTTGCCTCCTAGTGGACAGCAAACCATACACCCATAGTAGCCTGTGTCCCCCAACGAAGCAATGGAGAAATATACAATGTTTATATTTTAGATAAATGTACAGAAACTACTAGATTGGCAGAATTGGCATGTGATCAGATGAATTCAGGAGCAAACAGAAAGGTCAATATGTCCAATTTACTGAAACATGTCTGTCACCAGATTTGACATTACAATCTTCCTGCATTATCAAGTCTTAGGCCTGATGAGGCTGATGTATTTACTTTGAAATCCATGTCAGAATGGCTGTGTAGTCAAATCAGCACTTGATGAATCCAGATACAAAGGGAGCAATTGTATTCAGCCTCAGCCCACGCAGCCCGACTGCTGAAGAGGTTCTGAACAGGGTGAGAATTCCGCAGCAGCAGGGAGGAGGGACCCTGAGGAGCTGTCAATCAGACCAAGGGGTGGGGGGGACTGAGTTTAAACTTTCAAAAAAGAATTATACAACCATTCCCAAAGTACAACACCCTTATCAGGTCTATTGAATGAATGTATGTAGTACTGTTATAATTGGGAACTGATACACTATTTATATTGAAAAACAATTACTATGCAATGCCCTCTGAGCTAAATACGTCAAATGACGTTTCACAGATATCTCTTACAGTTTTCTACACCATGTAACGAGTCCACAGGACGGGTGATAACTTACTGATCGTTAATGGTATGATTGGTAGAACTATCACTAATGAACATACCAGGATAATGTATCCCTATCGGGGCATTTTTACCCCTTTTACAAAATGGAGCAGGAGGTCGGACGCTCTATTCATTCTCTAAGAGGCTGACAGTAAAAGCAAGCATAGCGTTTCAGTGTCACAGATGGAGTTAAAGGAGTGGCGGTAGACATGTGCACCGCTGTCCATTGTAACAGGGATAAATATGCCCCATCAGAAAAAATTACCTCTCTTCTGCTGATCAGTACAGGGACCTAGTGGTAGGACCCCCAGTGATCAATGGGATTGGTTATAAGGGGTTCCTCCAGTGAAGACAGTTCAGCTGTAACTAAAAAACATTAATATGCATACTACTTTTAGGTGGAAAATGCATTACATTACTGCATCCTCCCATAATACATTGTATGAGTTTCATAAGTAGGCATTTCTCTGGGTCACCCTGGATCTGCAACTATAACCTTATTCATGGCAACACTGTCTAAAGGAAAAAATTAACCTGATTACTTCAGACGATGTCTTAAAAATAGCACAGGATAATTAGATTCACATTGACACTTATGGCCGCTTTACAAGGAACGATAACGTTGTCCAACAACGATAAAAAGTC
The DNA here is from genome assembly GCA_033576535.1 of Allobates femoralis. Taxonomy (NCBI): domain Eukaryota; kingdom Metazoa; phylum Chordata; class Amphibia; order Anura; family Aromobatidae; genus Allobates; species Allobates femoralis. The sequence goes on from JARQOC010000011.1 coordinate 36,136,943, forward strand.
ACGTAGTTGGGGTGTCGCCGCCGATATCGTTTGTGCGTTGCGTGGTGTAAATGAGCAATGCGATGCAAGAACGATGCCAAAACGAGATCGTTGGGGAATTGGGCAGGCTCTCCAACTGCCCGATATTGGATGGACGATCTGGCAGGATCGTGCTGTGTGACAGCGCAACTACGATCTGGAGCACAACTTCCCCTATTCACTACAATGTTAATTGGTCGTTCCTGAGTTGATGAGACGCAGTGTGCAAGAGGGGCGTACCACATCGTAGTTGCGTTGCCTGCCGATATCGCACTGTGTTAACATCTCCTATGCGATCTTGGACAAACGCCAAAAACGTGCGGGCTCCCGTGAAGTTGTATACAATATCGAAACGATATTGGGACATGTAAAGCGGCCACTAATGCTGCTACATCTGTCAAAGTGACAGGTAAATCCTATCATTTATTATGGGGTTGTTCTATAGCTATTTACAGTGGGGAGATCATGTGTGAACATGCCGTCTTGCACATTATCAGTCAGGTAGGTGCAGTGTGCTGTATCCTGTATAATTTATATACTATGACATGGATCTCTACAGGTGTCAGCATTTATTCAGATGGATAAAAGGAGTCACAAGAAAATGAATGAGTGGAGCGCATGTACAACACTGCCACCCAGTGGACAAGTACTGCCAAGCAGGGACAATCTGTAGAGTAAATCAGGTCTGGGACCTTAAGGCCACGTCACACGCTTTCCATACATTACATGGTGAATTGAATTGCCTCATTGAATACCACAGCTCAGAAAATAAAAACAAGCCCCCATACGGCTGTCGCTGGACAAATAAAAAAAGAAGTTATGGCTCTTGAGAGAAAAGATGAAAAGATGTGCAGTTAGGTAAGGGGTTAGACTTTTAGGGTTGTCCTTGTTCATCACTTTTAATAATCAGTTTTACTTCCTAAAGGCCACGTCACACGCTTCAATATCGTTAACGATATTGCTTAAACGAGACTTTTTTTTAATCACTTAAGCGATATCATTTGTGCGTGTAATCGAGCGATCTTGCAATGAAAAATCGTTTGGTTGAAGATTTGTGAGCACGACCTCAAATCAAGCGATGGTCGTGTGAACGATCCGCAGCATCGTGCTGTGTGACAACGTGCAAACAATCTCATTGACGATTTCGCCTATTCCTGACACTGGCTGGCCTCGATCGCTGGGTTGTGCGCTGGATTGCTGGCGCGTTGCCAAATGTAAAATCGTTAACGAGATCTATGCTTGTGACACCGCACAAGCGATATCGCAAAATTGTTCTAACGATCTCGATCACATAACTTTGCAGGCGATATCGTGATCGTTATTGAAAATGGGATTTTGGGTTTTGATTCTGCAGCGTTCATTTTGATTGACACACTCTTAGGAGGAAGGTGTAGGAACTGAACAACTACAATTCTTGAATCTGTTTTATATATATATATATATATATATATATAAATATATATCATAAAGTAATATTTATTATATACATATTCAGTGTTAACATCACTGCAACAGAGACCCACATTTTTATATACCGTATATACTCGCGTATAAGCCGAGTTTTTCAGCCCAAAATTTGGGCTGAAAAGTCCCCCCTCGGCTTATACGCGAGTATATAAAAAAATAAAAAAATACCGCAGCAGCCCCGGAGGTATACAGGCCCCCATCAAGTTCCAGGGCCCCCCCCCCCTTGCGCGCCAGCCTGTAAAGTAAAATCATACTTACCAGTGTCCAGTCGCGCCGTCCACAGCTGCCGACATGACGATCCCGGGCTCCATTCAGCGTCTTCCGGCTTCCGACTCCTGTGGTCGCGGGCAATGACGTCATTGCCCGCGACCACAGGAAGTCGGAAGCCGGAAGACGCTGAATGGAGCCCGGGATCGTCATGTCGGCAGCTGTGGACGGCGCGACTGGACACTGGTAAGTATGATTTTACTTTACAGGCTGGCGCGCAAGGGGGGGGGGCCCTGGAACTTGATGGGGGGCCTGTATACCTCCGGGGCTGCGGCTGTATACAGCCCTGGGGCTGCTGCTGTATACAGCCCTGGGGCTGCTGCTGCTGTATATACCTCTGGGGCTGCATATGGGGCTGCATATACCTCTGGGGCTGCATATGGGGCTGCATATACCTCTGGGGCTGCATATACCTCTGGGGCTGCATATGGGGCTGCATATACCTCTGGGGGCTGGCATATACCCTCTGGGGCTGCATATGGGGCTGCATATACCTCTGGGGCTGTATATACCTCTGGGCCTGCATATACCTCTGGGGCTGTATATACCTCTGGGCCTGCATATACCTCTGGGCCTGCATATACCTCTGGGGCTGCATATACCTCTGGGGCTGCATATGGGGCTGCATATACCTCTGGGGCTGCATATGGGGCTGCATATACCTCTGGGGCTGCATATGGGGCTGCATATACCTCTGGGGCTGCATATACCTCTGGGGCTGCATATGGGGCTGCATATACCTCTGGGGCTGCATATACCTCTGGGGCTGTATATACCTCTGGGGCTGCTGTATACTACCACTGGGGCTGCTGCTGTATATTACCACTGGGGAGGCTGCTGTATACCTCACTGCTGGGGGTTGTATACCTGTGCTGGAGTCCACCCTCGGCTTATACGCGAGTCAATAAGTTTTCCCAGTTTTTGGGGGCAAAAGTAGGGGGGTCGGCTTATACACGGGTCGGCTTATACACGAGTATATACGGTATATATAATATTTGGGTCTCAATCGCAGTGATGTTCACACTCAAAGTGTTTGTAATATCATGAGGCTACTTTTATTATTAGATAGTTATCACCTGGGGACATATAATTTTCTTCTTGTATGATATCTCCACCCATAAACAGGCAGCAACACAGTAGAAAGGAAGCACAGCACAGTGTCTTAGAGCAGGTTTCTCAGTGTGTGAGATGTAATGACACAGCTCTGATCTCCTGGTCTAACCTCCTGCATGATTATTAAGTACAGCTGAGTTCAGCCGTGTCACATTACAAACCCTTCCATCAGCTCTCATATCACTGACAGCTCTGCTGTACTGAATCTCCCCACACTGCCAGTCCAGAGATGAATCCCCCTTCTGTCTGTTGTGCTCACAGCTTCTTGTAATCCCTCTACAGTGGGAGCAGACCTGGCTGTCATGACATCTCATGGATGTAGCTTGTTGTGCTCGCACTGCAGAGAAATTACAAGCTGCCCTGAGCAGATCAATGAGAGGGAAGGGGCAGTACAGCAGAGCTGACAGTGTTATGAGAGGAGGAGAGCTGATAGAAGGGTTTTTTAATGATAAACAACTGAACTTCGTTCTGCTGCTCCTCCTCCCACAAGGACCTTACCTGTAATGCTGGCTTCACATTACGGCTGGAATCCGATCCGTGGCTGTCCGCTTGAGCCAGACAGCCCCGGACCGGATCAGCACACAGAACTGGAGGGCTAATTTGCCCTCCGGTCCGGTGTGCAGCCACACGCAGCTGCCGCCGCTGATAGGTCAGGACCGCGGCTCGCGAGTGAGCTAGTCGCGGTCCTGACCTATCAGCGGCGTCAGCTGCGTGCGGCTGCATGCCGGACCGGAAGGCAAATTAGTCCTCCAGTTCTGTGTGCTGATCCGGTCCGGGGCTGTCTGGCTTAAGTGGACTGCCAAGGATCGGATCCCAGCCGTAATGTGAAGCCGGCCTAAGGTGTGAGTCATATGTGCTCTTATCTCCCAGCACTTTCTAATCATGCAGGAGTTGAGACCAAGAGATCAGAGCTGTTACATATATATAATTATTTTATTTATCTTTCAAAAGTCTCTAGTGGACTTGAACCTGCTAGCAATAACTACAGTATTGCAGTAAACAGTAGAATTATTACTCTCTGAGTGCTGAGCTTCATCGGTAACCCCAAGTTGGAGGTGACAGGGTCCTTATTAGGCACATGGCTACACTGGCAACTCAACTGATCATGTCATGTGGGGGTCCAAAACACAGCAGAACAAACCCATCACGCAACTGCGCCCATTTACATGCAGCTATCAGAGATGGACAGAGGCATCCAAATAAGTGAAACAGCAGTGAACTGAGCTAGCTCCAGTTGCTGCTGAGAAAAACAAGTGCAGGCTGTATAAAATAACCACTGTCCATAGAGCAGGCACAGCTCCTGTTCATCCAATGTCAAGAAAAGGTTTAATAGATACATAGACCTGATGAGACTGGTGTATTTTTTGTGAAAATACATGCAAGAATAGCTATATAATGTTGATGTCAAGATACTGAGTTTTCCAGTCCAGCTATAGAGTGAGAGAACTCATAAGATCAAATAAATTTAGTTTCCACCCACCCTACGTGACCGACAGCAACAGCTTGTACTGAGCAATGTGAGATATCAGTAGCAGCAGGGAGGAGGGGCACTGAGGTTCTGTCAATCAAGCTAACTGCGTGGGATTGCGTAAATATTCCATAAAGGACTATACAGCCATTCTGTAGTGCAGTGACTGGAGTAAGTGCTATTAAGCAGACAGTGATCATAGACAGTGATGTTGTTATCTGCACCTCACACATAATCTACAAGGTTTTTGAAAAAAAAATAATTAAAATTACAAAACATTGTCAGCTCATTCTGGGAATCAGCCATTGACTTCCATAATTGCTGCTTCTCTGTTTTCCTAGCAGCTGAAATGCCGGCAGCCCACACAATTCCCAATATGTGTAATGATTTGGAGACAAAGCTCCTGCGGCTCCGCCCAGTGGCTGAGCGCTGCGTACCTCAGTGCTGTCTCCACCGTCTGCTCCCAGTCCTGCAGAGCCAGCTGGAGCCTCATTTTCTCAATCAGAGCCGGGGTGAAGCCTGGACGGCTGCACAGGATTCTGTTCACCACTTCCAGGGCTCCGGAATAATTCTGTCGTAACTTGTAATAGTGAGCCTGTAATAATAGCAGAGGTACGCAGTCAATGCTGTACAGCACCATATAGTAAAAGCCGTATATCACTTCCAAATAATAATTGTGAGAAAAGCAAACGTTACACGAGCAGTAACTGCCTCTAATAGTGACATGAAATTAGATATTGATCACCTATCCTAAGGTGAAGTCAGCAATATGTGATCAGAGGGGGTCGGACACCGGCTCCCACCAATCAGCTGCCTGCACATTTTTATCTGGTGTAAATGCCGCAGATCTCCTGAATTTATTTATTTTACTTGCAGTGAATGTCTTACTGGAGGACCCGAAGGAAACCCACTCAAACACGGGGAGAACCCAGCGTTACTCCAGCACCTTCATTCCTGAGATTTATCACCAGCATACGTCATATAGGTCTGATACAAAGGGGTCATTGGGCTTTACTGTCCCGAATACCATTTACCTCTATGGGACTGAAGTAAATACCATAGTAAACGTAGCTCCTCTCTACTCACTCTTATGGAAGGACAGGGTCACGGACCATCGTTCTCCAGAGAAGTGTGGCCGACATCTCTAAGATATTTATGGCCTATGATTCCTGTGATTATGGGATCTACTCTATAAGTAGGTTTCACTTACTTTTGATATAAGATCTACTTACCGGCTTTCACGGTCTGAGTATGGAGCGCTATGTCTGGAGCGGCCGCGGGTCTTCTGCCCTGACTTCACAGACTCAGACATGAGTGCAGTCCGTACATTGAGCTTCATACTCAGACCATGAATATCAAATGTGTGAAATTGACTAAAGCAGATCCTTTAAGAAGGGTCAGGAAAATGACTTTACCTATAGAATGCAACCTTGGATTACGAGCATAATTTGTTCAGTGAATGTGCCTGTAATCCAAAGCACTCGAATAGCAAAGCAAATTTCCCCATAAAAAATAATTACAATGCAGATGATTCATTCCCCAACACACCACATGATTTCAGACCCCAGATCAGAGCCCCCTCCCTCCATTCAGATCCCCCTCCAAACACATAACTGCAGATTCCAGATAACAGCCCCCTCCCTCCATACAGATTCCCCTCCCCTTCCCACATGTAACTGCAGATCCCAGATCAGAGCCCCCTCCCTCCATTCAGATCCCCCTCACCATCCCCACATGTAACTGCAGACACAATTTCAGAGCCCCCTCCTATCACCACATGCAACTGCAGACCCCAAGATCAGAGTCTCCCTCCACTCAGATCCCCTTCCCCACAAACGGTAAACTCCCTGCTGCTCAGCACCTTCACTCCATAAGACAGCAGTGGGATGCTCGTATATTGAGGTTTTGCTTGTTTACCGAGTTATGGTTTTTAATAAATGTTAGTTCATCTTGCAAAATGCTCACAGTGCACGATACTCACAATCTGAGGTTCCATCGTATACAGTACCGGTACCCATTTATATAGCAGAAGGCTTAATGGGGCTTTTAACACCAAGGCCCAGTGGACGACATCTGCAATATTTATGTGGCTACTTCAAATCCAGTGATGCACCAAGTGTTAGCTGTTTGTAGCTACAGCCACGACTGGATGATGTAGGTTAAAGGGGCTTCCAGGTTTGCGAAGAAAGTCTGCGGTCACTATGTCACTACAGATTCCTCACAGAGCGCACAATGTCTACTGTCAGGATGCTCCGATGCTGAACCAATGGTAATGTGAACACAAGTGTGCAATCTGCAGACATCAGGCCACATTGTGACTAGGCGACACCACGCACGTGACTGTAGACTTTCACCACAAACCTGGACAACCTCATTAAGAAAAACTACGTCAGTCACAAGTCATCTAATAGAACAGATAACTTTGCATTCATTAGACCATTAATGATCTTACCTTTCCCATCATTGCGAACACCTCCATGTCATCCTGCGGTCCGTCCTCTAGGTATTTCAGAGCCTTCTTAGCATTAGCCTCTCTCCCGCAGGTCAGATCCAGCCACCCTTTCAGAACCAATCCCTATAAGACCAGAAATCCTAATGTAATGTCCTCTCATCAGACAATAAAATCAGTGTACTGTGTCCACGGCTGACGTGATTCCAGTGCTCGGCCTCAGGGAAGGCAAGTGCTGTAATGTGAAGGAACTCAATAAAGGTCAAAGAAAATCTGTGCATGTGCACTACAATACTTTGCTCTGCTTTTAGCAGTGCAGAGAGAAGTGCACGTGTAGGAGCACAATGGAGGACACTGTGTGTGACATAGGACACATCATCCACACTAATGACAGTAATCACAAGCAGAGAGGAGGTGCCAGATCAAGGCCAGAGATGCCCAACGGACCGGACCGACCCATAGGTGAGTATAATAAAAGCTCTTTTTTTACATTATACAGATCAGCCAGGGAACTTACAGGGGGCACAGAAAGTATTCAGACACCTTGAAATGTTTCACTCTTTGTTTCATTGCAGCCATTTGGTAAATTCTAAAAAGTTCATTTTTTCTCATTAATGTCCACTCTGCACCCCATCTTGACTGGAAAAAACAGAACTGTAGATATTTGTGCAAATTTATTAAAAAAGAAAAACTGAAATATCATATGGTCATAAGTATTCAGACCCTTTGCTCAGACACTCATATTTAAAGGGGTTGTCCGGGCTTGTGACATATTCTCAGTGTATATCCTGCCTGCCTATTGCTGACAATCACTCATGTACTTTGTGTCAGTATTTTGCAGTGTTCCTGAGATAACAGTAATCTGCTTCCGAAGAGAACGACCAGAGAGTGTGTGCTGCCATGATAATGTTATCTGGTAGTGTCATCCTACTCTACCCCAAGTCTGCCCTCCATAGAAACAACCCCGCCCACCACAGCAACAGGCCCTCCCCACACATTACCAAATCCTCCCCCTACAGCAGCAGCCTGCATTGAATCTGCTCCACCTGACGGTCAGTGGCGTCTTTTATGGATGAACTGTCCGGTAAGGACAGAAGTGTCTTGGTAGCGAGACGAGATACAGGAGGGTTCACCTGTGGCGGATCTGTCCAATCCTGGGTGACCTTAGGTAGGAATGGATAACGTGTTTCCAGAGCCTTACGGTTACCAAACCTCTTGTCAGGGTGCAACCTATGTTTTTTGAGGATTTCCTGGAACTCTGGATGGCCTGAGAAATGTTTATGTGGTCTCTTGGCCCTTTTAAAGGACACCTTATGCTCCAGAGCGTCAGCCGGAGGGTCTGACACTTCAAGAACCTGGTTGATGGAAGTAATCAAATCCTCAACCAGCACCACCGTATCGGTCGCATCTAGGTCTAGGGACTCATCTAAGTGACCCTCTGAGTCCGAAGTACAGAGACCTTCAGACTCCTGCGAGTCTTCTTGACGCCTTCGGGTTGGAGAGGCTGCAGGGCCCACAGGGGATTCTGGAGATGGAGGTGGTCTCTTACGCCCAGAGTCAGAAACTGACGGGGCAGGGTCGGCAGTCTGTCGCTGTTCCGACACTTCTGGCTGAGACGCAGAAGCCTGAACGGCAGTTTCAGGTGGCGAACGGGCCTGCATAAACTGCAGCAGTGTGGCAGACAATCTGTCGATGGACTGCGTCATATTCTGAGACATAACTGTGGCCCACGCAGGGGTAGGGTCAGGGGCACTAGTAGAAGTCCGGATAGTGGGGGTCTCAGTATCTGCAGCCTGCGAGCAGCTCTCACAATGTGGCGAGGTGCGTCCTGCAGGAAGGTCAGCCTTACAAACAGTGCAGGTAGCATAGTAAATGCTGGCTGCCTTGGAGCTTTTCTTACTCCTAGACATTGTGGTATGGGCTATGAGAAAAAATAGGAGGTAACCAGGTGTGCCCTGTGTAAGCAGGCACTCTCTAGCTGTCCAGCTAGGTGCCTGGGCCCTTAGTGGAGGGGGCTGAATAGGGTCACTGTGTATTTAACAGTGCCTGCTGCAGGAGGGGATGAGGAGGAGAGGGGCAGAGAACCTCTGCAGAGAAGATCCCTGCAGAGGTCTTACCAGTACCAGCGGCGCTCCTGTGACCAGACTGCCCGGATCCTGTGTCCCCCGGATGGCTGAGGCACATGGGGCTCCACGTGCAAGCTAATGGCGGCGGTGGAGGAAAAGGAGGAAGGGGCGGAGCTAAACGGGCGGGCTCCAGCCTGGAAACCGCGCCCGTTCTTGGCTCCGCCCCTTTTATGACGTGCGGTCAGCGTCATCCGGCGGGGCGGGACGGGGGCGGCACAGGAGAGGCGGTCTCCGCGCTAGGCCCAAGCCGGGGCCTCAATTAATTGAGGTCCCCGGAAATAGTGAGGGGCCGGCGCAGAGGGCGCGGAAAAGACGCTGAAAGGGTCCCAGGGGCAGTGGGCAAAGTATAGCAAGGGGATGCTCCACAATGTAAGCAAGCTGCTCCTATGGATGCAGCTTGCAAGTGTTCTGCTGCTGCTGCTGTGCCCCTGTCAGCCTTGTGCAGGCTGTGCATAAGTATTGTGCCAGCCTGTAACCTGCGCTGCTGCAAGTGCCCTGCTCATCCAGCCTCAGCATGTGTGCTTGCAGCCTTTACGGTCTTCTGCAGGCTCCTGCATAACCTGCTAGCCTGCGCTGCTGCAGGCAGCAATGCAATCTCCAGCCCAATGCAGCCAGGGCTGCTGATACCTGTGGTGCCACTGCCTAAAACACCCAGGGGTGATTAGGGGGACGTCATCTGGCAGGCAATCTAGCTTCTACTTCACCTCAGACCGGAAGGGAGTGAGGAAGGAGGATGATATGCTGGGCTGTCTCGACTTTAACCCAGCAACCCAACAGTGGGAGGCCGAGAAAGGAGTACGGCATATGTAAGGATTCTCAACCACAACCCAGCGCCCCAACAGTGGGTGGCCGAGGAAGGAGCATGCCGGGGGCCACGCCGGACCCACTTTTCTTCTTTAATGATGAAAAATTCACCGAGAGGGAAAATGGTCGTGTGCCTCCTACGACACTAAGCAAAAAAACTGGGGAGGCAGTGCCTGCTCCAGGGGTGTATACTGCAGAGGAGGAGCCACTGTTACTCTTTTGCAGACTGCTTAGTGTCGCCTCCTAGTGGACAGCAGCATAACACCCACGGTCCTGTGTCCCCCAATGAGGTGAAGGAGAAAACCAGGCACTGCTCATCACCTGCCCAATACAATCCCAACAGTGAAACATGGTGGTGGCAGCATCATGCTATGGGGGTGTTTTTCAGCTGCAGGGACAGGAAGACTGGTTGCAATTGAAGGAAACATGAATGCGGCCAAGTACAGAGATATCTTTTTTGAAAACCTCTTCCAGAGCTCTGGACCTCAGACCTGGAGGAAGGTTCACCTTCCAACAAGACAATGACCCTAAGCACACAGCTAAAATAACAAAGGAGTGACTTCACCACAACTCTGTGACCATTCCTGACTGGCCCAGCCAGAGCCCTGAACTAAACAGAATTGAGCATCTCTGGAGAGACCTGAAAATGGCTCCACCAACATTCACCATCCAACCTGACGGAACTGGAGAGGATCTGCAAGGAAGAATGGCAGAGGATCCCCAAATCCAGGGGGAAAATTGCATCATTCCCAAGAAGACTCATGGATGTACTAGCTCTACTAGCTGAGCATATACTCAATACTGAGCAAAGGGTCTGAATACTTTATGACCATGTGATATTTCAGTTTTTCTTTTTTAACAAATGCACACATTTCTACATTTCTGTTTCCTTTTACAGTCAAGATGGGGTGCAGAGTGTACATTAATGAGAGAAAAATTAACTTTTTTAAATTTACTAAATGGCTGCAATGAAACAGAGTGAAAAATGTAAAGGGGCTTGAATACTTTCTGTACCCACTGTATAGACAGTATTCTAGAATGCTGTATATAAGGGCTTACTGTTGGTGGCTGCAGCTTATAGGGATAAAACCTGGATCAAAAAACAGGCACAATGTATGACCCACTAGTACATCATATGTCAGACAGTGGATAAATGTCTGTGATGCTGTTATGTATTCAAGTTTCCTAACCTCATATATTTCGCACACACGGGTCTGGTTCAGATTCTGCAGGGAGCATGGTATGTTCTGGGAAATTGCAGATTGTGTCATGTGTAAACCCAAGAAAAGAACGTTAGGACACTTTCATGCTGCCCAATAAGTGTATGAGATGTTTTTATATTATGGGGTTGTGCTACTTACATCTCTGTGTCCATTTGATATTTTAATCATCCTGTCCACATACTCCCGCGCTTTATCATGACGCTCCACTGCCACAGAAACAGCCCGGCGTAGTATAAGGCTCTCGGACCCGCAGACTTTCGCTGATCTTTCATCCTCGTTTCCAGGTCCTGAATCGCTTCTCGGTCTACAGAAATTGATAGAACGTTATGTTTTTATATACACAGAAATATAATTAATGATCACAAATATTATTATTTTATTATTAATATTTATATAGCGCCATTCATTCCCATGGCGTTTACATGATAGGGTGGTAGACGAGGACAATTTCAATATATTCATGTAGTCCGTACAAACAGGAACAGGAGGGAGTGGAACCCTGTCCTCGATGGCTCACAGTCTACAGGGGTCTGGTGGGGATACAGTAGGAAGGGGTAGGGCCGAATCATGAAACAGTGCTGTGGACCGGGTCTCAGTGCAGATTGTAGGCTTGCTTGAAGAGGTGGGTCTTCAGGGTTATTTTGAAGGATCCCAGTGTAGGCGAGTGCCTGATGTATTGGATGCACGGGAGAAATCCTGTATGTGGTTGTGAGAGGAGGAGATAAGAGGGAAGCAGAGAAGGAGTTCTTGGGAGAAGCTCAGGTTGCGTGAGGGTAGGTAACAGGAGACCATCTCAGAGATGTATGGGAGGGACAGGTTATGGATGGCTTTGTACATTAAGACTAGGATTTTGAAGCGGGATCTCTGATGGGTGGGGAGCCAATGGAGGGCTTGACAGAGGAGAGAGACCGAGGAGTAGCGGGAAGACAGGTGAATGAGTCGGGCAGCGCAGTTCAGGATAGACTGGAGAGGTGCGAGGGAGGTAGCAGGGAGGCCGGTTAGCAGGAGGTTGCAGTAATCAAGGAGGGAAATGATGAGAGCATGAACAAGTGTTTTAGCCGTGTCATGATCAAGAAAAAAGTGCATCTGGGAAATGTTTTGAGGTGGAGGCGGCAGAAGGTAGAGAGGGCTTGAGCATGTGGTTTGAAGGAGAGGGAGAAGTCGAGGATAACTCCAAGACACTTGGCGTGGGGGACTGGGGAGAGAGAGCAATCAATGACTTTGATGGATATGTCTGGGAGCGGGGGAGAGCGATGTGGATGTGGGGGGGAAGACAATGAGCTCGGTTTTGTCCATATTCAGTTTGAGAAAGCGAGCAGAGAGAAAGTATGAGACGGCGTACAGGTATTGCTGGATTTTGGATAATAGGGAGGCGGACTTGAAGGTAGAGAGGGACTGTTTATACATGGTGAAGTGGGACGTGGAGTGGGATTTCTTCCATCTCCGCTCGGCCGCCCTGGACGCTCGATGCAACTTTTTAGCGAGGGTGGTGAGCCAGGGTTGCCTGTGTGTGCGTGGGTTTTCTTGTAAGTGAGGGGGGCCGTGAGGTCAAGAGCTGTAGTTATCGTGGTGTTGTAGAGAGTGACAGCAGAGTCAGCATCAGGTGAGAAGGCTAGTTCTGAGAGGGAGAAGGGACTCAGAGAATGAGTGGTAGTTAATAAGTTTAAGGTTTCTGGGGGATGAGAGTGTTTCCGGAGAGGGCAGAGAGTGGTAGGAGGGCAGACGGAGGAGAAAGTCAGCAGGTTGTGGTCGGATAAGGGGAGAGCAGAGTTTGAGAGGTCGGTGAGAGAGCAGAGGCGGGTGAAGATGAGGTCGAGTGTATGGCCATCCTTACGAGTGGGAGAGGAGGACCATTCGGAAAGCCCAAAGGAGGTGGTCAGTGATAGGGGTCTAGAGGCAGTAGGGTGAGGGGTATCAATGGGGATGTTGAAGTCGCTTATGATGATGGAGGGGATGTCAGAGAGGAAGTGGAGAAGTGGTCAAGAAAAGTGGGGGTAGACCCAGGGGGGGCAGTAGATAACAGCCAGCTGGAGGTTGCAGGGGGAGAAGATGCAGACAGAGTGAACCTCGAAGGAGGGGAGGTTGGCAGAGGGTGGTAGTGTAATTGGGGTAAAGGAGCACCTGTCGGACAGGAGCAGGCAGACTCCTCTGCCATGCTTGTCATTGGGGCGGGGGGTATGAGAGAGAATGAGTCCGTCATAGTACAGTGCAGCGGGGGAGGCTGTGTCAAAGGGGGTGAGCCAGGTTTCGGCGATGCCAAGAAATAAGAGTTTGTTAGTGATGAAGAGGTCATGGAATAAAGGGAGTTTATTGCAAACTGAGCAAGCCTTACATAGTGCTCCGGGTAGAGGGACTGTGGCAGCGGGGGCTGGAGGAATGAGTCTAAGGTTGTTGAGGTTACGAGGGTCGATGTTGCCAGAAAGTAGGAGAAGAAGCGAGGTTAGGAGGTGGGAGCAGGAGAGTTTATGTGTCGGGCATGTTTGTTTGGAAAGAGAAGTTTGAAAGTGAAGGAACAGTTCGGAGGAGTGGGTGAGGTGGCTAGGTAGGATGGAAGGTGAGAGAAGTACTTTGTTGCTGGGTGGAGGGATAAATGGGGGTAGTAGGAAGTGGAGAAGTATGGGAGTGAGAGTGAAAAGAAGCAGGAACATTGTATACGGTGAGTAGGGGATTGAGGCATAGCAAGGGATCAGATGCAGCGGGATGGTGAGCTGCGGTGATGGGCAAATGATCACAAATGAGGTGCAGTCCGGGGATGAGACGATGCAGCCGGGGATAAGGTGCAGCCGAGGTCGAGATGATGCAGAGAGAACTTGAAGGACGATACTGGACAGACCACATTACCAGCAGGGATATTTTTACAGGTGTATTCAGTCTCCGCACCCAGCCTGACTGATAGCTGCAGCTTGTACTGAGCGGTGTGAGATCTCAGCAGGGAGGAGGGATATTGAGGAACTGTCAGTCAGGCCAGATGGGCACAGATTGAGCTATACTTTATTAAAGGTTATACAGCAATTATCACATAGATTTTCCAGTAAATACATCATTCTTATCACGTCACATGGCTACATTTCAGATATTAACCCCTTCATGACCTTGCCATTTTTTGCAATTCTGACCAGTGTCCCTTTATGAGGTTATAACTCGGGAACGCTTCAACGGATCCTAGCGATTCTGAGATTGTTTTTTCGTGACATATTGGGCTTCATGTTAGTATTAAATTTAGGTCGATAATTTTTGCGTTTATTTGTGAAAAAATCAAAAATATGGCAAAAATTTTGAAAATTTTGCAATTTTCAAATTTTTAATTTTTCTTCTGGTAAACCAGAGAGATATGTGACACAAAATAGTTATGAAATAACATTTCCCACATGTCTACTTTACATCAGCACAATTTTGGAAAAAAAAAAAAATTTTGTTAGGAAGTTATAAGGGTTCAAAGTTCATGAGCAATTTTTCATTTTTCCACCAAAATTTACAAAACCATTTTTTTTAGTGACCACATCCCATTTGAAGTCCCTTTGAGGGGTTTACATGACAGAAAACACCCAAAAGTGACACCATTCCAAAAACTGCACCCCTCAAGCTACTCAAAACTACATTCAAGAAGATTATTAACCATTCAGGTGCTTCACAGGAACTAAGCAAATTGGAAACAAAAAAATGGATATTTTAATTTTTCTAACAAAAATGTTCTTGTATCCTCAATTTTTTCATTTTCACATGGGCAACAGGATAAAATGGATCCTAAAATTTGTTGGGCAATTTCTCCTGAGTATATCGATACCACATATGTGATCATAAACCACCGTTTGGGCGCACGGCAGGGCTCAGAAGGGAAGGAGCGCAATTTGACTTTTGGAGCTAATTTTCCATTCAAAAAGTGAAATGGCGCTCCTTCACTTCTGAGCCCTGCCGCGCGTCAAAACAGTGGTTTATGACCACATATGAGATATCGGTGTACTCAGGAGAAATTGCCCAACAAATTTTAGGATGACTTTTATCCTGTTACCCATGTGAAAATGAAAGAATTGAGGCTAAAAGAACATTTTTGTGAAAAAAAAAGTACTTTTTCCATATTTACAGATCAATTTGTAAAGCATGTGGGGGTTCAATATGCTCACCACCCATCTAGATAAGTTCCCTGGGGGGTCTAGTTTCCAAAATGGGGTCACTTGTGGGGGAGCTCCAAACTTTAGGCACACAGGGGCTCACCAAACGCGACATGGTGTCCGCTAACAATTTGAATGGAAAATCAGCTCAAATTGTTAGCAGACACCATGTCGCATTTGGAGAGCCCCTGTGTGCCTAAACATTGGGGCTCCCCACAAGTGACCCCATTTTGGAAACTAGACCCCCCAGGGAACATATCTAGATGCATAGTGAGCCCTTTGAACCCCCAGGTGCTTCAAAAATTGATCTGTACAAATTAAAAAAGAAAATTTGTGTGAAAAAATAAGTATTTTTACCTTATTACGGATCAGTTTGTGAAGCACCTGGGATTCAAAGTGCTCACTATGCATCTAGGTAGGTTCCTTGGGGGGTCTAGTTTCCAAAATGGGGTCACTTGTGGGGGAGCTCCAATGTTTAGGCACACAGGGGCTCTCCATACACAACCTGGTGTTTGCCAACAATTGGAATTGTTAGCGGACACCAGGTCGCGTATGGAGAGCCCCTGTGTGCCTAAACATTTGAGCTCCCCCACAAGTGACCCCATTTTGGAAACTAGACCCCCCAGGGAACATAGCTAGATGCATAGTTAGCACTTTGAACCCCCAGGTGCTTCACAAATTGATCCGTACAAATTAAAAAAGAAAATTTGTGTGAAAAAAAAGTATTTTTACCTTATTATGGCTCAGTTTGTGAAGCACCTGGGGATTCAATGTGCTCACTATGCATCTAGGTAGGTTCCTTGGGGGGTCTAGTTTCCAAAATGGGGTCACTTGTGGGGGAGCTCCAAAGTTTAGGCACACAGGGGCTCACCAAACGCGACATGGTGTCCGCTAACAATTGGAATTGTTAGCGGACACCAGGTCGCGTATGGAGAGCCCCTGTGTGCCTAAACATTTGAGATCCCCCACAAGTGACCCCATTTTGTAAACTAGACCCCCCAGGGAACATATCTAGATGCACAGTGAGCACTTTGAACCCCCATGTGCTTCACAAATTGAGACGTATAAATGAATAAAGAAACTTTTTGTGAAAAAACATACTAGTCTAGTAGTTACAATTCGCAGCATAGGGGACCCAATACATTTGGGTCTCTCCATGCTGAGGATTCCAGCCCCCTAGCTGCCAAGTTGTACCTGGCTGGCAACCAAAAATACAGCAAAGCTCCATGTCATTTTATTTGTAGAATTTAAAAAAAAAAATGACATGGGGCTCTGCCATATTTTTGGTCCAGCCAGGTACAACTTGGCAGCTACGGACTGCCACCAGCCCCCAGCTGCCTCATTGTACCTGGCTGGAACCAAAAATACAGCGAAGCCTATTTTTTTTTTATTTCTAGAATTATTTCTAGAAAAAAAATGACATAGGGCTCCGCCATATTTTTGGTCCAGCCAGGTACAACTTGGCAGCTACGGACTGCCACCAGCCCCCAGCTGCCTCGTCATACCTGGCTGGAACCAAAAATACAGCGAAGCCCTTTTTTTTTTTTAATTTCTAGAACTAATTCTAGAAAAAAAATTACGTGGGGCTCCGCCATATTTTTGGTCCAGCCAGGTACAACTAGGCAGCTGGGGGATGGAATCCTCAGCATAGAGAGGCCCAAGCGTTCTGGGCCCCCCTGGTGCGAATTGCAGCCCGCAGCCACCCCAGAAAATGGCGCATTCATTGAAGCACCATTTTCTGGCGCTGTACCCACGCTCTTCCAGTTGCCCTGGTGCCAGTGGCTAACTGGGTAATAAAGGGGTTAATGCCAGCTTTTTATTGGCAGCTGGCACTAAGCCCGAGATTCATAATATAGGGCCAATGTTAGACCCGCCATTAGGAATCTCTAGTACGGTAAATAGTCAATAAATACACACAGAGAAAAATCTTTTTATTTGAACAAAAAACACAGACACAATTTGGACTCCATCTTTATTATAAAAAGATCCGACATAGTCCACAGCGAAGGTCCCACAACGCCCGATCGCTCCGACGTAGTCCATAATGAAGGTCCCACGACGTTCGATTGTCTCCGACGTAGTCCACAACGAAGGTCCCACGCCGCTCGATCGCCTTTGCTTTCAGATCGCTACTCTGGAGCCCAATCCGCCAGCATGGTGATCGAGCTGCAGAAAGTGATATGACACCCGGGCGCAGTGACCCACTATGTGCATCACTGCGCCTGGGCTGTCAGATTGCTTTCTGCAGCTCGATCCCCAGGATCCAGCTGCAGAAAGTGATCTGACAGCTCCAGCACAGTGATCACATAATGGTCACTGTGGATCACTGTGCTGGAGCTGTCAGATCACTTCCTGCAGCTAGATCCTCAGGATCCAGCTGTAGAAAGTGATCTGACAGATCCAGCACAGTGATCCACAGTGATCACATAATGGTCACTGTGGATCACTGTGCTGGAGCTGTCAGATCACTTCCTGCAGCTAGATCCTCAGGATCTAGCTGTAGAAAGTGATCTGGCAGCTCCAGCACAGAGCTGTCAGATCCGGAGGCGGTGAAGAGGAGGAGGAGGAGCGGGACGCAGTGGAGACAGAGCGGCCGCCGGAGGGGTGAGTGGGAGAGGCGATCGCCGCTCCGGTGATCGGGGGGGCAGGAAGGGGGAAGAGGGGGGGTGACAGGAGAAGTAGGGGGGCACTTAGGAGGAAGCAGGGGCAGGCAGGAGGAAGCGGGAGCAGGCAGGAGGAGGCGGGCGGCAGGAAAAGGAAGCGGGCGGCAGGGACAGGAAGCAGGCGGCAGGAAAAGGAAGCGGGGGGGTAAGAAAGATGAAGAGAGGGCAGGAAAGAGAGGTGGGGGGCAGGGGGACAGTTAGAGGATGACAGGGGAGAAGATTGGAGGGTAGGGATAGCAGCGGCAGACAGGGAAGCATTACAGGTGCGGTGATTTTCACTTTCACTTTTGAGTGCCAATCACCGCGCCTGTAGCCGGGGGGGTGGGGTGGGGGCAAATCGACCCCCCCTGGGGTGTTGTACAACTCCCCATGTACCTGCAGGCCGAGTGACAGGTCAGTGACACCCTCACTCGACCTGCAGGAGCCCGATCATTCCATGGCCCAGGGGGTGGGCCAAGGGTCTGGAAGGGGTTAAAGAAATCAAAATGACAATGTGCAACTTTGAGTCAAGAAAAGAAAATGTTAAAAATATATCTGGCTAAACTGCTAATCATAAAAAATTGTAAACATAATAAATAAATGGTTTGTGTCACTATTTTCATCACTATTCTGTATTTGTCCATCAGTGAAGCTGTGTGCGCATGTGTGTGGGGGATGTGGTTCATCAAGGTTTTTATTAATATCATATTGGAGCACATGAAATGTGTATTTTTTTTGTTGGGTGTGGACCGCGGCATCTGAAACACTGTCTTTTTTCTTTTTGATGTTTAGAGTATACGTTAAAATGATTTGGACATAGTTATAGAACTAGTGGCCGGAAGTGACTGTCGGAGATGGTGGGGCAGAGCTTACAGACGGGCATCATTCTCCGGCCACAGTGGGTGGAGGAGGTGTTCAAAGGGCATGGCTAAACACCTGAAATTTATGGGCGTATTCTTAATGGTTAGAAGTTGTGACTGAGCTGCTGCCCTGTGCAGGGTCGGGACTAGTCCCATACAGTGGGGATGTTCATTACGGAAATAACCCTTACTTTACTATCCACATGGGCACAGAGTTCATTATAATAGAAGCTGAGGTCTGGGAGTAAGACCCCCAGTTAGGAGGCATGCGAAGCCCTCCCTTGCATAACTTTGTCTTCTTAAATTATATTATGCAGCTCTTTAGAGAAGTAAATTTGCAAAGGGGGCTTCTCCTCCTCCCCCTGCATCCCCCCCACCTCTGGGGTCTTACCCCCAGATCCCCGCTTCTATTATAATCAACTCCATGCCCACGTGGATAGTAAAGTAAGGTTTATTTCCGTAATGAACATCCCCCACTGTATATGACCAGTTCTGCCCCTCGCACAGGGGCAGCAGCTTAGTCACGCCTTCTAACAATTGAGAATACGCCCATCAATTTTGGGTGTTAAGCCACGCCCATTTAACACCTCATCCTGCACCTACTGTAGCCTGGGAATGACGCCCGTCTGTAAGCTCCACCACACCATCTCCGATAGTCACTTCCGGCCGCTAGTTCTACAACTATGCCAACATTTGTACTTTGATAGATTTGACATTCTAGGAAATGGCAACAACAATTATTTTTTTTATTTATATATTTTTGGGGGGGGGGGGGAAGATGCAATTTTTTTTTTTTTTATTCATTTTTCACATAAAGGCAGAGACAGAAGCCAGTGGTGATAGGACGCGGAGCTCCGTGACCACGATTACCAACAGAGCTGGAACGGTGCCAGCACAGGAGGTGAGTACAGGCTTTTTATTTTACCTGGGGGATATATGTGGAAACAGATGGGGTTATCCTCATACTGGGCAACTCCTTTAAGAGCTTGCAATAAATTGATCACTAGTCCTACATATTACCAAACTATAATGAAATTAGCAATCTACTTTGCCGGGTGGGCTTTATGGTAGCACAAGGAGGGCAGTGACGGGGGTCTTCAACTAATATGACCACTCACTGGCACTGAGCAATCGCATAGCAGTGGGGGGCGATGGGTACCACATCCACACCTCAATAGGTTGGCGCTGCTTAAATGCTGCTATCAGAGATTCACAGGGAAACATAAGTGGTTGCTGTCAGCGTCAGGTGCTGGCTGTATAAAACAAATGTAGGGAAGTGTTTAAAAGTTTTTCCAGTCCAAATTTTACTAATCTTAGTATTATTATTATTTATTTATATAGCGCCATTAGGTTCCATGGCGCTTTACATGAGGATAAGGGAGACAAGGACAAGTACACTAACTCCAGACAATCAGGACATGCAGGTACAGGAGGGGAGGGAACCCATTCCACAAGGGCTCACAGTCTACGAGGGGCAGGTGGGGATACAGTAGGATGGGGGAGTGTCAGTCATGGGGCGGTCGCCTGGGTCTCATGGCAGGTTGTAGGCTTGACGGAATAGGCGAGTCTTCAGGTGACACTTGAAGCTTCTCAGGGTCGGAGAGTGTCTGACGTGTTGGGGCAGGGAGTTCAAGAGTAAGGCAGATGCCCAGAGAGAAGTCATGAATGCGGTTGCGTGAAGAGGAGATGAGGGGGGAGCAGAGGAGGAGTTCTTGGGAGGATCAGAGGTTGCGTGAGACCAGATCTGAGATATATGGTGGGGCCAGGTTGTGTATGGCTTTGTATGCCATGGTTAGTGTTTTGAATTGGGATCTCTTGGAGGCGGCGAGCCAGTGAAGGGCTTAGCAGAGGGGGCGACAGGGGAGTAGCGGGAGGACAGATGGATTAGTCAAGCAGCGGAGTTGAGGATAGATTGGAGAGGTGTAACGGAGTTAGCAGGGAGGCCAGTGAGAAGGAGGTTGCAGTAGTCAGGGCGGGAGATGATAAGAGCATGAATAAGTGTTTTAGCGGTGTCGTGGCTAAGGAAGGAGCAGATCTGTTAGATGTTTCTAAGCTGGAGCCGAAGAATGTGGTGCTTGACGGATAGGGAGGAGTCAATGATTACCCCGAGGCACTTGGCTTGGGGAACTGGGGAGAGAGTGCAGTCATTGACGCAGATGGATAGGTTGGGAAGTGGGGGGAATTCCTTGGACAAAACTGAATTCATAGTCTTCCCCCCATGTTGAGTTTAAGGAAGCGAGACTAATCAGACTATTTATTCTTGGTGAGGCTTACCTGGATGGGAGCTCTTCTTGTGTGCATAGATCAAGGCCATTAACGCACACAGACACACGTCCGCCTTGTCTTTAAGTGTTTCCAGTTCTCGGATGGATTCGGACACCTGATCTGCAATAGAGAATAAAGCAAGCATGGATTAAACAGAGAGTTCACACGGAGGGGCGTTATCCGGGAATTTCAGCTAAAAACCATTACCTTCCATTAACATCCCAAAGGCCGGAAGAAGAGGAAAACCGGATCATTACCGAACTCCTTCAGCCCCTCGTTAGCGGCCGCCTGCACATGATGAAAGTACTTTTCCTGGCAGTAGTAATTGATTAATGCCTGAAAAGAGGAAAGAATCACAATTGATGGTGCTTTATAGAAATTAACAAAGAACCTTTCCATAAGAGGTCAAGGAAAACATAATGTTTAGGCCTCATTCACACAGAGTGTTTGTGCTCCATTTTTGGTGCAGTTTCTGCGGCAAAAACAGATCCTCTATTTTTGCAACAAAGCAACACAAATGCATCATCTATTTGTGTTGCTTTATTTCCTCTTTCGGGGGACACAGACTGACTTACAGACCCTTTCTTACCATCCCCAGCAATCCCAAGTTGAGCCCCAGTGATGTCTTCCTTCTGGGCACTGGCAGGACATGTGAAAATCAAAAGGACCTTGCCCCATGTGACTCTCAGGATGAGACGGTCAGTGTGAACATAGCCTTATTCTTAGAAAAGAGTATGTAGAAACACATAGTAAAAGGAAAGGTGAAAACATCTGCAGATGCGGAAGATCAATGCCTCGTGCTGCACTGGTCATCTGTCCGCCGTGTGACTGATGTATGAAGTCAGGTCTCCCTGATATACATCGTATGTCTACACCTGGATACGGACCACCAGGGACGGCAGAAGCGCTGCCTTGGCCATTGAGGACTTCCACAAACGTCTGCAGAAATTTAACAGAAAGCCGGAGGGTCATTAACACAGATTTTGACAAAAAAAATCCTCAGTACTCCAATGGAGAAAAGTCTGCAGAATTGGAGCCACTTGATTTGCAGGATCTGGTGCATCAGTGACATCAGTAATCAGTTGCTGCTGGACGGGAGCCTTAAAAAACAAAACAAAAAAAAAAAACAGCCTCTCACATGAAGGCATCGGTGGCTCTTCTTTGGATTCGTCGGCCTGGCACGATGTCACACTGCGATGATGTCACTCCAGGTCCACTAGCCCAAAAAAAAAAACAGCAGTGGACGCTATTAGGTAAGAGGTGACTTTCTGGGCCTTCGTCTAGCGGTCATAGATTACTGATGTGGGCACTCGACCACGTCCTGCAAATTGATTTGCACCAAGTCTAAATGCCCAGTCTGTGCACATCCCATGGTCACCAGATGAACCGTCATGGGTGGCAGGAGCCCAGGCTACTTTTACTAGTACAATTTAAACAGTTTTTTTTTTTCATTTACCAAAAAGTTATTTTTACATTTTTATTAGGGGGAGGACTTTTTTAGGCTACGTTCCCACAATATTTGTTGAGTTTTTGATGCTGCACATTTTTACTGTATTAAAACCACCTCGTCTTACAGTTCCAGCAAAGCGCATCGCATGTCTAGAAATCTCCTTCCCACTGCACTTCTGACCTGCGCTGCGTTTCTAATCCACAACATGTCAAACTCTCCTGCAGGTACTTTCCCCCATAGACTTGTATTAGATATGGAAATTCCGCAAGTAAAAAAACGCACGAGTTTCAGTGCCTTTCCACAACAGAAACGTATGAAGAAATGCATGTAATCTGCAACTAACGGGATCAAAAGTGCTATCAAAGTCAAATACCAAGAGATATCAAAAAGAAAGCAGCTTCTTCTAAAGCATGAGACACAAACCACGGCATCAAAAACACACGTGACATTATAGGTGCAGAAAATCTGCAACATCTAAAGCTCACCCAAAGCTTCATGGTGGGATCTATTGGGAGCTAGAACAAATGGGGTTTGTTGCAGATTTTGATTTCAATGGTAAAAACCTGACAAGCTGCAGTCACAGGACAATGTCCACACGGGTTTTGTTTAACTCCCAAAAACGTGTTGATGACATTCCTCACGATCTCTCCCACTTTCTTGCTTAAGGCCCCGTTACACGCTGCGATGTCCCAGAGATCCCACCAATGATTGGGATGACTGGGACATCGCTATCTGATCGCTGGTGAGCTGCCATACAGGCAGACTGAACAGCGATCAGCAAGGACACTGTTAACCAGGGTAAACATCAGGTAACTAAAGGGCCCGTTACATGCAACGATATCGTTAACGATATCGTTGGTACGTCACAGCTTTGCGGAGCAACAGCGCTGTAATGACGTCGTTATGTGTGACACAGATACGACCAACGATAAGTTAGCTGATTGTTGATCGCAGGTTTCTGAACAGGACCATAAATCAGTTGTTGATCGTACGTTCGATCTGTTGCATCGTGTGTGCCACCGTGATATCGATCTTGTTTACGACTTCACCTATTCAGAACTGAAGGACGTAGGCGACCAAACGACCGCAAGTATCGTTCGCTTGTCGCGGAATCGTTGCAGCGTCGTTCACGATATCTGTACGTGACACCTCACCAGCGATCATTGAACGACGTTCAAGCCACCCAGATCAAGTTGAATCATTGGTCGGATCGCTGAGACATTGAAGCGTGTAACAGACCCTTAAGTGTAGCGCTTAGTTACCTGATGTTTACTCTGGTTACCAGCCTCCCAGCGGCGCTGGGAGGTCGTTGATCTTTTCCCGCTGTCACACACGTCGATGCTGGCCGCCCAGTGGGAGAACAACTGATAACAAAATGGTCCTGGCCATTTACCAATGATCAGCGAGCTGATCCCTGGTCATTGGTACATGTCACACGTGACTTTGCTACGACGTCGCTGCAACGTCACAAAACCCTCCGGTGACGTTGCAACGATATCATTAGCGATATCGCAGTGTGTAATGGGGCCTTTAGGGGCTCACACTTATACAAGCTGCATGCGAGTGTCTCATATTCTTGTCACATGCTCACCCGGCACAGCCCCTGCCTCTCTGAACCGGAGTGTGGAGCTCCATAGAAACACAATCAGCTCCATGCTCCATTCAGAGAGGCAGGGCGAGTCATATGAGATGCATGTGAGACACTCGCATGCATCTCGCACAGTGTGTTTCCATCCTTACGTTGTGCATTTTCTGCTGCAAAACTGAAACAAAAATCTTCAGCAAATCAGCCCTGTATGGATGAGGCAGAAAAAATAAGTTGTAGGAAGCTTTATTAGATACAATGGACCCGATTCATTCATTAACTTTTATTTTTTTTGTCTTGTGGTCTCTGTTATTCAAAAGGGCCGACGTGCTTCATGAATTTTGCTGCAAAATGAACACTGCTATTTATTATATTTGACCCATTTTGTGACATTAGCAGAAGATGTCACAAAAAAAAAGACGGAAAATGTTTATAAAAATACCTGAAGGGGGAAAGGGGGAAGCTAGAACACATTTACACCAAATACTGTGACTTCCTAAAAATACTTGTGCTGATACTGACCTAAGTGTAGCGACTTTACCAAGCAATCATCATGGAGAGATATTAGAGAAAATAAACATAACAATAAAATGATCCTGCTCCTGAAGAGATAAAGTCCCATCTTGTGTTTTATTGTGTCAATTGCTTAATGATTTATTATACAGATTCTAAACTGAAAATCATTGAAAATTCTGCTGCATTTGTACATTTGTTTTTGGGCTGTGTGCAACATGGAAATAATAAAAATGTGTCTGACACAGACGGCGTCTGAGCTCGGTCCTTCTTCTCACTGACCCACAGTCTTGCATTGTCCAGTTTGATATGTGACAGAGATGGAAAATAGGCAAGTCAACAAGTAAACAACAAAGAAATGAACAACCCCATAGACTGTATCTGGTACGTGTTCTGATGTAGGAATGAGGTTTCAGCCCGATTCATGGTGCATATACAGACTAATGTGTGGACTGACCGAGGACTCCGAACCCCAATGCAAGACCTAATAGGTATATAGGAGTCGCATCAGATCGGATGTTGGCGAGCAGCCCAGGAGTTAAGGTAAGGCCGGGCATTGGTGGTCAGGCTAGGTATCATGATCAGATGGGACAATGCAGTCAAGTCAGGTGTCATGATCAGACAAAGCATTACGGTCAGGCTGAACATTAGTGGTCAAGCTAGGTGTCATTGTCAGACGAGGCGTTGCGTCAGGTGTCATTGTCAGACGGGTGTTGCAGTAAGGCCAAGAGTTTCGGTCAGGCTAGGTGTCATGGTCAGACAGGGCGTTGTGGTCAGGCTAGGTGTCATAGTCAGATGGGTGTTGCAGTAGGTCGGGTGTTGCGGTCAGACAGGGCATTGCGGTAAGGCTAGGTGTCATGGTCAGACAAGGCATTGTGGTCAGGCTAGGTGTCATAGTCAGATGGGGTGTTGCAGTAAGGCCAGGTGTTGCGGTCAGACAGGGCATTGGCAGTAAGGCTAGGTGTCATGGTCAGACAGGGCTTTGTGGTCAGGCTAGGTGTCATAGTCAGATGGGGTGTTGCAGTAAGGTCGGGTGTTGCGGTCAGACGGGCATTGGCAGTAAGGCTAGGTGTCATGGTCAGACAAGGCATTGTGGTCAGGCTAGGTGTCATAGTCAGATGGGGTGTTGCAGTAAGGCCAGGTGTTGCGGTCAGACAGGGCATTGGCAGTAAGGCTAGGTGTCATGGTCAGACAGGGCGTTGTGGTCAGGCTAGGTGTCATAGTCAGATGGGGTGTTGCAGTAAGGTCGGGTGTTGCGGTCAGACAGGGCATTGGCAGTAAGGCTAGGTGTCATGGTCAGACAGGGCGTTGTGGTCAGGCTAGGTGTCATAGTCAGATGGGTGTTGCAGTAAGGTCGGTTTTGCGGTCAGATGGCATTGGCAGTAAGCTGGGTGTCATGGTCAACAGGGCGTTGTGGTCAGGCTAGTGTCATAGTCAGATGGGTGTTGCAGTAAGTCGGGTGTTGCGGTCAGACTGGGCATTGGCGGTCAGGCTAGGTATCATGGTCAGACGTTGAGCCAGGCCTGGGGGATTGCGGTCAAATGGGGGAATTATGGTCCGAAACTAAGTTAGTTGGGCATGACCAATTTAGGTTGTAGGTGTGGCTTAGAGTTGGCAGGTATGCCCTGACCCTTTCTCAAGGAATAAACAATTTTAAAATTCCACGTGGCATGGAGATGATTATGATAGAAACAGGAGTCTGAGGTAAGACCCCTAGGCAGGGGGGACAGGCCCTTGCATGATCAATTATAGTTTACGGATGGCTTCCCTGAAACACGCACCAAGTAAGCTCATTAGTTTGCTTTAACTATGCAAGGGGGGCTTCATCCCCCCATCAGGGTTTTACCCAGATCCACGCTTCTATTATAACAACTCTGTGCTCACGTGGACTTAAAAATTAATGTTTATTCCTTTTAAAACAAAGAATCACCGGAATACGCCCACCAATGCAAAACCACGCCTACAACCTAAGATGGCCACGTCCCGCTAACTTCCGGACGTCAAGTCTGCCCTCTGTGGATTCTCACCGCAGATATCCCTCACTAGATGTAAAGAACAGGGATCTGCCACACTGGACATTTCCGAATATTGAACCCACTACGCAGGAGATCACTGAGGACCTGGGAGAATCCACTGCTCCGAAAGTGAGAAAAAAACACCAAGACAAGAAGCGATTAATACTGCCCATCTCTCTGGTCAGGACAATACCAGGGTCCCAGCACAGACTGTGTATGACAAACATGTGAGTGCCGGCCAGGCTCTATCGGGGTCCCACCACAGGCTGGTGCTCTCTCTCTCCTGTATGTGGTCTCTCTCCCTTGTATGCTCTCTCCATCCTTGTGCTCTCTCCCTCCTGTGGTGTCCAAAGATGGTGGCTGTGTAAGTGCACATGTGGACTGGGTATATGCACGCACTCAGGCGGCAATGTGGCACCTCAATGTGCCAGTACCGCCAGTGGGTGCCATATCTGCACACCCATCACTCTCTGCCCTCCCCCTGTGCGCTCTCTCTGTGATCCCCACCTATGCATATCGCCGCCATCTTTGTACACCCAAGTGTCCACAGATAGCGGCGGTCTAAGTGCACTTGTGCGCGCTGAATGGCCGCAATTAGTCATTTGGCGATGTGCAGCGGTGATGTCAGGTGAAGTCTACGGGAAACACGAGCAGCGACATGTTCCTGGCTTTAGGTGTGGGTGGCCTTGGTTTCAGGAGTCACCGCTGGTCAAACTGCGCAAGGGGCCATCAATTGGGTCTGCAAATATGGCTGTCACCATCATGTGATAGGAAGACGTCAGGACGTTTATGTAAGTATGGATAAGGGATGGTAACACCACACTCGCTCGAGGGCGATACTCCACTCGGCTCGGAGGGGGCTCCTCCTTGTGCTCTGTGGTTGTTGTATTTCTGCCATTTCCTCACAGGTTTTCCTACAGGACAAGAAACTAATGGTGGAAAATGCATCAAAAAAGCAATAGAATGAAAGAGTCCTGAGTGTGGAGGATAGAGCGCCCCCGCCCCACACAGGACGCTGATAGTACCGCACGTCCGCTCATATTCAGGCCCTGTCTACACTACAGCAGTGACCGCAGCCGCTCCCACCTGAGCACTGGAGGCGGCAGCATCCGCAGCCATGATCCCGCAATGCCCGGATGCTGCTGAGAGACTATGGACCAATATGTAACCACGCCCACCGGAAGTACGCACCCGGCGCCTGAGATCCGAAGCCCATGAAAGGAGACATCATTTACGTGATGACGTCATCAGTACGCTACATTTTCCCATAGACAGTGCTATCATTTCTGAGCACTAGAGGGAGCAGTTAGTATTCACTCAATGTTATAAAGTGTCTTTGTTTCCGAAGTGCCGGAAGTGAATGTTAACCAGTTAGATGCTGCTCTCAATCGCTGATAACCGCATTTAAATGGATTGGATGTGATTGCGCTGCAGCTCCTTTAGGTCCCCTGAAAAAGAGATGGCAAATTATGACAGGCGGGGGTGTCCTGCTGCTGAAGGCCCCCGCCTCCATCTTGGTACTCCTGTGAAGTCTTCATAGGATGCAGAGGATTTCACTATACTCTATAGCAGGGGCTCAAACTCGGCTGCGTTGGGGGGCTGCACACAGGAAAAAATTGATATCGGGAGGCTGCATTGCTTGTAGGACTAAGGCCCCTCCCTTTCACATTAGCGGTAAACGCTGATCGCGGCAGTTGTGGTGAAAAAAAACGCAACTGCCGCGGTTACCACATAAGGGTGCTTTCACATCTGCGTTTTTCGTAATTCGCGGCAGATGCGGTGAAAAAACCGCATCTGCCGCGTTTGCCGCATAACCGTTCCACTTGCGGCGCGGTTGCGGTTTTTTCTATGCAAAGTATAGGCATACTTGCGGCAGGTGCGGCTTACTGCGGTTTTTTTCGCGGCCGCACCTGCCGCAAGTGCAAAACCGCACTTGCCGCACCTGCCGCAAGTATGCCTATACTTTGCATAGAAAAAACCGCAACCGCGCCGCAAGTGGAACGGTTATGCGGTAAACGCGGCAGATGCGGTTTTTTCACCGCATCTGCCGCGAATTACGAAAAACGCAGATGTGAAAGGGCCCTAAGGCGACGTGCACACCTTGAGTATTTGCTGAGTTTTTTTACCTCAGGATTTGTAGCCAAAACCAGGAGTGGCACAATCAGAGGAAAAGTATAATAGAAACACATCACCACTTCTATATTTATCACCCACTCCTGGTTTTGGCTACAAATCCTGAGGTGAAAAACTCACCAAATACTCAACGGCCACACTTGCGGTTCACTTGCGGCAAGCCCCATGCAATGTCTATGTGGCTCGCGGTAAGTGTGCGGCAGGTGCAGCAACTATGGGCTGCGTTGCACTGCGTTTGCGTCTGCATGCCCTGTGCATGCAGACACAAACGCAAGTGTGAATGCAGCCTAAGGGTGGGGGTGATATAACCCAGGGGTAGTCGTGTCCTTCTTTGAGAAACTGGCACTTGGGTTCCCAAAAGGCCACGTCACACACACAGATATCTGTGCAGATATTGGTCACAGATCTCTGGCTGCAGTGAAATCATGGAAACATTGCTCCATTTGTACACAGCCACAAAATGGAACAATGTGTCCATGATTTCACTGCAGCCAGAGATCTGCAAACAATATCTGCACAGATATCTGTGTGTGTGACGTGGCCCTTAGGCTGCATAATTTGCAAATTGTGTTCGTGGATGTTATGGCCCATAGTTTGTAGACAGTGCAACCCTATTATTTGTTTAACAGTTTTTCATAAAAAGATGTAGCTTGACACTATACTGAAGTCTGAGTCAATCATAGCAGCACTGTATCTCTCACACACAAACGACTGGCCTCCCGATCGTTACAATTGGTTGTAAGCCATAATCATCAACATTTACAGAAATAAACACTTGAAGTAGATCACTCTGTGTGTAATGCCTCTATATAATATATGTGTTTCACTTTTTGTATTGAATTACTGAAATAAATTAACTTTTTGATGATATTCTAATTTATTGGGATGATTTTGTATACATCATGCAGTACCATCAAGGACGTGTCTGATTGGCTACCAATGTATTCTGCACCAGGACAAAGATCCCAAACATACAACCAATGACGTTAAGAACGACCTTCTGCATAAATAAGAACAATGAGTCCTCCAAGTGATGTTCCAGCCCCCACAGTACCCCAATCTCACATCCAGTCTATCTGAGATCACATCAAGAGACAGAAAGATTTGCACAAGTCTCATACACACAAGATTTGTTGTCAGTTCTCCAAGATGTTTGTAACAATTTCCATGCGGAGCGACATCAAAAATTGTGACTAGAAGACTTGATATTGCGTTGAAGGAAAAAGTGTTAACACCCAAACTTGTTGTGATTCTAAATTTCTCTTTTGTTTATTTTCTTTGCAATTTAATTGGTAAAAATTAATACAATTTCTATTTTTTAAAACATTTTTACTTTCCAGTATTTTCCCACACCTACCTAAAACATCTGCTATGGTCACATAACAACTCATTGACTGACCATGCTGGTTCCTGTACAGACTAGGGATCCTGACCTCACAGTCCCTAGTGGTTCCTATGTGAGCTGAATTAGACCTGACCACAGACTACACTATTGCAATTCAGATGTATTCTGTCTGATCGGCCAATGAGTCCTTCACATTCCTACTCTACCATAGGGCAGAGTAGAGTGCAATTTACCTACAGAACAGAAGGTGTGCTGAGGTAGAAAGTGATCCTAGAGTGAGGAAAACAAACAAAATACAAGAGAAGGTATATACTGCTAAAGGATTGTGGTACCCCTGCGGATCCAGTTGCCACAGAGGTACTGCACCCTGTTAGGGTGTAGTATCCCAGTCACTGGTGAGAGGGGTACAGACCGTTACATGGACACTCAGGCCACGCACTAGGAACCATTGTAGTTTGGTTGGGATGGTGAAGGAAGTTGTTAGAGGGAGCATTTGGGGAGGAGTGAGGTCAGGAAGAACATGTAGATGACGTGGGACACGTGACAGAGGGTATAAAAAGAGGGAGAAACATCTAGAACGTAGGAGATGACAGTGAGAAGAAAGTTGAACAGAGGTGGAGAGTGACCAGCTATGGAGTAGCTGCAGAACAGCTGAGGAATGGCCATTGAACACCATGGTTTAGTTTGAGGGAAGCTAGAGAAAATATGCCTGGGAAGTGTCTAGAGGACTGGAGCAAGTGGGAGCTCATGCTACGGCCGAACCTTAGAGCAGAACATCATCCAAGTGGCTCCAGGTGGCTGTAAGCGGCGCAGCAGCGATGACGTAATCGGCTGCTGCGCCGGTCATAGTAATAGAAGCCGGCGAAAGCAGGAAGAAGCAGGGACCGGAGGACACAGCGGCGACAGAGCGACGGAGGGTAAGAATGAATGCTTGATTATTTTAAGGTGTGAGGCAGCATGGGGGGCTGTAACCTGTGATGGGGCCTGAATACCACTCATGGGGCCTGTATACCACTAATGGGGCCTGTATACCATTAATGGGGGCCTGTATATCACTAATGGGGGCCTGTATACCACTAATGGGGGGCTGTTCACTGATGGGGCCTGTATACCACTAATGGGGGGCTGTATACCACTGATGGAGGCCTGTATACCACTGA
This sequence comes from Allobates femoralis, assembly GCA_033576535.1. Taxonomy (NCBI): domain Eukaryota; kingdom Metazoa; phylum Chordata; class Amphibia; order Anura; family Aromobatidae; genus Allobates; species Allobates femoralis. The sequence goes on from JARQOC010000011.1 coordinate 36,167,955, forward strand.
GGGGGCCTGTATACCAGTGAAGAGGATGCAATATAACAGTGATGGGGGAGCTTATATACCAGTAATGGGGGACTATATACCAGTAATGGGGGACTATATATCAGCACACCCTGGGGTTATACTCGAGTCAATACGTTTCCGTAGTTTTGGAGGGTAAAATTAGGAGCCTCGAATTATATTCGGGTCGGCTTATACTCGAGTATATACGGTAACCTCATGACCCAATATCAACATGTGTTTACGAGGGATTGTGCCTGTCAAACTCATCTAATAAGCTTCTATGAAAAGGTAAGTTCTGGACTGGACCAAAGAAATGCAGTGGACGTGGTGTATATGGACTTTTCAAAAGCTTTTGATACGGTGCCACACAAAAGGTTGATACATGAAATTAGAGCAATGGAGATAGGGGAAATATGTGTAAGTGGGTTAAAAACTGGCTTAGTGATAGGAAACAAAGGGTGGTCATTAATGGAACACACTCAGAATGGGTCACAGTTAACAGTGGGGTACCACAGGGGTCAGTGTTGGGTCCGCTTCTATTTAATATATTTATTAATGACCTTGTAGGGGGCATACAGAGTAGAATCTCAATATTTGTAGATGACACTAAACTCTGCAGGGTAATCAATACAGAGGAGGACAATTTTATATTACAGGAGGATTTATGTAAACTACAAGCTTGGGCTGATAAATGGCAAATGAGCTTTAATGGGGATAAATGTAAGGTCATACACTTGGGCAGAGGAAATAAAATGTATAATTATGTTCTTAATTGTAAAACACTGGGCAAAACTATCACTGAAAAAGACCTGGGTGTATGGGTAGATGACAAACTCACATTTAGTGGCCAGTGTCAGGCAGCTGCTGCAAAGGCAAATAAAATAATGGGATGCATTAAAAGAGGCATACATGCTCATGAGGAGAACATAATTTTACCTCTATACAAGTCACTAGTGCGACCACACTAGACATAGCTGAACTAGAGCGGGTCCAGAGAAGAGCGACCAAGGTTATTAGAGGACTGAGGGGTCTGCAATACCAAGACAGGTTATTAAACTTGGGGTTATTTAGTTTGGTAAAACGAAGGCTTAGGGGTGATCTTATAATAATGTATAAATATATGAGGGGACAGTACAGAGGCCTTTTTAATGATCTTTTTATTCTTAGGCCTGAGACGGGCACAAGGGGGCATCCTCTACGTCTGGAGGAAAGAAGGTTTAATCATAATCACAGACGCGGATTCTTTACTGTAAGAGCAGTGAGACTATGGAACTCTCTGCCACATGATGCTGTAATGAGGGAGTCACTACTAACATTTAAGAAGGGCCTGGATGCCTTTATTGAAAACTATAATATTACCAGTTATATATACTAGATTCTTTGATAGGGCGTTGATCCAGGGAACTAGTCTGATTGCCGTATGTGGAGTCAGGAAGGAATTTTTTCCCCAATGTTGAGCTTAGTGTTGCCACATGTTTTTTTTTTGCCTTCCTCTGGATCAACATGTTAGGCTATGGGTTGAACTAGATGGACTTAAGGTCTTCCTTCAACCTTAAATACTATGTTACTAAGTGTATATGTCGAGCCCCAGGTCCTGGGGTACTCGGGTATCAGGCTCGGTAGGTGTTTCACGGGGATGTCACGGGTGGCAGCGCCTGAGCTCGTGGCCTGGGTGACATTTCAATAAGGGGTTATGTACAGGGGATAAGAGTTTGTTGTTGTCACGTGACACCACCTGTAGTACCTGGTGATGGGTCAACAGCGCCGCCACAGTCCTCCGGAGGGCGATGGTATTGCGGCAAAGGTAGTAAAGCTCCCTACAGGTGGAGCTGGTCCTCCGGGGCAGCATTCCTGTAAGCAAACAGGTTGAATTCTGCAGCACAAAGACACGGAGGCAAAGTCACTCTCCCGGGTACTTTATTGTAAACAGTCATCAACATACAAGTTCACAGTTTAGCAAAAGTTGTTAATGAAACAGGTAGCTCTACGGGTTGCTGCAAATGGATGCCAGGTGGTATGGTGGTACCCGTGGTATGCCTTAGTTGACGAACCCGTGTCCTTTCTTCCTCGCCTAGGATGAGTCTATACCCAATGGCTCCTTGTAGGTAGACTTGGGGCTCCCCTCCCTCGTGGTGAAGAAGCAGGCAGACCGCTCCGTCTGGCAGGGTGCCGCAGCCGGTGAACAGACCGCAGCAGTCGGTTGACGACTTCAGAGGTGTACTCTGGCCGTTTCCTTGGGTCCGGCGTTCCCGTGGTGGACTGGGGAATTCCCTGGAGTATGGTCGCTCCACGCTGGGGTTCCCCCTTTTTCTCTAGGGCCGAGACTCCCGCGTCAGGCACCCTCTCTCAGGATCCCCTCAGGATCTTCCCCCCGGATCAGCGTAGATCTGTCCGGTTAAACCTTCCGCCTCGTTCCACACTTCTCCTCGACTCCTCTCCAACTCCCTTCTCCTCCACTAACTAACTTCTACTTCCCCTAGAGGTGAATATATCTCCCTCCCAGGAGAAGGGACCGAAGGCAGAGGCGAGGAACACTTTACCTGGGGCAGAGGAGCCATACTGGCTCACCCCACCAGAGCACCGGTCACTGGAGTCCGAGTCTGCAAGGGACAGAGGAGATACACCCAGCGGAGAAGCCAGCACCCCAAGGAGGCTTAGCTTCCCCGACACCCGCAGCACCAATAATTGAGAGCCAGGGACCGTGGGGAGAGAGAGGCGGTAGCCCATGAGAGAGCCCTCAGTGCAGCAACACGGGTGTGGAGAGAGAGAAATAACGGTCCGGTTAGGTTCCATACCTGCCAGACTCAGAACAAGGGAGCAGAATAAGGAGGCCTACAACCCTACTCGCTGTGGAAATCATAAGGTGTTTTCCTTCACTCCGGAAGTGTGTACCTGCAACCCATCATCAGTAAAGGTACCAAAAGACTTTAATGTGTGCGTGTCCCTCCTTCAACTCATCCTGCACCACATCGACTACACTCCCCTACTCCAACCCTGTGCAGCAACGACTGTGCTGCCCTACTCCACCATCACAACCCTTAGCCCCGGGGATCCCGCTTCTCCTATAGGGAGCCACTCCATCTTGCTGACGCCCATCACCCCGGAAGCCCAAGCACCGCCGATGCCTTCACCAGAACCTACAGGTGGCGTCACGACTGACAACTGCAATCCCTTAAATATACCCCTTTTTATTGTCACCCAAGGGCATAGGCTCGGGCACGGACCACCCGTGACATCCCCGCAACTGACTGCCCGAGACCTGAGTAACCAGTCCCTTGTGGCCCCAGACAAATCTGGCGTCCACGAACAGGATGCGAACCGACCCATATCTAACGGGTACTATGCACCTTACGGAACTTTATTGGCCATTTTGGAACTTTGTCTATATACGGCACTAAAGAACTTTTCCCGCCGTTTCTACTGGGCCAAGATGGCGGGTTCAGCAATGTAAAGGACAACGTGCTGGCCCAGGGGCGTGCCTCGGCCCCTTACCATGGGAGGGCCATACCAGAGGCGCGAAACTGTTTGCCCGCCCCGATTGCCATCAAACAACCAAGGGGGCGGGCCAAAGACTAAACTACCCCTTCCGGAAACTAAAATTGGCGGCAGGGACGGAGCAACACAATGGAGGTCCGGCAACCAGTAGCTGGAACCGGGAGCAAGAGACCGGTCCACGGTTGAGCACCCGGTAACCAGTGAGGACCCACCAGCGGAGATGCAACCCATCATCACTAGTGCAGAAGTCGTGGCAGAGCGCGATGACCCTGAGGCCCTACCTGATGACAGCGGCAGCCAGACCAGAGCGGAGTCCGAGGACGCTGAGGAGCCGTCCAGCCAGCCAAGCTACAAGGCGGATGATAGCCGGAAAGGCGACATCGAGGAAGTTGGGGCATCCAGGCCCCGCACGGTGCAGAAGGAGCTCCAGCCGCACAGATCGGCTAGACAGGTCGGTGTAGCCGCAATCTCAGGTGAGCGGAACCGTGCATCAGCTCCGGAGCACTCAGACCGGGACTTGTACCAGTGTGACCAGGCTAGCCATGAGCAGCACACAGGGCCAAGAGGATGGTACGCTTTGTGTGCTCACAAATGTGTGGACTAGAGCTTGCAAAACCCGGTCATGTATATAGTTGTTTAATGTGAAAATGCGTGCATATGCTGCTTTTTGCCTTTTCCAGTTATAAGACTCATAGAATTTCATGAGGACATCTTGCTAAAAACTAAGAACTGTTTCGCAACGTTTAAAGATATAGTACCTCCCGGACGGGAAGAGTCAAGAATACTTGTTATTATTAAAAGTGTTTTATTGTTGTTATGCATAACTAAAAACTTCACTCTGTACTGGGTAGGGTAGACTGGACACTTGGGGACAAGTGTAATTTCCCAAGGGGGAGTGTAGCACCCCGCTAAGAGTGCGCTACAAAAGGGTACTGCACCCCTGACTGAAGGTGCAGTATGCTTTGTTTTGGTAATGAATATGCAGATGAAGTCCATGGAGCCTCGGTTAAGAGTCTACAACATGGACACCAGCCAGTTATCCCACCAGGGAAGGACCTAGCCCAGGGTATTAGTAGCCCTTAAGTCACTATCCAGCCCTTGCGAGCTTGAAGATATGGCCAGGGGTTTACCATGGACTAGGTATGCAACCACATCCCTGGTGGGATAACTGGCTGGTGTTCATGTTGTAGACTCTTAACCGAGGCTCCATGGACTTCATCTGCATATTCAAATTCTAGGGAGCAATGCAGCTTGGGTTTCACTGGGTTGAGTGCTTTAACTGGTGCCCGCAGTGTTATCCTCCACTGGTCTCCACAAGGTCAGTGGTTGCTTTGTTTTGGTAATGAGTAGAATAAGCCTGAAGCTCCAGCACCACATGCAACACATAGTGATAGAGGACCAATAAGATGCCTGTTACTAGGGTACCCCGTCCTGGTGGGAGGAGAAGCTAGGTGATAAAGCAAGTGGGGAGAGCAGAACAGGGTTGGTTAGAAGTCAGTCAAGAGGGTTAGAAGCAGAGCTACAGAGCTACAGAACGGCAGAGAAAGAGGATAACCAAGTACCCTGGCCCAGTCCGAAGCGGGGTACCGGCTGCGACGTGGATCAGAGGTACTACCCTGAGCTACAAATTACCAGCGTGGTCGCAAGCTTCATAGGAGAACGATCCAATCACTCGACCCACACACGGTCTTCACCAGGAACACTAAGTCGGGTTGAGCTCCCCTCTTTTGGGCGGATGGGACAACTCATCATCCGACTGGCTGGTAGTAAGAGGGATCCGTGCAGGGCAGCAGAGCAAGGGACAGAGAGTGTGATAGAGAAGGAACACCAGTGGAGCTTCAGAGGGACACTGCTCATTGCCAGAACCACCCGGTCCACTACTCTGCAAAGAGAACTGCATTACCCTGTAACCCTGCAGAATTCAGTAATAAAGTACCCGTTCAGAGTGAGCAACGTGTCGGTAATTTCTTCCTTGAACTGTGATTTACCTGCCTTGCTCCACAGTGACTGTGCTGCCGTACTCCACCATCCATTCCTACTTCCAACACCTCGGGGACCCCGCTCCTCCTGTAGGGAGCCACTCCATCCTGCTGCCGCCCATCACCCTGGAGGTTCCAGCAGCGCCGGTGCCATCACTGGGACCTACAGGTGGCGTCACGAACAAATCAAACTTCATTCTCTTTTATTATTTCTTCTTTTCCATATTTTTCATTGACCACCAGGGCCACAGACCCGGGCACCGCCACCCGTGACTTCCAGCCTGCGCCTGAGATCTGAGTACCCTGACCTGGGTGAGTCAGAACCTAGCCTAATAAATTTTTCCTGATTGGTATTTCAGATCTCTTCAAGAAAAAAGCATTACTTTTAGAGGGTGGAAAAGTGACTACATGGCCTTACTACTACTGCCATAAAAAACATGCAGCCATATAAAAACATGCTGACATTTATAGAGCTGAATTCCTCTGCTGCAAAAATAAAAAATTAAAACAAAGACATGTACAAATTTTGTGTGCATCTTTCATTTAACAATTTCTGAGATTTCAACATTGTGAGGTTTTTCCTTCATGCATTCAGGAATATTTTGCATTTCTTTTCTTTTTTATATTTGCATTTATTATGTAACTTCCTGGCAGGCCGGCCTAACAATGGCTGTGTTTATTTTCTGCAGCATTGCCCTCATTTGCAAGCGCCCTGAGCTGAGCTACGAGCACACGATTACCGTATATTTCTGCTGCCTGCATCACTGAGCTCATTTTTCCAAACACTTTGACTTAGTTTAAACATTAATGAATGTGCGGCAAATATGCAGCGACAGATTGTGCATCTGGATAGGAGTGTGTGGATCATACAGTGTCAGGTAAGGGGCTTCGATCCCACCATCAGCTTTTGGTGAGTTTGTGATGTTGCAGAATTTCTGCACCTATTATTTAGCTTAGGTCACTTGTGTTTTCCATTGCTTTTGTGTGCATTTTTTTAACCTGCGTTTTTGATGCTGCAGCTTTTGTCTCTTTTTGGCATGTCATGCTTTCATAAAATCTGCATTGTGTTTTATATTCTCTGGTCTTTGCCAAAACCTTGGATATGCTCAGGCTAGGGTCAGACCTGCGTCAGCCCTCAGCCTGCCGAATCCATTAGATACTTAGGTTTTCTCAGCCTAAGGCTGGGGTCACACTTGCGTTTTTTTTCATGCTTTTTTGGAGACCTGCGTTTTTAAAAAAACATGTTAGGCTGCGTTCACACGCTGCATATTTGTCGCGTTTTTTTACGCGCGTCTTTTCAAGGGGAAAAGCGCTCGTAAAAAAAAGCGCGAGAAAACAACTTCAATTGCGCTTTTTTACGCGCATTTTTTTCCAGTGCTTATAAGGGGGCCTATGGAAAAAAACGTGCGTAAAAAACTGGAAAGAATTGACATGTTCATTCTTTTTACGTGCGCGTTTTTTGCTCCAAAAACGCTGCGTAAAATTACGCGACGTCTGAATGGCACAAAGTGAATGTCCATTCACTTTGCTGGGAAACGCAGACGCACATGCGTTTTTGGGGCAAATACGCGCGTAAAAAAATACGCCAAATACGCAGCGTGTGAACGCAGCCTAAAAACGTACCCATAGGCCCCCATGTTAAAAAACGCATGCCCTAATAGCAAAAACGCATGTCTTAATAGCAAAAACGCTTGTGTGACAGTACCATGCGTTTTTGTGTGCGTTTTTGCACTTATGTGAAAAGCTGACATCAAAAACGCATGATACATTAGTACCATTTAGTACCATCCAAAAACGCATGCGTTTTCCATAGGGGCCCTTGTTAAAAAAATGCATGCGTTTTCAGAAAACACATGCGTTTTTTTAACATGGGCTCCTATGGAAAACACATGCGTTTTTGGATGGTACTAAATGGTACTAATGTATCATGCGTTTTTTCATGCGTTTTCCATAGGGGCCCATGTTAAAAAAACGCATGCGTTTTCTAAAAAACGCATGCGTTTTTAAAACAGCACCAAAAAACTTTGCTTGCACTATTTTTTGGTGCTGATTTAAAACCGCATGCAAAAACGCAGGGTGCCACCAGACACCTTAAAAAACGCATGCTAACATGGAAAAATGCATGCAAAAACGCATGAGTTTTTTTAAGTCACTAAAAAAACTCATACCAAGTGTGACCCCAGCCTAAGCGCATAGCGTTACCAGCATGTAACGCTATCGGCTGGCTACCTATTCATCACTATGGATGCCTGACGCTTCACGCAGACGGCGGTGATGATTAGGCAGCCGGCCCATAGTGCTACATGCTGGTAACGCTATGCGCTCAGGGTGAGAAAACCAAAGTTTCTAATTAATTCGGCAGTCTGAGGGCTGGCGCAGGTCTGACCATAGCCTTAGTTGTGGATTTGATGCGTTTCCGCTGCAGAAACCCACAAAAATCACAAGTGTTTTTTACCTGTGGATTTACCGCAACTAATTCAAGTCTAAGGGGAAAAACTGCACAGAAAACTTTAAATACCCACAAGAAAAAATGACACGTTGCAGATTTAAAATACGCACTGCAGGTCAGATTACTCTGAGTGAGAAAAAAGCACAGAGGGGCAGCAGATTTCTATCAATCCTATACACTTTGTTGGAACTTTATGACGATGTTTTTTTGATGCAGTGAAAACACACAGCGTAAAAAATTCACCAACAGCTTATGGTGAGAACGTAGTCTTAGACTACATTCACACAAACCATTTTTGCACCTTCTTTTTATCCGTTTTTCATATACAAAACAAATCCACAGCACCTATTCATACTGTGCACACACCTATTCATACTCACCTTTCCTGGGTCTGCATCCTCTGCTCCTCTACCGATCGGGCGTCCAGGCGTGCTGTGTCTCAGAGCCATCGCCGGGTCCCCTTCCTGTCTGCTGACCATCGGGCTCACACATCAGAACACTACAATGGTCAGAGTCATGAACCTAATCAGCAGTGCACTAGGCGTGGTTGCACTCCTCCCCTGTGAATGTAGGGGCCGGCATGGCTCAACCTGACACTCTCCCTGACCAGTTGACTCACCGTTGCCGGGTTCTCAGGTCTCAGGCGCTGGCTGCGGTCACGGTTCGGTGCCTGAGGCTGTAGGGGCCCGGTGATCAATGCACGTTAAAATAAAGATAAAGTTTGTTTCGTGACGCCACCTGTAGGTGTCCGGTGATGGCACCGGCGCTGCTCAGACTTCCGGGGTGATGTGCGGCAGCTTGGATGGAACCGCTCCCTACAGGGCAAGCGGGGGTTCCCCGGGGCAGTTATTGAGGTTGAGGGGAATAGGGTAGCGCGGTCGGTGTAGTGCGACTGGAAGGAGGGACACGCACACATAAAGTCTTTCGGTACCTTTTACTGATGTTAGCTGGTACACTCGACTGGGGATGAGGTAAAACACTTCTGGATTTTTCCACAGCAAGCAGTGTTGTAGGCTTCCTGATAAACGTTGTTCTGCTGGAGTCTGGCAGGCATGAAACCCGACCAAACCGTTACTGCACTTTCTTGTGTGTCTCTTCACACCTGGCTTTGCTGCACTGAGGGCACTTCTATGGGACTCCTGTTGAGCTCTTGACTCCGGGCTCTCACTTGGTGGTGCTTCGGGTGTCCGGGGAGCTAAACCCCCTATTTATAGTGCTGGTTTCTCTACAAAGTCTGCACTGCGTCCTTGTAGCTCAGACCCAGTGACCGGAACTCTGTTAGGGTGAGTCGGGATGACTCCTCTGCCCCTATTTAGTACTTGCTTCTCCTGTTCCTGTGACCCCTATTCTAAGGGTCTACCACTTTCCAGGTGTCTCTGGTATGGGCCTAGCATGGCTCCAGTACCAGGTCAGCTCACTCAGCTGCTTACAGTTCTGTAGTGACTGCACACTCTGGTGTTTCTCCCTCCAGGACCCGTATTTATAGGGGGAACTGGCTTAAGGCAACCAGTGGAGCTCCCCCTACAGGTCTGGGGTGAAAGGTGTTGTTTGTTAGTGGGATCTGCTTGCTGTGTACTTTCCATCCATGTCCTAAGAGATCCTGTGGTGCCCTGCTCAGGGTGCCACACAATAGATGTCCGTCCTCCAGTATATCAGGCCACCTCCACTGCTGGGAGGTGCCTGATTATTGAGTTAGTAAGCTTCTGCTTCTCTGGCTGTTGGTCAGACCCTCCTTGTGCTCTCCTCCTTTAGACCCATCCCTGCTCTCCCAGCCTGGGGCTCTAATGCCTCGAATCCTCCTTAGCTATACTGTAGTATAGGCTAACCCTACGAGCTGCCCCCCTGATACTAGCAGCTGTGATATTTAGACCCCCTGGGCTTGCCCCTGACAATCCCTGTATAGGGGTTGGTTAAATTAGGACCAGCTCACCCAGGGGAGTACCACGGCCCAGTTGGTCCACTCTAGGGCACCTTTCCCCGGAAGTGTGACAGATAGAAATAATGTTTGAAATGTATGGTTTTGAAAAATGTATATATTTCCATTCTAAACACATATAGACATAACATCTCGTCGTTCACAAACTAATGACTTCTAAGGTGATATAGGATTTCCAAAAGAGGTTATGCTTCTTTTATTATACTTCTGAGGATAAAATGGTTTAACTTTACCTTCTTATTGTCCTAAAATGAATATAGAGGGTAGACGGAAAAAAATCCAACAATAGTGAGGTGCTGTGATAGATATTTATTGTTCTTACAAAACATCATGTAAAACCCGACTTCAGTTTCGCCCCTGTGGCTTCTTCCTGGGCATTACAAGCTGTAAAATCCACATCATATTAATACTAAACGTCCGTGTGCACCTCAAACACATGTATTAAAAGATTTTTCTATATATTAAAAGATCACTAAATTACTTCTATCTTTATTCGGTTTGAGCACAAACACCTTACAAAAGAGGAAAAAATATACTAAAGAATAATGAAAATCATAAAAATATCAATATAGCCATGTGAAATTTGGCTCATGTAAAACCAAGTCTCATTGACAGTAATTTTCATGACAATTATGCTTATTGTTTTAATTTACTATTTTTAAGGCTGGTTTCACATTTGCGTTTGCGAGCGCAGCGTATGTTGCACATGCACATACGCATGTAAAAACGCATGCAAACACAGCGGATGTTGTACGCATTGTCATCCGCAAACATTAATAAAAACAGAGCGTATGCATGCGTTTGTTTGCGTTTTTGCATGCGCACGCGTTTTTTAAGCGCATGCGTTCAAGAATTCTTCTGCAGCATCTGCACTGTTCTGCTAGGTTTTTTGACAGATCCAGCCCATAGGGAGCGGCTTAAGGGCAATGTATAAGTAGACCCTGCCCACTGTAAAGAAAGTCTGTCTTTGCAGCTGTTCACAGAGGCAAGATGGATCTCGGCTTTGAGAGCTTCTATGCGGATCTTGATTTATCGATGAATGTGGCAATTTCGTTTGCTGTGGCTTGCGAAGAAGATCATCGTAGAGAAAGACAGAGAAGAAGACGTATTCGGCGTTGTTTCTGGCAACACCCAATAGTTGAAATTCGAGAGTTGTGGAGTGTACCACTTGTTGTACCAGGAACTTCGAGAGAACCCGGAGAAGTTCCATGACTACACCAGGATGTCCCAAGACAGCTTTGATGATTTGCTGCGACGTGTCAGAGGAACCATCACCCGTCAAGACACACAGCTTCGTCGATCGATTCCTGCGGTGTAAGGCTTTTGTTGACCCTGCGGTATGTACAGTTGTGGCCAAAAGTATTGACACCCCTGCAATTCTGTCAGATAAATCCTGAAATTCCTGAAAATGATTGCAATCACAAATTCTTTGATCTTATTATCTTCATTCTTTTCAATTGTAGTAATGGCTATAGCGGACGCTGACTGTTGTTTTGTTGCTGTCGATGTCGGCCAATTTGGACAATCTAATGACTCGAGATCTTTCAAAGACTTTGACATGGGGCAAAAACTGTATGCTAACAATTTCAACTTTCCACCGCCACGACCCCGGCGAACACTGATGGACCACCGATGCCGTTTGTTGTTGGTGACGAGGCATTTCAAATGTGTGGCAACCTCGTCAAGCCCTGCTCTAGCTGTGACTTAACTCAGACAGAAAGGATTTTCAATTTCAGATTGACACAGGCGAGACGCACAGTGGAGTGTGCATTTGGATTGTTGGTCTCAAAATGGCGTATTCTTGGAACTACCATCAATTTAAAAACAGACAATCGATGAGGTGGTGAAAGCCTGCGCTGTACTGCACAATTTTGTACAAGTGAGAGAAAGACAACACTTTGTCCTCGACGAACCGAGTGCAAGCAATTTGACGGAATTTGAAGAACTCAACTTGAGGACAACCGCTGAAGTCGGCCACATGAGGGACAATTTTGCAGCTTATTTTGACAATGGACGTCCTTCCTGGCAGGACCAAATGGTGGGAATTTGATGATGTTATGTTTTTACCTTTTTGATTAATGACTAAAATGCTTATGTCAATTTTTCAAGATAGCATTCATTTTTGACCTTGGTTGTATTTGGGATTAATAAAGCTGTTAAACCCATAAATCCTATTCCTTAACTTTAAAATTGTGGATATACCTCTCTGTTTTCAATATGCCCCAGTTATGTTCCTGTTGTTGTAATTGTATTGTTACGTTTATATTCATAGTACAGTGTTCACTTGTTTGTATTGGAGTTTAGTATCACTACAAGATTTGTTTTCATGTAATCCTATTAAAATTTGAATTATTTGTGATCCAGGATATGTATCGGACTAAGAAATGAAAGTCTAGGGACAATTTTTTTAAATCCAACGTCATCAATTGGCACACTTTGGACTTTGGATTTTTTTTACCTTCCTCTGGATCAAAATGATGTTAATTAATTTTGTCACCTTCAAATTAATTAAAAACGTTAAAATTTGAAATGTTGTGCTCCCTTTATTTAATGTACAATTTGTTACACACACCTCTCTCCATGGTGTTGCAATTAAAAACCAGAGTGGCGTTACGGCACCATAAGGCCGGCTTGACACCACGGTGTGATCCGATCCGGGGCTGTCCGATGTGACCTGGACATCCACAGACCGGATCAGGACACAGAAATGGAGGGCCAAATATGCCCTCAGCTGCGGTGTGCAGCTGGACACAGCTGCAGCTGCTGATAATTCAAGACCGCGGGTATCTGGCCATTGTCCTGAACTGTCAGCAGGGGACAGATGCGTCGTCATGAAGTTCAGCACCGAACAGCGCTGAGCTTCAGCACCCTGCGTCTGGCTCCAGGATGCCGCTTTGGTGCGATTCGGCGCCATAGACACCCATGTTAAGGGGGAGCCGGATCACACTCGGATGATCCGGGAGGATCTTCTTTTTTCCCCCGGACACAAAAATGCTGCATGCTGTTTTTTGGGTCCCGTAGAAAAAAGCTGATCCACCCGGATTCTCCAGGACAGATGGAAACCTGATGGCAAGTAGCTGCCTTCCGGCTTCCATCCTGCCCCATAGAATACTATGGGGCCGAAATCTGGTCCAGGGCTGTCCAGTTTAAAATCGATCAGGACTGAAGAGCCTGTGATGATGTAAGAGACCCGGTCAGCTGACCGGGTCATGTGACTCTGACATCATCACAGGTCCTTCAGTCCTGATCGTGTGCAGCGTTGGAGCCGGTGACAGGTGATGTATCCTCCGGGAGGAGGTTTTTTTTATTTTTTTACACACAGGGAGAGGACAGGGGACAGGATAGGGATAGAGGAGGATAGAATAGCGGGGGCACAGAATAGAATAGCGGGGGCACAGCATATAGAATAGGAGAGGGGAGAAGATGGAGGAGGCAGGAGTAGGGAGAGACAGGGGACCACAGGATCCACACGGATCCTGCAGATCAGATGGCTATTTGCCATCCGATTGCAGGGATCCGTATGGATCCGTGCCTGTCCGTGGGGTCCCCCTTCAAAGTCGGATCCCACGGACAGGCACTAAATCGTTATGTGAAACCAGCCTAAAGCCTATGGGTACCGTTACACGTCGCGATATCGCAATGCAACATCGAGAGAGTCACGTGGTACGATCGTTGCAATTGATATCGTTGGTGCGTTGTAATAGGGCAATGCGACCAGGAAAAATCGCAGGTACGATATTGCAAGAAGATTGTGCAAGCCCTTCAACTGTACAATGTTGCATATGCGATCTGGCATGATCGTGCAGTGTGACGGCGCAACTACGATGTAGAACGCAACTTCCCCTATTCACTACAATGTTAATGCTCGGACGCTGGGTTGCTCATACCTAGCGCACAAAAGTTGCATACAACAGCCTAGTTGCGTTGCCTGCCGATATATCCCTGTGTGTCATCTCCTACGCGATCTTGGACAAGTGCCAAACACATGCGCGCTCCCGTGAAATTGTATGCGATATCGAAACGATATCGCGACGTGTAACGGTACCCTATCAGTTTCCACTAAAAAAAACATTACATCAGTAGCTGCTAACACATATGTACTCCTCTGTGTGATTAAAAGTGTATAATTATTTAAGTTTTAAGTAATAGTGTCAATTCCTGAAACCCCGACTGGTTCAAAAATACCCCCAAAATTATCATTTTAATAAAAATTACTTACAAAACCTTATATTATTTGATAAAGTTATCATGTAATATATGGAGACAATAAATCACACAAATTGTATGAAAAAATAAACATTTTTATTAACACAAAGCAATAACATGAAAAGAAAACTTTATAAATGGATGTAGGTACTGCTGGTGGTGATGGTGGTGCTGGCAGGTGGAATTAGTCGTAGGTGGTGCTGGCAGGTGGAATTAGTCGTAGGTGGTGCTGGCAGGTGGAATTAGTTGTAAGTGGTGCTGGCAGGTGGTAGTTAGATGTAGATGGTTTTGGCAGGTGGAAATAGTCGTAGATGGTGCTTGCAGGTGGAATTAGCCGTAGGTGGTGCTGGCAGGTGGTATTCAGGTGTAGATGGTTCTGGCAGGTGGAATTACCCATAGATGGTGCTGGCAGGTGATAGTTAGGCATAGATGGTGTTTTCAGGTGGTATTAGCCATAGGTGGTGCTGGCAGATGGTAGGCATAGATGGTGTTGGCAGGTGGAATTAGCCATAGATGGTGTTGGCAGGTGGAATTAGCCATAGATGGTGTTGGCAGGTGGAATTAGCCATAGATGGTGTTGGCAGGTGGAATTAGTCATAGATGGTGTTGGCTGGTGGAATTAGCCATAGGTGGTGCGGGCAGGTGGAATTAGCCATAGGTGGTGCTGGCAGGTGGTAGCCATAGATGGTGTTGGCAGCTGGAATTAGCTGTAGATGGTGTTGGCAGGTGGAATTAGCCATCGGTGGTGCGGGCAGATGGAATTAGCCATAGGTGGTGCTGGCAGGTGGTAGCCATAGATGGTGTTGGTAGCTGGAATTAGCCATAGATGGTGTTGGCAAGTGGAATTTGCCATAGGTGGTGTTGGCAGGTGGAATTTGCCCTAGGTGGTGCTGACAAGTCGAATTAGGTGGTGTTGGCAGGTGGAAATAGCCATAGGTGGTGTTAACAGGTGGAATTAGCTGTAGATGGTATTGGCAGAAGAAATTAGCCGTAGGTGGTGCTGGCAGGTGGAATTAGTCGTAGTTGGTGTTGGCAGGTGGTAGTTAGGCGTAGGTGGTGCTGGCAGGTGGAATTAGCCGTAGTTGGTGTTGGCAGGTGGTAGTTAGGCGTAGATGGTGTTGGCAGGTGGAATTAGCCGTAGGTGGTCGAGCAGGTGGTCGTGAGCCGTAGGTGGTGCTGGCAGGTGGTAGTTAGGCATAGATGGTGTTGGCAGGTGGAATTAGCCATAGGTGGTGCTGGCAGGTGGAATTAGCCGTAGGCGGTGCAGGCAGTGGAATTAGTCATAGGTGGGGCTAGCAGGTGGAATTATATGTAGGTGGTGCTGGCAGGTGGTTGTTAGATTTAGATGGTATTGGCAGGTGGAATTAGCCATAGGTGATGCTGGCAGGTGGTAGTTAGGCGTAGATGGTTCTGGCAGGTGGAATTAGCCATAGGTGGTCAGGCAGGTGATAGTTAGGCATAGATGGTGTTGGCAGGTGGAATTAGCATAGATGGTGTTGGTAGGTGGAATTAGCATAGGTGGTGCTGGCAGGTGGTAGTTAGATGTAATTGTTCTGGCAGGTGGAAATAGCCGTAGATGGTGCTGGCAGGTGGAATTAGCTGTTGGGGGTGCGGGCGGGTGGAATTAGCCATAGGTGGTGCTGGCAGGTGGTATTTAGGTGTAGATGGTTCTGGCAGGTGGAATTAGCCATAGTTGGTCGAGCAGGTGATAATTAGGCATAGATGGTATTGGCAGGTGGAATTAGCCGTAGGTGGTGCTGGCAGGTGGAATTAGCCGTAGGTGGTGCTGGCAGGTGGTTGTTAGGCGTAGATGATTCTGGCAGGAGGAATTAGCCATAGGTGGTGCTGGCAGGTGGAATTAGCCGTAGGCGGTGCTGGCAGTGAAATTTGTCGTAAGTGGTGCTGGCAGGTGGTAGTTAGATGTAGATGGTTCTGGCAGGTGGAAATAACCGTAGGTGGTGCTGGCAGGTGGAATTAGCCGTAGGTGGTGCTGGCAGGTAGTAGTTAGGCATAGATATTTCTGGCAGGTGGAATTAGCCGTAGGTGGTGCTGGCAGGTGGAATTAGCCGTAGATGGTGCTGGCAGGTGGAATTAGCCGTAGGTGGTGCTGGCAGGTGGTAGTTAGGCCTAGATGTTTCTGGCAGGTGGAATTAGCCATACGTGGTGCGGGCTGGTGATAGTTTGGCATAGATGGTATTAGCAGGTGGAATTAGCCATAGGTGGAGCGGGCAGGTGGAATTAGCCATAGCTGGTGCTGGCAGGTTGTAGTTAGGCATAGATGGTGTTGGCAGGTGGACTTTGTCATAGATGGTGTTGGCAGGTGGAATTAGCCATAGGTTGTGCTGGCAGGTGGTAGTTAGGCGTAGATGGTGAGGCTGTAGTGTCACTAAGGAGGGATCATAGGCTGCAGAGGCTGTAGTGTCACTCAGGAGGGATCATAGGCTGCGGAGGCTGTATTGTCACTAAGGAGGGATCATAGGCTGTGGAGGCTGTATTGTCACTAAGGAGGGATCATAGGCTGCGGAGGCTGTAGTGTCACTAAGGAGATGAAAATGGTGTCACTAAGTTGAGATCTTCTTTGGCCAGCAGTCTAAGGAACGTGAGAAATCAGGATATTAGTTCCTATCAGATATCCCCTTACCCCTATACCCACACCCCCGTCAGGCTATAGGACTTAAAATGAATATTCAGTCCTAATCAGATGTCCACTTAGTGAAGCCTGTTGGAACTTGAGTCCAGATGTCACAGGACCCTATGATTTTTAATTTTTTATATTTTTTTTAATATTTTCTGGGATAATAAGGGAAAGAAGGGAAGCAGTTAATCATAACTATATACAAGTTTGCTATGGCCAGCAAGCTACAGGACTTGAGATGGATATTTAGTCCTTAAGAGATGTCCACAAAAAAACATAAAAAGAAGCCCACTGAAATATATGTCCAGATGTGTTAGGACCATTTGGCCATTGTTTTTTTTTTTTTTATATATATTTTTTTTAGCTCAACAGCGTGAGTTGGAATGGGGATAGATAGGTGGGTATGGGGTGGATAAGGTATGTGTTGGAAAGGGGATAGGTAGGGGTGGATAAAGAAGTATGGCGTAAAAAGGTGGTACACGATACTTTCTGTGATGCCCTCTCCGAATTTGATGGTAATTTCCTTCTTTCACAGGTTGAGTTGTAGCTGCTGGGAGGGAAACAATTGGTTATACACAACATTAGTTTAGTCTACACCACTGAATTAATCAGAGACAATGCACTTAAAGGGGTTGCCTCCAGTTTCTAAATGGTTAAAATTGCAAAGTACTTGTAAAAACTGGTAACTTTGCAATTAAACTGCATATTACTTCCATAGTGTACGTAGTTTGATGCCTATTTTATCGGTCACTGTGCAAGTTACCTAGGTATGGAGTGTGTATGCACCACTAGCACACTTTATGCTCTACAGCCGGCAAGTGCTGCTCTGAATCAGGTTGGATGGCTGGATCCGGTCAGCCTCAGCACCAAGTTGCTTCACCTGTGCTGCAGAGACAAAGCTGCCTGTGCTAAAGGATCAGTCATTCTATGTGACTGCAGACTTGTGAATCCTAACATTGTGTGCACTGCGAGCTGTGGGGAATCTCAGTAACATTAATAAGAAAGGACTGCTGGCGTTCTCTAACATGCAGTGTGAACAGGTGCCATCTGAACATAACCTAAAGTAACAAAAAACATATGTGACAAGGGGCTGGATGTAATATTTCAACAATCAGATAGTAAATATACAGTTGAAATCAGAAGTTTACATACATTGTATAAAAAGACACATATGCATGTTTTACTCACTACCTGACATGAAATCAGAATAAACCTTTCCTGTTTTAGGTCAATTAGGATTACCATAATTATTCATATTTGCCAAATGCCATAATAATGAAAGAAAGAATGTTTAGGGCATTTTTTATTACTTTCTGCAAAGTCACAAGTTTACATACACTACAATTACTATGCCTTTAAATAATTTGGGACAGCCCATATGATGATGTCATGTGTTTGGAAGCTTCTTAATTAGAGATGTGGCGCTCCGCAACGAGTGCGTCACAAGAGGGTATTGCAGCCATAAATGCAGCCGCAATATTCTCTGACTCAGCAATGATCTGGTTAATTTAGAAATCCAACCCTGCATGCATCACCTAGAACAGAGGGCCAATCCTAGGTCCTGGTGGGTGGAGTGTTAGGGAAGTGTAGTAGAACACACAATAGTCTAGCACTCGGAGAAGAAGGAGCCTAGAACACAGAACTTGGGGAGGAGCGGGGGCTCCGCACCCCGTGCGGGCCCCTGGGCCGTCACCGGTCGGGTGTTAGCACCTGAGGCCTTAACTACCGGGATTGGGCATTATTCACACGGGTTCCCAAAAGACTCCCGTGCCCACAACTCACAGCCGGTTCACTGGTACCGAAGCTGGCAGCAGTTCACCTCTGCTACGCGAACCAGAAGCGTGGAGGAGCAGCTTCACAGGAGCACCCCACCACCAGCCAACTTCCAGTCGTCTAACCAGCGGTGTACCCACTGAGGGATCCAAGGCTCCCCAAAACATCCAGAACGTACATCATGGATAGGGCATTGAAGCAGCCTCCCCGTACCCGACCTGGTATTCCTGGGCGACACTGGCAACCAATTAGTTAGAATGGAGGAACACTGCGGATTTCTAAGGGACACCATCACTGCTGAGTCCACCTGGTCTACTACCCAACCACTGTATGCCATGTACTGCCTGCTGGTTACAGTAAAGACCCGTTGCAGAGACTTTCTGTGTCCGTGCTTCCTTATGAACTGTCCGTCCGCACTACAAGGTAACCGCAGCTGCCACACAACATCTTGAGCAGCTCCATCCTCCGGGGATCACCGCTCAGCCTGTGGGGAGCGTAACATCTTGCTGCTGTCCATCCCCCGGAGGTTCCGCAGCGTCGGTAGTCCTTACCGAAACTACTCATAGGTGGCGTCACGAATAAATTAAAAACCCCTTTAATCTGTTCCACCAAGACGTCTTCAACCCTTTTGATCTGCACTACACCGGGCCCCACTACCGGCAGGCGCGGTCCACCCGTGACAAGGAGGAAGGAAGCATCGCCTGTCTAAACCGGAGTCCCGGCCACGGTGAGTCAGAGACACACCTGTAGATGTATTTTAATGAACACTTGAAACACTGCTTCTTTGTGTAGCATCATAGGAAAGTCTAAAGAAATCAGCTAAGATATCAGGAAGAGAATTGTGGAGTTGCACAAGTGGGGTTCATCCTTGGGTGCAATTTCCAGATACCTAAAGGTGCCTTGTTCATTTGAACAAACAATTATACGCAAGTACAAACAAGGTGGCAATGTCCAGCCATCATACCGCTCAGGAAGGAGACGGGTTCTGTGTCTCAGAGATGAAGATACTTTGGTCCGTCATGTGCATATCAACTAGTGATGGGCGAATCCTAAATTACTCGGAATCGCTTGGCTCTAGCGAGTCCGAGCCCAGGACTCGCTACTCGTTGCGAGTCTAGCGAGTCCAATGTTAATGAATGGGGAAGCGAGTAATAGCAAGTAGTGTGCGATTTACAAATCACAGATGTGTGTCGGAAGCTTCAGCCTGAAGCAATCCTAGTTTTGCCATTGATTTGCATTGGACTCGTTTACTGTGTAAGTAATCGCTGGGAAACTCGCACAGATAAGAGTCCTGTTTGCTTTGTGTGCTGGCTGCCGCAGCTCCAGGGTCCTAGAGCCCGCCTGCTCACAGAGATGATGTAGCAGAGCTGAGATTGTTCTCAGTCTGCTCATTCCCTGTGCATAGACATCTATATCTATGCACAGGGGATGTAGCAGAGAGGTTTTGGACTGCGTCGGACGGAAGAGGATTTTTTTAATTAAAGATGGAGTCCCTAATGGCTTTTTTTTTTATTTCTAATAAAAAATTTTCTCTGTGTTGTGTTTTTTTTAAAACAATTTAATAGAAATTCATGGCGGTCATGTCTAATATTGGCGTGACCGCCATAAATTTCGGGCTTAGGGCCAGCTGATAATACAAAGCTGGCCCTAACCTCTTTATTACCCAGCGTGCCACCGCCACCAGGGCCTCTGGAAGAGCGGGGTTCAGCGCCAGAGGATGGCGCTTCAATGAACGCGCCACCTTCTGGGGTGGCTGCGGGCTGCAATTTGCAGCGGGGGGTGCCCAGAAAGCTTGGGCATCCCTGCACTGCGGATTCCAGCCCCCAGCTGCTTAACTGTACCTGGCTAGACATAGAAATTGCGCGGAGCCCCACGCATTTTTTTTAAATTATTTCGTGAAATTCATGAAATAATTTAAAAAAAGGGCTCCCCTATATTCTTGTGTCCGGCCAGGTACAAATAGGCACCTGGGGGTTGGGGGCAGCCTGCCTGCTGGATCCGGCTGGTTCCAGAAATACGGCGAAGCCCATGTAATTTTTTTTCTGAAAAATCAATAAAACAATCCTAAAAAAGGGACTGCATCTTTATTAACCCCTCGCCCATGCTCCAGGGGTTAATAAAGATGCAGTCCCTTTTATTTACATTGTGTTATGGATTTGTCATCATCTCTGTGAGCAGGCGGGCTCTAGGACCCTGGAGCTGCGGCAGCCTGTACAGAGAAGACAGCTGGACTCGGCTCGCAAAGTAACTGCTCTGCGAGTTTCCTGCTATCACTGGCACAGTAGCCGAGTCTAATGCAAGACAATGGCAATCCTAGTTTTGTCAGCGTTTGCCATTGATTTGCATTGGACTCGTGTGAGTAAACGCTGGGAGACACATACCGGCCGTTACAGATCACCCGGTCACTGTCTCACTATATATATATAGTATATATACATCTATTATATAATCGCGAATCGGAAAAGCGCCCCTCCTCGCGCACTTTCCGATGTCGTCACGTGGATACGAATTTAACATTGGGCGCGAAGCGCCCAATGCTGCGCGAGCAATGGCCGCGAGGCCATTGCGAGTCGCTGGCCCAGGGCGAGCAATGGCCGCGAAGCGGCCATTGCGAGCCGCTGGCCCAAAATCGATCCACGGGCCCGGCTACAACCTTAGCGATTTACCGCTCAGGTAGCGCGAGCAATGGCCGCGAGGCCATTCCGAGTCGCTGCCTGAGCCGCAAATCGCTACCCGGGGACCATGGAGCGGAGGCGGCACTGCCGCCTCCGCTCCCCGCTACCCACAATTCGCCACAGCCCGACCCCTCTGTCCGCACAGCCCGACCCCTCTGTCCGCACAGCCCGCCCCCTCTGTCCGCACAGCCAGACCCCTCTGTCCGCACAGCCCGACCCCTCTGTCCGCACAGCCCGCCCCCTATGTCCGCACAGCCCGCCCCCTATGTCCGCACAGCCCGCCCCTATGTCCGCACAGCCCGACCCCTATGTCCGCACAGCCCGACCCCTATGTCCGCACAGCCCGACCCCATTGTCCGCACAGCCCGACCCCTATGTCCGCACAGCCCGCCCCCTCTGTCCGCACAGCCCGCCCCCTCTGTCCGCACAGCCCGACCCCTATGTCCGCACAGCCCGCCCCCTATGTCCGCACAGCCCGACCCCTATGTCCGCACAGCCCGACCCCTATGTCCGCACAGCCCGACCCCTATGTCCGCACAGCCCGCCCCTCTGTCCGCACAGCCCGCCCCCTATGTCCGCACAGCCCACCCCTATGTCCGCACAGCCCGACCCCTATGTCCGCACAGCCCGACCCCTATGTCCGCACAGCCCGACCCCTATGTCCGCACAGCCCGACCCCTATGTCCGCACAGCCCGACCCCTATGTCCGCACAGCCCGACCCCTATGTCCGCACAGCCCGACCCCTATGTCCGCACAGCCACCCCGCAAAAACACAACCCCCACTAATGTCCACACAGCCCCCCCATGTCCGCACATACTTACATGTCTTCTTTGTCATCTGATCCTCCGTCCGGCCAGGCGTCCTCTTCCTCCGGCCCCAGGGGTCTTCTCGCTTCTTTCAGCCATCTCCGCCTCTTCGTCCGGCCCCGGGGATCTTCTGTCTTCTTTCCGCAAACTTCCTTCTACGACGTCCTCTTCCTTCTCATTAAGATAGAATGGACGAAAAATCCCCCATTCTACCTCAATGAGATTTGAAGGTCCTCTTCTGATTGGTCGCTGTATTCTGCCCTCAGCCAATCAGAAGAGCCCCTCAAAACTGAGACGCAGTTCTCATTCAGGTCCGCCTTTTTTTCCCCATTGACATACATTACCGGTGTGTCGGCGATTTTATGGCCGCCCACCTGGTTCTATTTGTCGGCCCTAAAATCGCGGACACACCGCTAATGCATCTCTATGGGCAGTCAGCCCGATTTCGGATTAAACGCCGACCAATCAGAATTCGAGCTGACTGCCCATAGACATGCATTAGCGGTGTGTCCGCGATTTTAGGGCCGACAAATAGAACCAGGTGGCCGGCCATAAAATCGCCGACACACCGGTAATGTATGTCAATGGGGAAAAAAACAAGGCGGACCTGAATGAGAACTGCGTCTCACTCTGACTTACAAAAATAAATAAATTAAATAATAAAAATAATAATTTAAAAATAATTTAAAAATAATAAAAAATTAAATTAAAAATAATAAATAATTAAATAAAAATAATAATATAAAAAAAAAAAAAAAATGCGGACCTGAATGAGAACTGTGTCTCACTCTCACTTAAAAAAATAAATAAATTAAATAATAAAAAAAATAATTTAAAAATAATTAAAAAATAATAAAAAAATAAATAAAAAATATTAAATAATTAAATAAAAATAATAATAAAAAAAAAAAAAAAAATGCGGACCTGAATGAGAACTGTGTCTCACTCTCACTTAAAAATATAAATAAATTAAATAATATAAAAAATAATTTAAAAATAATTAAAAAATAATAAAAAAATAAATTAAAAATATTAAATAATTAAATAAAAATAATAATAATAAAAAAAAAAAAAATGCGGACCTGAATGAGAACTGTGTCTCACACTCACTTAAAAAAATAAATAAATTAAATAATATAAAAAATAATTTAAAAATAATTTAAAAATAATAAAAAAATAAATAAAAAATATTAAATAATTAAATAAAAATAATAATAAAAAAAAAAAAAAATTGCGGACCTGAATGAGAACTGTGTCTCACTCTCACTTAAAAAAATAAATAAATTAAATAAAAAAAAAATAATTAAAAAATAATTAAAAAATAATTAAAAAATAAATTAAAAATAATAAATAATTCAATAAAAATAATAATTAAAAAATAAAATGCTAATAATAATGATATTACTGCTAATAATAATTCTAATAATGCTAATAATTATGCTATTAATGCTATTAATAATGTTATTAATGCTATTATTAATGCTAATAATGCTATTATTAATGCTAATAATAATGTTATTATTGCTATTAATAATGTTATTAATGCTATTATTAATGCTAATAATGCTATTATTAATGCTATTAATGCTAATAATAATGCTATTAATGCTATTAATAATGCTATTAATGGTATTAATTCTGCTATTAATGCTAATATTTATCCTATTAATGCTATTAATGCTAATATTTATCCTATTAATGCTATTAATAATGCTATTAATGCTATTAATTATGCTATTATTGCTATTAATGCTAATATTTATCCTATTCATAGTATTATTAATGCTATTAATGCTAATAATAATGCTATTAATGCTATTAATAATGTTATTAATGCTATTATTAATGCTAATAATGCTATTATTAATGCTATTAATGCTAATAATAATGTTATTAATGCTATTAATAATGCTATTAATGCTATTAATTATGCTATTAATGCTAATATTTATCCTATTAATGCTATTAATGCTAATAATAATGCTATTAATGCTATTAATAATGCTATTAATGCTATTAATTATGCTATTAATGCTATTAATGCTAATATTTATCCTATTCATGGTATTATTAATGCTATTAATGCTAATAATAATGCTATTAATGCTATTAATGCTAATAATAATGCTATTAATGCTATTAATAATGTTATTAATGACTATTATTAATGCTAATAATGCTATTATTAATGCTATTAATGCTAATAATAATGTTATTAATGCTATTAATAATGCTATTAATGCTATTAATTATGCTATTAATGCTAATATTTCTCTATTAATGCTATTAATGCTAATAATTAATGCTATTAATGCTATTAATAATGCTATTAATGCTATTAATGCTATTAATTAATGCTATTAATGCTATATAATGCTAATATATTTATCTATTATGTATTGTATTAATGCTATTAATGTAATATTAATGCTATATTAATGCTATTAATGCTAATAATAATGCGATTAATGCTATTAATAATGTATTAATGCTATTAATTAATGCTAATAATGCTATTATTAATGTATTATGCTAATAATAATGTATTAATGCTATTAATAATGCTATTAATGCTATTAATTATGCTTTATGCTATTAATGCTAATATTTATCCTATTCATGGTATTATTATGCTATTAATGCTAATATAATGCTATTAATGCTATTAATGCTAATAAATGCTATTAATGCTATTAATATGTTATTAATGCTATTATTAATGCTATATGCTATTATTATGCTATTAATGCTAATAATAATGTTATTAATGCTATTAATAATGCTATAATGCTATTAATTTGCTATTATGCTAATATTTATCTATTATGTATTAATGCTATTAAATGCTATTATGCTATTAATTGCTATTAATGCTATAATGTAATTTATCTATTAATGCATATTAATGCTTTAATGCTAATATATGTTATTAATGCTATAATAATGTTATTAATGTATTATAATGCTAATAATGCTATTATTAATGCTATTAATGCTAATAATAATGCTATTAATGCTATTAATAATGCTATTAATGCTATTAATATATGCTATTAATGCTTTAATATATATCTATTAATGCTATTAATAATGCTATTAATGCTATATATGCTATAATGCTATTAATAATGATATTATTATTAATGCTAATAATGCTATTTAATGCATTAATGTAATAATTGCTATTAATGCTATTAATAAATGCTATAATGCTATCTAATTATGCTATTATGCTATTAATGCTAATATTTATCCTATTCATGGTATTATTAATGCTATTAATGCTAATAATAATGCTATTAATGCTATTAATAATGTTATTAATGCTATTATTAATGCTAATAATGCTATTATTAATGCTATTAATGCTAATAATAATGTTATTAATGCTATTAATAATGCTATTAATGCTATTAATTCTGCTATTAATGCTAATATTTATCCTATTAATGCTACTAATGCTAATAATAATGCTATTAATGCTATTAATAATGCTATTAATGCTATTAATTATGCTATTAATGCTATTAATGCTAATATTTATCCTATTAATGGCATTATTAATGCTATTAATGCTAATAATAATGCTATTAATGCTAATAATAATGTTATTAATGCTATTAATAATGTTATTAATGGTATTATTAATGCTAATAATGCCATTATTAATGCTATTAATGCTAATAATAATGCTATTAATGCTATTAATAATGCTATTAATGCTATTAATTATGCTATTAATGCTATTAATGCTAATATGTATCCTATTAATGCTATTAATAATGCTATTAATGCTAATAATAATGCTATTAATGCTATTCATAATGTTATTAATGCTATTATTAATGCTAATAATGCTATTATTAATGCTATTAATGCTAATAATAATGCTATTAATGCTATTAATAATGTTATTAATGCTATTATTAATGCTAATAATGCTATTAATGCCAATAATAATGCTATTAATGCTATTAATACTGTTATTAATGCTCATAATACTGCTAATAATGCTATTAATACTGCTATTACTGCTAATAATAATGCTATGGCTTATATTATTGCTATTGATGATGCGATTATTATTTAAAAATCTTTAAAAAAAACAATAAACATATTTTAGATACCCGATGCATTTGCATCAGGCTAACAGCTATAACTACTATAATCAAATTAATGTACGTTCTAGAATCCCGATGCATTTGCATCGGGCTCACAGCTAGTAGTATATATACATAAACAGTATATATATATATATATATATATGTATAAAAACATCGCATATACACCATGTATATTTACCAATTTATTTTCGGAGGACATTTCCTAATTGAGTATTGTGTTGTTCTTTTGATTGTATTCTTGCATGGCAATATTGTGTTTGGACAGGTGCTGTATGACTGTCTCACTATATATATATATATATATATATATATATATATATATATATACATATATACATATATATATACTAGCTGGGTGCCCGATGCACATGCATCGGGATTCTAGCAGAGCGAGTCTCTGACTCGCAATGGCCGCTTCGCGGCCAATGCTTCGCGCTGCTAAGGCGACTCGCCATGCCCGCTGCGCGGCCAATGCTTCGGGCGTATCCACATGACGACATTGACTCGCAGCGTGAGCGGACTCAAAAGGGGCAAAAAACCCATTTGTGATTATATAATAGACAGTATATATATGTGTATATATAAACATCGCATATACACCATGTATACATGTATTTATATTTATACGTATATTTACTAATTTATTATCGGAGGACATTTCCTAATTGAGTGTTGCGTTGTTCTTTTGATTGTATTCTTGCATGGCAATATTGTGTTTGGACAGGTGTTGTATGGCTAATATACTTTTTTCTTGCAGGTAGCTGTTATATTGTGTGAATTGTTAATATTTTATATGAGAGCTGCCATCCCCATATGTAGGCTGAAATCTCTCAGGTATTGGATATGTTATAATTTCATGGCCGGGGAGACAGATGAGATTGGATTCTCCCCTCCCCCTCACTATGTTCTTTCTGTATTCTATACATTAACATGCCAGAGACATTGCAGTCTGGGAATGATAATTCTAGTACACTCTGTGGCAGGAGCTGCTGGCTATTCATCAGAATGCAAAACTGTATTTCCAATATAAATATGGATATTTTATAGCTTACACATTGTAACATATTGCTCATATGCTTTGATATGGTGTGATCTTTTAAGCTGGTTTCACACTGCGGTTTTCTTCGGGATTTTGAGGAATCTGGACACAGAGAGAGCTGGGGGTAGCCGAACCAGGCAAGTGGTGTCGGCACTGTTGCTTTCACTTTAGCAGTGTATCTGCATACACTATCTACATACACTGCTAAAGTGAAATTAAATAAAGGAATGGGTAAAAATAAAAAAATAAATGCTCACCGCTCTGTTGAGGGTCCCGCGATGCGCAACATTCACCTCCGATGGCTGCAGGACCTTAATCAGCTGAACGGAAAAAGGCGGGGCAACCCGATCAGCTGATGTGTCACATGACCTCATCAGCTGAGCGGTTTAAATCGCCCCCCACTGATCGTTCAGCTGATTAAGGTCCTGCAGCCATCGGAGGTGGATGCATTGCGGGATCATCGGCGGAGAGGTGAGAAATTTTTTTATTTTTAACCATTCCTTTATTAAATTTCACTTTTTTCTCCTTCTCTATTTCCCTCTTAACTTCTCTTCCCACAACCACATACAAGATTTCTCCTGTGCATCCCTCATGCTCTGGAACTCTCTACCCCAACACATCAAACTCTTGGCTACCGAGGAAACCTTCAAAAGGAATCTGAAGACCCACCTCTTCCATAACCTTCTGTCCACTACACTGCTGCACGACCAGCTTCACCCTTACCTACTGTATCTTCACTGATTCCTTGTAGACTGCGAGCCCTCATGGGTGCGGTCCTCTCCTCTCACCTACTATATCCTCACCCATCCCTTGTAGACTGTGAGCCTTCGTGGACAGGGTCCTCTATCCTCACCTTCTGTAACTGTGAGCTGTCATGGGCAAGGTCCATTCTCCTCACCTACTGTACCCTCACCCATTCCTTGTGGACTGTGAGCCCTTGTGGGCAGAATCCTCTCTCCTCTCCTAGTGTATCCTCACCACTCCCTTGTAGACTGTGAGGTATCATGGACAGGTTCCTTTCTCCTCTCCTACTGTACTGTATCTGTGGCACCCCTATGGGAAGACGCCACAAGGAGGTACTGCACCCCAAACAGAAGGTGTAGTGCCTCCGTAGCCATGGATACGGGGTTTCATGCAGAGTCTGTCCTAAGCACCCATACACTAGCCCACCTTAGCATAGGGACCGTATATTCAGTAGGTCCAGGGGGTGGAGCCTATAGTAGAGCATGAGACTTGAGTGACAGTTGAGTTAGTTCTAGTCAGACAATGCTGGGAATGCAGCCAGAGAAGATGTGCCTGATAGTGTTCATGACAGGAGGGCACCTCCTTGGGGAGGGGTGACCCAGAAATGGAGGGGACAATCCAGGACCGGTTGGAGCCAGCTGGGGAGTCCGGGGTTGACACCGGCATACCGGAGTTGAGGCAGTCAGAGGTCTATCCCTGAGTGTGAACCGACAAGCTGTGGGACCGACAGAAGGGAGCCATAGCGCCACAGACTGTGCCTCTTCCTCAGTTCCAAAAAGGTCCAGGACACATTAGGGAAAGGACCGAATTCCAGTGGTGGCTTATGTGCTTTCACTCTCATCCATAGTGGTAAGGAACCGACTGTACCTAACAGTAGCAAACCAGAGGACTGGCGAAGGAGCTCTTCAGAGTGATGAATGAGAGTAAAGAGGAACACAGACCCTGAAAGTTGTGAGAGGGAACCACCGACAGACACTGCTAAGTTACCTCAAATCTGTGGTTACGTCCCCAGACTGTACTGTGTATCTGTTTTTCATCTGGAGACAGTAAAGAACTTCTTGAGCTGATCTGGTGTCTGTCCTCACTTGCTCTGCTGCCCGGAGGGCTTCTACAGCATCAAAAAGGTGAGGACTACTACTCCCCTCATCAACCCCCGCTGCCCTGAGGTAAAGCTCTACCTGTGGGGAGCTGTACTACTTTGAGCTGCACCTCCATCACCTCAGCGGCCGGCCACAGCTCTGGTATCCACGTTACCAGGTACCACAGGTGGCATCACGTTACCATTTCCCCTATCCATCACCATCATTTCCCCCCACCATCCCCCCCATTGCACGGAATCGGGAACCGACTAGCCGTGATCCCCCATCAAAGTGACCATTAGCCCCGGTAACCAAGTACCCCACTACCCGGTCGACCAACTCAAACTGGCATCACAAATAGGATCCCTTGCCTAGTAAAACCGGGTACTGTGTGCCTAGAATTGGACTATATTGACTGTTTGTGAACTTAAAATCGGGCCGCCATTACTGTGCCTTATAAATTCAACTGCGTCACAGAGCTGGCGAAAAAGAGCGCAAAGATAAGCCTCGCACCTCCACTCTGCCGAGGTTTGACAAAGTGTAGTGGCGAGCTCTGAAAAGGGCCAAAAGACTGTCCTACTAAATTTCTCTGAAAGGAAGGCCTGAATATGTAAAAGACTATGTGCTGGCCCAGGGGCGTGCCTCGGCCCCTAACCAAAGTAGGGCAATGCAAGAGGCCCCAAAATGTCTTCCCACCCCCCCTTGCTATGAAGCAACCAAGGGGGTGGGTCGAGAACCAAATCGCACCCGTTCGGGACTATAAAAATCAAGCAGGGCGCGGTCAGAGGTCAGAACGTGATACCTGGTGAGACCCCGAACCCGTTACCTGTGTGCGGCCTTGTAGAGATGGCAGTCCCCAAACTTGGAACGATGATCCGGGAAGTCGAGGAAGACCTGGTGGCCGACCACGCTGCCCTGGGAGTAGCCACCTTGAAACTGAGGGAGAGGATACTGCCCTATGGGGAGCAGCGGTACGGGACCTGCAAATCCGCCTCTAGGAAACCGCTGAATGGTCTATCTGGCATTGGAGTGCCGAGCTGTTTCTGCAAATAAACTGGTGTGCGGAGCAGCAAAGACAACTCCGACTCAGAACACATCCGGGAGTATCGGTAGCAACACCAATCGAGCACCCGGTAACCGGTGAGAGCCACACCCCCACAGAACTCACGGACCAGCCTACAGTGGAGCCCGACGAGGAGGCTGCCGAGTATGGAGACCTCATCCAGTTTCTGGAGGAGCCTGACGTGACCGTGGAAGAGGAGAGGGATCTGGAGGAAGGAGCCACAGGTACCACCAAGGAGCCCCGCGAGTTATGGAGGGCTGAGACACCAGCAATGCAGATTGAAGCCGGAAAAAGGAGGATGGTCCCATCCCTGGCTGATAATGGATGTTCCTGGTAACCGGTGGGCCGTCCCTGGTTCGCTCGACCTAACCGGGACGATGAGGTTGAACAACAGAGGCGACGTGAGGCCTGGTGGGCAAACGAGTTGGAAACCCGCCAGACCCATATGTGTGCCTGAGCCCAACCACCACAACCTCTTGACCAGTGCAAGAAAGGCGTAGTCACCACCTTTAACCTGGGAACTGATTATGGTTTTGCCAGGGAAGAAGGCCTCTACTCGGAGATTTTCATCGCCAGAAGGGATGTGGAGTCACACCTTCCACAAGGACACCCGGATCCGGACCTATATCGGGGCAATACCATCTCATATGAACGCCATTCCGGACCCCGAGGGTGGTATGCAATCCGGGTGAGCAAGTATGAAGATTGAAATGTTTAATTGGTGTGATGTAAATAGTTGAATTCAATGCCTTTTCTCTTGCATCGGTATTATAGTGTGCATTTTCTTGTTGTGTAAGTGACTTTGGCAGTCTACAGAGACTTTACCCATTGTACTGTGCAACTCCTAAATGTGAACTTTTGCGTTGACGCCTGATTGAACTTTAAAACAGAGACTTGATACCTGGTCCCCGTTGGGCCGATGTGGACTAAGGTGTTTATTTATTTGTACGTTAGCAACGTTTAAAGCACAGCACCTCCCGCAAGGGAATAACAAAAAGAAAAGCGTATTGTTATTGTTGTTGAATTGAAAGTTACCCGGTTAAAATGTTAATAAAATTGTAAGCTCAAGCCTGGTGTTGTTTTAACACTCGCGGACGAGTGTAATTCATCAAGGGGGTGTGTGGAGCCCCTATGGGAAGGCGCCACAGGGAGGTACTGCACCCTAAACAGAAGGTGTAGTGCCTCCGTAGCCATGGATACGGGGTTTCATGCAGAGTCTGTCCTAAGCACCCATACACTAGCCCACCTCAGCATAGGGACCGTATATTCAGTAGGTCCAGGGGGTGGAGCCTAGAGTAGAGCGGGAGACTTGAGTGACAGTTGAGTTAGTTCTAGTCAGACAGTGCTGGGAATGCAGCCTGAGAGGATGTGCCTGATAGTGTTCATGACAGGAGGGCACCTCCTTGGGGAGGGGTGACCCAGAAATGGAGGGGACAATCCAGGACCGGTTGGAGCCAGCTGGGGAGTCCGGGGTTGACACCGGCATACCGGAGTTGAGGCAGTCAGAGGTCTATCCCTGAGTGTGAACCGACAAGCTGTGGGACCGACAGAAGGGAGCCATAGCGCCACAGACTGTGCCTCTTCCTCAGTTCCAAAAAGGTCCAGGACACATTAGGGAAAGGACCGAATTCCAGTGATGGAAGGTTTATGTGCTTTCACTCTCATCCGTAGCAGTAAGGAACCGACTGTACCTAACAGTAGCAAACCAGGGGACTGGCGAAGGAGCTCTTCAGAGTGATGAATGAGAGTAAAGAGGAGCACAGACCCTGAAAGTTGTGAGAGGAAACCACCGACAGACTCTGCTAAGTTACCTCAAATCTGTGGCTACGTCCCCGGTAAACCAGACTGTACTGTGTATCTGTTTTTCATCTGGAGACAGTAAAGATCTTCTTGAGCTGATCTGGTGCCTGTCCTGATTTGATCTGCTGCCCGGAGGGCTCCTACAGCATCAAAGAGGTGAGGACTACTACTCCCCTTATCAACCCCCGCTGCCCTGAGGTAAAGCTCCACCTGTGGGGAGCTGTACTACTCTGAGCTGCACCTCCATCACCTCAGCGGCCGGCCACAGCGCTGGTATCCACGTTACCAGGTACCACAGGTGGAGTCACATTACCGTTTCCCCTATCCGTCACCATCATTCCCCCCACCATCCCCGCCATTGAGGGTCCAGGGCACGGAACTGGGAACCGACCAGCCGTGAACCCCCATCAAAGTGACCATCAGCCCCGGTAACCGAATACCCCCCTACCCTGTCGACCAACTCATATCCTCATGCATCCCTCGTAGACTGTGAGCCCTCGCAGGCAGAGTCCTCTCTCCTCACCTACTGTATCCTCAGCCATCCCTTGTATATTGTGAGCCCTCATGTGCAGCGTCCTCTCTCCTCCTGTACCTGTTTGTGCCATGTATTATTCATGATTATTATACTTATTTTTATTATGTATAGCCTTTTTCCCATGTAAAGCGCCATAGAATAAATGGTGATATAATAATAAATAATAATAATTATAGGAAGACAAACTTTTTTCAGAGACCTCTCTACCATAGAAGACATCACCAAATGGCGTCCCAAACCTAAATCGGATAGGGGACCTCAACCCTCATAGACACATGAGAAAGTCAAGTTTGATCTCAGTTCCTGACTTGGCGACTCCTTCATTTGAATGATATGGGGGAGTGGGACTGGAAAACTAATTGGGATTAGTGCAAAAAAAAACAAAACTAAACAAAAAAACAAAAACAAATTGAGACTAAGGAAATAAAAATGTCATCTTTATTCTTTTGGCTCATTTAAATGTATTCACTGATTTACTTGTAAGAGCATTTTCTTGCATGCAGTTCACTAATACACTACTATTTTCTCAAAGGAGGTATATTACAATGAAACATTTTTTTTTCTAGTCTTGTATAAAACAAGATGAACCAAAACGAATGATTTTGCAAATGTATATTCATAAGGGCAAAAAATGTCAAACCTGATCTGAGCTATAAATAGTGCAGCATAAAAGAAAAAATATACATAGATATAGTACGTCTGTACTAATATACATGGTGCCGTCATATACGAACCCTGTGCATGAATAGCGGCACCGTATTCTCATTGCACAAGTCAAAACTGCGCGGACGGGAGTGCAAGACTTTGATCAGAATACAGTAATGCAAAGATAAATTCTATCATATAATTATGTACACAATTGTAAAAATTAAAGCAAAGACTTATTTACAATATTTACATAACGTTACAAGTCGCCGATTACATATATGGATTTAGCACATTTGGTCCATTTTCCAGGTACTTTGCGACCCGTGTACATTGGAGACAGCATTTTTAAAAGCTTGCGATAGTGAATGTTCTAAATGAGTGAACAAGATGAAGAGCGTACCTTCCAATTGGACAAAAACAAATCTAATCATAATTCTATAAAGATATAATAATGCCTATAAAATGCAAGATTCATGATGCAAAGTGATAACAATTTCTTAGAATTTGCAACAATTCTGCATTCAAGTCTACTCAACTCTTCATGGTCACCGTCTTGTAGAGAAAAAAAGACCTAAACCTATAATAATAAGAGCACACAAGTGCAGCACAAAACAGGGAAAGGTAACACAGAGATCACAGAATATATAAGAAAATGCAATCTTTATTGAATCAAACAGTAAAACTAATAATAATAATTAGAACCTCACACTGGAAGGGACTAACCAAACAGGACACCACAAGTTTAAACAATAGACTACCGGTGTAACAAACAAATTATCCCCCCTCCCCAGACTATACCTGGGGTTAAAATGGCCTAGGCCAGATTATACCCCAGGTATATTATGGTCTAGGCCAAACTATACACAGGTTATAAATTGGTCTGGACTAGATTATAATCTTCCAGGCCATAATATACCTGGGGTATAATCTGGCCTAGGCCAATTTATACCCCGGGGTATAGTTTGGTCTTGGCTATAATATACCTGGAGGATAATCTGGCCTGCGCCATTTTAATCCCAGGGTATATTCTGGCCTGAAACATTATAATCTAGCCAATGGCCTGATACATTATAATCTAATCTAGGCCAATGTACACCCTGGGGTATAGCTTTGCCTAAGGGTATAATCTGGCCTAGGCCAATTTATACCCCGGGGTATAGATTGGCCTAGGCTATTATACACTTGGAGGATAATCTGGCCTGGGCCATTTTAACCCCAGGGTATATTCTGTCCTGAAACATTATAATCTAGTCTATGCCAATTTACACCCTGGATAGGCCTAGGCCAATTTATAGCCCGGAGTATAGTTTGGCCTAGGTTATAATATACCTGGAGGATAATCTGGCCTGGGCCATTTTAATCCCAGGGTACATTCTTGCCTGAAACATTATAATCTAGTCTAGGCCAATTTACACCCTGGGGTATAGATTAGCCTAGGCAATAATATACCCAGGGTATAATCTGGCCTAGGCCACTCTAGACAGGACCTGTTACACTGGTATCCAAAACATATACCAAAATATGAATGTGCACAAAAAAGGACAGTAGTACAAAGAGGTCAGTGCTCCCTAAAGGCCTACACAGACAAATATCCAGAAGACATGTAATGAAATGATTACTAGGTCATTACCTTTACCTGATAGTACGGAAGTGTATAGTATGATCAGGATATCCTTGTCCCTTACCCCGACGCACATTTCGAATCCTCCTCAATGCATGCCCCTTCTAGTGTGAGGTACCTTTAGTTTTAATTATTATCATTTTTATTTTACAATTCAATAAAGATTGATTTTTTTTTATATTTTCTATGGTCTCTGTGTTACCTTTCCACATTTTGTGCTGCACTTATTATTATGAGTTTAGGTCTTTTTTTTGGTTCCTATGATTGTGTCTATGTGACCTGTACTTTTACTTTTAATAACAGGCATAATTTAGAAGGCATTTTCATTTTTAATTACTATCATATTTGTATTTATTATTTTATCCAACGTGGGGGTACGTAATCTACCATCTAACGGCTCTTGTGCACATCGGTCCGATCTTGGACCACCATGCACAAAGACCAGAGCATGGCAGCTTCATATATTTCTATGAGGCTGCGACACTCAGGTCAGTAGAGCCGCGGCCAGTCTTTACATATTTGTTCAAGATCGGACCGATTTGTACTTGGGCCCCAAGTCTACTATTACTATTATTATTAATTATGTAGAATAGTTTTATGAAGAAATATGCTTTGAAAGCAGCAGCACTTTATCACTTCATTACAGATAGTAACCATGTAAGTTTAACAACTTTTATCAACTAAAAAACAAAGTATTAAGGAAAACAGCAGCAACTGAGCGAGTTTGTAAAAGGGCGATAAACTATATTACACCAAAGCTCTGAAAAAATATTTATAGCTTTGTACAAAGTCTATTTATTTAGTTTGCGTATGACGTCTCACTACTCCAAATATTTTCGGGGGGAATTCATGAAGGCTTTTTTTTTTGCTATTTTTTATCAAATTAACACATAATGTTTTTACATTTTTGTATAATTTTCTGCCACTTTGGCCAATCTTGAAAAGTGGTTGAAATATTGTGCATGGTTAGCTATAGAAATAAGGCAAACATATGAATTGCAACTTTTGAAAAAGTTAGGGAAAAAAGTTTTTAAAGGGAACATGTTGTGTCCTTTTTTGTTATTAAACCGCCCCCAATTTTTTTTAGATCATGTATTGTATTAATATATTATGAGTGCAATGAGTGGACAGAAAGTGGCACTCACACAGGACTGTGTTGCTGTTGAGGTTGCTTTATTGTAGATCCATGGAGTGTGCAGGAAAGCGGGTGACAGGACAACGTCACTGTTTTCGTGCTTAGTGGCACTTCCACGGATCCCAGGACCGGTGGAGGCGCCACTAAGCGCAAAATGGTGACTGCTGTCCTGTCACCCCCTCCCTGCACCCTAACCCCATGGATCTACAATAAAGCAACCTCAACAGCAACACAGTCCTGTGTAAGTGCCGCTTTCTGTCCACTCATTGCACTCATGAACTGCTATGCTTTCCAGCTGAGCACCACAAGTAGAGGATTACGCCTCTCTGGTGAACCAGTACCGTGAATTGCCATCAGGTCAGTGCTCGGTTCCTTTTTGTGTTTTCGTATTTATATATTAATAACGTGTTTTTTTGTTGTTGTTTTTTTAAATCATTGTATTCATCTCAAAAAAGCATTTTAGATACTCACATATTTTCAGTAGCTAGCTGGCAAATAGTCATACAGTCATCCAGCTGGTTAATAGTTAACAGTTCAGTTAACTGAACTTGTAGCAATGCCTAAATTCAGAAAACACTGAAAGGACCTGTGTGATGTCACGACCATGTGACTATAATAGGTGGAGCTTAGTCTACATAGCCCACTTAACTCTGCCCATTATGGTCACAAGGTTGTGACATCACACAGGTCCTTACTACAGAGCAGCTTGCATTGCTACAAGTTCAGTGACATATCTGTTAACTGTTAACTAGCTGGATGACTGTTTGCCCAGCTAGCTAATCATCATATGTATCTAAAATACTTTTTGGGATGAATATGATTTAAAAAAACAAAACAGGTTATTAATGAACACTACATGATCTTAATAACATTGGGGGTGATATAACAAAAAAGGACATGCCTTTAAGTCTCCAACCAACCAGTAGGGGATGGGGCTCGCGTATAAAATGGAAAAACAGCTCAAGGCAGATGGGTTATATCTGAAGATGTGCCAAATGTATCAACCATTATGGAAAGTGTTGATATCATTGCCACAAATTAAAGCACCACATTCGTCTCGAATATTCCAATAGTAATGAATTCCCCCCGAGCATAAAACTCCAATCACGCCATGAAAAAGCGATACAGTACCAGCAAAATAAAACTGAAAAATTAGCAGTGATTTACAACTTTATTTTGCTTTTATTTATTTGGTTATATTTATATAAGAAGACAAGTCTATGGAGAGTGTAAAAACAAAAAATGGAAAAGAAAAGAACATTCAGAAACCACATATGGAAATGGAAGCTGACGGTCAAACATAACATGTATAGTATTTTTTTCAATGTTTTTAAATTATAAAAGAGCTAGATATAATAAAAACGAAAGGTAAAAAAAAAAAAAAAATCGAAAAAACACCAAAATTCAACAATTAGAATTTGCCATGAAAATCACATGAGACTTTTGGTAGTAATGTGTGTGAATACGAGATATGAATCTAATTTCTTCTCCTTTGGGATTTTGCATGCATGGCCTACCGGTGAAACATGCTCGCATGCAATTCATTTTATACATAGCTTTTAATAAAAGTGAAAAAAAAAAAAAAAACAATACCCCTTTGTAATATAAAAAAAGTTGTACAAAGAAAAAAAATATTATTGAAATTTTTTGGATACCGACAAATCCCAATTGGAAACCCAAGAAAAGTCTTGATATGTAACAAAAGTGTAAAGTTAAGAGAACTGATGCACAGTAAATCTCCAAATAGTTATCAAAAATATATGTGTGTATGTATAAACATTCAGAAAAGTTCACGTTCCACTAAAATTACCAAAGTTATATTTGCATGTAGAATATAGTACACCACGTAGACTATAAATCGGATTTGTATTTCAACAAAAATGTTATAAGATCTCAATCTAAGATGCACAAATGTTGCTGAGGCTAGCTTCACACCACGATTTTTGACTGTCAGGTTCTGTGTGGTGTTTTGCAGGATGCACCGGACAGAACCTGACAGCACTGGACAAGCAGAATCGGAGGCCCTCCGATCCTGCTTTTTGCCAACTCCATTGCTGACGCTGTCCAGTGCACCGCGACTGCAGGGGAGCTAGCCGCGGTGCTGAAATTTCAGCCATGGAGCTCTCCAGGTGCTGCAATTCAGCGGCGGCTGCTTTTAACAGCGGTCACTCTTTCAGCACCAGGCGTTCGGGACCCGGCACGATTTTCTGTCGGATCCGGCGTGATCCGGCGCCCATGGACACCCATTCTATTGGTGCCAGATCCAGAAGGATTCAGGAGGATATGGTTTCGTCCGATTTTTGCATCGGACACAAAAAATGCTGCAGATTCCGGTTTTGTGTCCGAAGCAAAAATCGGACAAAATCGGATCCTCTCGGAAAAGCCCCAAACCGGATGGCTGTTATCCGGCCTCATAGGAAGACATGGGGGGCAAATTCGGATACGGGGCTGTCTGGTGCATACCGGCCAGCCCCGGACCCGAAATATCATGGTGTGAAGCCGGCCTAAGGCCTACTGAATTGTCATTTATCCCATCAATTATCATAATAACTATCCTCATGTGTATGGATCCATGATTTGTAGATGTTAAATTATGTCAATTTCTTTAGAAATGTTTCTGTATGATTTCACCATTCTAAACATTTAAAAAGTAAAAAAAGGCTTTGAGCGAAATGCTGAGCGATACACCTATTTTTATAAATGTTATTTTATATTTTATGATGTACATGGAAATACTTACTTTACAATGTTTGTACCTGGAAAATGTAATTACAATTTTAATGAGACTCAAAATATTTGTTTTACATACGTATAAGAAAATTCCATAAGATGGACGTATTAGACCTATAGAATCAACATTTCAGATGATAATGTGACTTTTAGCAGAAATGTCCACATTTGAGGTATGAGCAATCATAAAATATTGCTTATTGTAAACTATTTTGAGTAAAATATATCAAGGAAACTAATATATTATAGAAATAAAAATAAGAGCTATTATATATTAATAATTAAATAAATATAAATAGCTTTTTTTCAGTAAAGGTCCCAAAGAGTTTTATTCTGGGTGAAAGTTCAAAAAGACTATCATATGCAATCACTTAAGGTACTGTTATACGGCGCGATATTGTGGGTGATATCGCTGAATTGTCACGGGTTGAGCAACATTGAAATGACATTGTGTTGTTGCGTGTAACCGCACAATTCAACTACAATAAATCGTTGGATCGGAGTTGACAGGTTTACCAACATGTTGTAAAACCTGACTATTTCAACTCAAGCAACCTGCTGCATCGTTCTGTGTGACACCGCGATAACAATGTCGTTCACGACTTCGCCCATTCACAGCAATGAGCAGGTATCGTTAGCTGGGTTGGGCGAACAATACCTGCTCACTACATTGTTGGTGAGTTGTTCACGATATCTAGACGTGTGACATCTCACCAACAATGTTGAAATGATGCCAAGAACGACCGCGCGCCCACGAGATCGTTGCCAACATTGTTTCAACGTTGTGCCGTGTAACGGTATCTTTAGCGGCTAAGTTCGAGAACGATGGTTAAACTATGCTAATCAAACTTTGATCAGAGTTGGATCTGTAGGGCAGCATGGTGGCTCAGTGGTTAGCACTGCAGCCTTGCAGTGCTGTGTTCCTGGGTTCAATTCCCAACAAGGGTAACATCTGCAAGAAGCTTGTATCTTCTCGCTGTGTTTGTGTGGGTTTTTTCCGGTTTCCTCCCACACTTGAAGACATACTGATAAGGTATTTAGATTGTGAGACCTATTGGGGACAGTGTTGCAAATGTATGTATAGTGCTACAGTATCAATAGCGCTATATAAATATTAATATCTGTTTTTCTTGGAGGTAGAATATATAAAAAGGTTTCTTCAGCTTCTCCATTTTGTTAGTCCATGCAAATCGTACTGCACTTGCGGTATGCCGCTGTTCCCCAAGGCACAGTAACGAGGAATAGAAAGTGAAAGATGGGGTATCTAAACTGCGCTCCCGTCTTGACAAATTCAATCCAACAAGGGATTAATGATGGTGATTTTATTTTTCTATGCATTTCAGGGGTATAGCCCCCTTCTTCAGGAAAAAAAGTCACAGCTGTACCTCTGTGATTTTGTCCTGAAGAAGGGGGCTATACCCTCGAAACGCATATAAAAATATAATCACCATCATTAATCCCTTGTCGGATTGAATTTGTCAAGACGGGAGCGCGGTCAGATACCCCATCTTTCACTTCCTATTCCTCGTTACGAGCCCTAAGTTTGGGTTTCCCCAATGAGTATTTGGTGCAGTACATATTAGACTTCTACCACATAATATGGGATTTAAAAAAACCTCATGCCCACTGAGATACTTTTCATCGCTCTGCTAACTGATCTGCGGTGTGATTTTTAATTTGGCAACATGCCATTTTCCCTTGCGGTACATAACCATTTTATTTGCGGATTCTCCTCAAAGATTTGAATGAGATGCGGAAAAAACACACATAAAATGCACTTTAGTGCGTTTTCGCAGCACAAACTTGCTAGAAATGGCTGTAAAGGTACCGTCACACAAGGAGATATCGCCGGCGATGTTGCCGGCAACTGAGGGGCGTGGCCAAGTTGCGGCGACATCGCCGGAGAGTTGCCTCGTGTGACAGGGCAATAATCAGGAGAAAAATCGCCTGAGCAACATCGCCAGGTTTCCCAACGTTGTTGGGAAACCTGGCGATGTTGCTCAGGCGATCATGCCTGATCGCCCTGTGTAACGCGGCAACCTGCAATGTTGCGGGCGATTCCGCCTATCTACAACATTGCGGTGTTACCGCTCGCTGGGTTGCTGGGCAACCCAGCGAGCGATAGCCGCGGCAACTAGCCGGCGACATCGCCGGTAAGTTGCTCCGTCTGACATCTCCCCGGCGATGTTGCCAGGGATGTGCGCTCCCGCGATCCCCGGCAACATCGCCGGCGATATCTCCCTGTGTGACGGTACCTTAATGAGCACCTGATTTTATCAATAGAGTTTTATCAAAGCTAAATAACTGGAGGTTTCCAAATTAAGAGACATAAATCGCAGCTATAAAAAATGCAACTACAAAAGCATGTAAAAAACACACTAAAAAATACAACTACCGTAATCTAATTTAACTAATTGGTGTAGAAATGCTGCAAAAAATTGATACCAAATGGTCATTGTTGGATCTGAGCCTAAAGGATCAGAATATTCGATTAAATAGTTTATCTGTTACTCAAATTAACAATTATATTTTTCCTATCTTAATTTGTATTACAGCAAATTAAAGAAGTTGACTCATAAATGAACTATTAATTACGGTATCTCAAATGTAAGAATAAAAGAACTTTAAAGGTGTTAAAAATTCCTAGACGTTCATGTGCGCCCTGCATGTGCTGTAAACTCTTTTCATAAATTGTAATAAAATACCCAAACATATATTTCTTCAATATTTCTATAAGTGGCTGTGCTGTCCTGACATATAGCTTTGGATATATATTTTATAAATTCTACATAATGAATATTTATATTACCATAAACACATTTGTTATATTACTTCTAATATGGAGCATTAAAGTCAGCACTTATGGAAAATGGGAATGAATGAGTAGTACTTTCCTCAGCCACGGATAGAACATGATAAGATTTATTAGGGCAGGGGTTCCTAACTCCAGGCCTCGAGGGCCGCCAACAGTGCAGATTTTGAGGATTTCCTTAGCATTGCACAATGGTTGGAATCATCACCTGTGCAGATGATCACATTAACACCAAAGGAAATCCTGAAAACTTCAAGGCCTGGAGTTTTGTATTCTGTATTAGGGTATGTGCATACGATCTGGAGGCACTGCGTGTTGCAGGGAGACCACAGCCGACATGTGCCCATGATCTGCGTTCGTTGCAGGGCAGCTTCTCCCTTTGTTCACCCGATAGTGACTTCTTCCGACTCCGCAGAATTATATTAACATTCTGCGGAAATGCAGAAGCATGGCAACCCGCACCACAACTGAGAACACGCTGCGGTGGGGAGAAGCCCGATTTCTAGGATTCCCATCTACTGTGCCGGTATTATACTACGCAGCGTTTTGGACACTGTGTCCAAAACGCTGCTAATCCAGATCATGTGCATTCAACCTTATACATTGTTCTCTATATATCTATATCTCATATATATATAGTATTTTTTATTACTTTTAGCAAATAAGCTTTACAGTACATGATTTGACTTAGCTTCAAAATAAAATGTCTGCAATGAAATCATAAATTTGTATAAATTTCATGGCAAAGTATATATTTTAATATTAAAATTGTTAAAGCACCACTCCGACGATTTGATTTTGTTATTTCACCTCTGTAGAGGTATCAGTAACGCATGTTCTCTGTCCCCCAGTAATATACTTGCCAGCCGCCATCTACTTCTGTTCTTTGCGCCTCTCTGATCATCTTCTGCTGGTTGTGACCTACCAGAGCTCACTTCTCAATGTAAGTCTATCAAAAACCAGAATGAGACCCTCATATATTTACCATGGAGTGCTTGCGACCGTTAGCTCTGACTTTTCCAAGCAGTTATAAGCTGCGATCACCAGATGGTGTAATGTCACCATAACGGCACCGGGAAGAGCAGAAAACGGCGGCTGGTAAGTATTACTAGGAAACATGGATTGATGATACTACTCAAGGGATGAAATAAAAGAAAGCCACATTTGTGCTTAAAATTTTACCTAACTCAGACTGTTTATTATACTTTATAAAGTTATCGTAGAATGAATTTTAGGGGATCTGTCTGTTTTCCTGAAATGTCTATTTAGTAAATATGTGTGATGCCCATGGAGTAACAATTCCGAAGTATTTTTAATGGAACTCTGTTATATTGGTCCTCTATTATCCTTATTAAAATTGAATAAATGAATTAAAAAAAGGGAAAAAAATGTTTGTACCGTGTTAGCCAGTAGA
Source organism: Allobates femoralis (assembly GCA_033576535.1). NCBI lineage: Eukaryota > Metazoa > Chordata > Amphibia > Anura > Aromobatidae > Allobates > Allobates femoralis. Next base: position 36,210,655 of record JARQOC010000011.1, read on the forward strand.
TAGAAAAATATTGCAATCTGAGAGTCCTCAGTGGTTGATACCTTTTAATGGCTAACTGAAAAGATGGTAAACATAGCAAGGTTTCGGGACACTGTAGCCCCTTCGTCAAGCAGATAACCACACAGATTCTGATGACACATACATATATACATAAGCAAATGAAACAAAGAAATAAAAACAGTGTTAGATGTAGTAGTAAATGCGACAGGTGACGTGAAGCAGAGTCAGGCTAGGGAGGAAGAGAGCGGCTGGGAAATTGAAACTAAAATTCTAAGATAAGCGGAACAAATTGTATTATTGTAATATGGTAGTAGTCTGTGATGACCTGAAAATACTTAAATCAGTTGGGGAAAGCAATAAATAATACTATTTGTTCCGCTTATCTTAGAATTTTAGTTTCAATATCCCAGCCGCTCTCTTCCTCCCTAGCCTGACTCTGCTTCACATCACCTGTCGCATTTACTACAGCATCTAACGCTGTTTTTTTTGTTTGTTTCCTTTCTCTCATTTGTTTATGTATACATGTGTGTGTCTTCAGAATCTGTGTCATTATCTGCCTGACGAAGGGGCCACAGTGTCCCGAAAGCTTGCCGTGTTTACCATCTTTTCAATTAGCCATTAAAAAGTATCAACCATTGAGGACTCTCAGATCTAATATTTTTAAAAAAGGGGTGAAAGTATCAGTTGGAGGTTGGTGTGTGCACACTTATGCTATCCAGCATTTCCAATGTCAGACTATGAGAGACGAGAACCTCTCCTTTAAAAGGGGAATGGTATCACCCAGTTGTCATTTTATTTCATAGGAGGAATAAGAGAAATTTCACAGTCCTGACTTCTATTTGAATGTAATTCTGTCCTGAGGAAGTAGCATGTACGGTGGCTCAGTGGTTAGCACTGCAGTCTTGCAGCATCAGGCTCCTGGGGTCAAATACCAAGGACAATATCTGCAAGGAGTTTGTATGTTCTCCCTGAGTTTGCATGGGCTTCCTCCGGGCACTAGATTGTGAACTCCAATGTGGACAGTGTTGCTAATTTATGTAAAGTGCTATGGAATTAATAGCGATATATAAATTAATAAGTATTATTATACATTATGTTGCTATGAAATGCATCGCAAATAAATCATTTTAATCTACATATAGGATTTTCCTGGGAATTTTCTCTATCAGCAGCGCAGAAATTGAAACCCTATTATAACATTTCTCCAATACCTCTACCATGCTGGGGTCTGCTGCAGCTGATTACACACGATTATAGTGGTTGTGACTCTCACAACCACAAAAGGTCAGTATAACCTAATAGGTTTTACAGCATTTTGTTGGATAAGACCCTATTTGTGCTTTTCTCCTTCCATTTTCTAATGCTGAACCCTAAGAAAAGATGCCACAAAGTTATTATTTCATGAGAAATTCAAGTATTTCCCAATATAAATGTCTGGATAGCAGACAGAGTCTTTTTAAAACTGCAAATACGTATACATAAAAAAAGCTATTTAAAAAATATACTGTAAAATACATCTTTTTTTCCTAAACAGTATATTTTTTTGTCCAAGCCTTAATGCTATTTTTGAATACAAAAAATATCAGTAAAAATACAAAATAATAATATCTTTAGCAAGATAAACCAGATTGTAACATAGCAGCCCTCGGTTTTATGAATCAGAAGTTAAAGGGAGCACTTCAGCCTGGAAATAGGGATTTTAAGTGGTAAGAAACCGCTCCCCTCTATTCACTTCAAAAAGCTCTACTCCAGCAGTTTTTTGTGTCTCAACGTTGGAAATCTAAGCCTCCTGTCATATACTCACTTTCCGGTGTCTTCAGCCTTACTGACATTGTTCCGTCCACAGCACCATCTTATGATTGTAACTTCTGATTGTCCGGTAGTCAGAAGTTACATCACAAGCTCCCAATGAATCTCTATGAGAGGGAGAACAAGGCCAGAACGAGGCCCTCATAGACTTGTATTGAGTTGTGACCTCTGGTGCGCTTCTTGTAACACAGGAGCTGCTGGCAGGTCACAAATCGAGAATCGAGTGGCGGTGATAGAAGACTGGGGCAGGGGACTTAGATTTACAATACAGTTATGCAATAAAACAAAAAACTGCAGGCGTGACGTCTCAAATTTACCTATAAGACCACTGTGGATATATATGAAATCATATTATGTCAATTATAGTGTCCACATTTTCCTCCATCAATGCATACATTCATCTAAATATTGATTCAATAATGTAATATATACAGGGTGGCCCATTTATAGGGTGGGCTATTTATATAGATACACCTAAATAAAATGGGAATGTTTGGTGATATCAACTTTCTGTTTGGCACATTAGTATATGGGTGGGGGAAAACGTTTCCAGATGGGTGGTGACCATGGCGGCCATTTTGAAGTCAGCCATCTTGGATCCACCTTTATTTTTTTCATTGGGAAGAGGGTCATGTGACACATCAAACTTATTGAGAATTTCATAAGAAAAATAATTGGTGTGCTTGGTTTTAACATAACTATTCTTTCATGAGTTATTTCAAGTTGATATCACCATTCATTTCTATATTATTTAGGTGAATCCATATAAATGGCCCACCCTGATATATATATATATATATATATATATATATATATATACACAGTACAGACCAAACGTTTGGACACACCTTCTCATTCAAAGATTTCTCTGTATTTTCATGATTATGAAAATTGTAGATTCACACTGAAGGCATCAAAACTATGAATTAACACATGTGGAATTATATACTTAACAAAAAAGTGTGACACAACTGAAAATATGTCTTATATTCTAGATTCTTCAAAGTAGCCACCTTTTGCCCTCTCAGGTTTAATAAGTGGGATTTCTTGCCTTATAAATGGGGTTGGGATCATCAGTTGTGTTGTGCAGAAGTCTGGTGGATACACAGCTGATAGTCCTACTGAATAGACTGTTAGAATTTGTATTATGGAAAGAAAAAAGCAGCTAAGTAAAGAAAAACGAGTGGCCATCATTACTTTAAGAAATGAAGGTCAGTCAGTCCGAAAAATTGGGAAAACGTTGAAAGTGTCCCCAAGTGCAGTTGCAAAAACCATCAAGTGCTACAAAGAAACTGTCTCACATGAGGACTGCCCTAGGAAAGGAAGACCAAGAGTCACCTCTGCTGCAGAGGATAAGTTCATCCGAGTCACCAGCCTCAGAAATCGCAGGTTAACAGCAGCTCAGATTAGATTAGAGACCAGGTCAATGCCACAAAGAGTTCAAGCAGCAGACACATCTCTACAACAACTGTTAAGAGGAGACTTTGTGCAGCAGGCCTTCATGGTAAAATAGCTGCTAGGAAACCACTGCTAAGGACAGGCAACAAGCAGAAGAGACTTATTTGGGCTAAAGAACACAAGGAATGGACATTAGACCAGTGGAAATCTGTGCTTTGGTCTGATGAGTCCAAATTTGAGATCTTTAGTTCCAACCACCGTGTCTTTGTGGGACGCAGAAAAGGTGAACAGATGGACTCTACATGCCTGGTTCCCACCGTAAAGCATGGAGGAGGAGCTGTGATGGTGTGGGGGGCTTTGCTGCTTTGAAGCTCATCAAGAGAATGCGAAGAGTGTGCATAGCAGTAATCAAAGCAAAAGATGGCTACTTTGAAGAACCTAGAATATAAGACATATTTTCAGTTATTTCACACTTTTTTGTTAAGTATATAATCCACATGTGTTAATTCATAGTTTTGATGCCTTCAGTGTGAATCTACAATTGTCATAGTCATGAAAATACAGAAAAATCTTTGAATGAGAAGGTGAGTCCAAACTTTTGATCTGTACTGTATATACATTAGCTGCCATCCACTATTAAAACATATTAAATACTAAGTGGACTGTCTGATTTCTACAGTCTTCAGTAGAGATGGGAAAATCGATTCGCAAGACCCCATTCAGTCCATCAGCCAAGACAATAATCTGTGACTGCTGGACGAGAGCTCTGCAAATCTTATCTCCAGGCTTCTCTTTCTTCTGATTAGCCAGGCTGGCGTGACATTATGTGGGCGTTACATTTCAATGTACAATGGCTAATCAATAGAAGAGCCGGGAATGCCAGGAGGTAAGGAAATTCGCAAGTTTCCCGTCTAACAGTCATAGAGTACTGACCTGGCGATGGAAATGAATAATGAAAATCAATTCTTATATATCTAATTACAATATTTTTAATTCTTAATAATATTATTACACCATAATCGCCAAAATGAAAACTTCGTAGACCCTTCTCATGGACAATCTACCAGATGCATTTGCCGATTCCCTATAAATTATAGAAAGTTGAGCTGAATAGAAACTTATGCTTAAATAGAGATAATTTTATAGTGATTCAATGTTAAAACTGTGAAATGTATCACAGAGTATTTATATCTTCTCAGTGATGACCTGTACTTGAAAGGGTGAAGCTGTATTTGTGGTGTGAAGCATAATTAAGGCAAATAGATAAGGTTTCATATCGAGACACTGAATACAGACACCTATATTTTTCAACTTTGTGATTCAGTACTTTCATATAAAAACTGTGAAAGTTGCCAAATTTTGTGTGAAATTATGCCCAATTTGCCTTTTTTTCTCTGTTCTTTGCGTTGCTCCAATACAAACAAATTAAAATAAACATGTGTACAACAGAACGTGTAATTGCAATACGTTTCAGGGAGAAATGCTTATTTTTCTGGAACATTTTCAAGGGGCCATGACTGAAGAGTAATCAATCGTTCTGTGTAGGAGGAAGCAAGACTCAATGGCTTTCTATATACAGGGTGGGCGAATGACTCACAGGTTTTTTGTATATGAGAGATGAAGTGAATCATATTCCGTAAATGAAGTAGTAAAAAACTGTTTTGAAATGCTGCAAAATTGTTTGTAATACAGAAGTAAACTTGCTAATACAGGCCTGTTGATGTGGCGCCCCTGTGGACCGGTCGCCACTAGAAGTTGCAGCAACCGGAAACGATAAGTCCAGTCACCCAAACACACACCCAACACACTCCAATCCCAAGACTAGGGACTCCATGCCCAGCAACGGGATGGCGGGAGGAGACAAGTGAAGGGTGGGAAAGTTAGGACAGGAAACGGTCAGGGGAGAAAACAAAACCAAAAAACACCACAGGAAGTTAGTCAGTTGAAGCCAAGTCAATCAATTGAGTAGGGAAGAGAGAACACCATAATTTCACGAGACTGAACGGACACGGACCCGGTGACCTGTACCACCATGAGGCTGTTCTGGGTCCCGGGCTTCAGACCATAGAGAGACAGAAGGAGTCCTAGGGGCACAGGTAGTGAGTAATCCACCTGTGCGCCCGAATTAGCGGCAAAGCTGAAGGACTGGGCAGAAACCAGGGTGCCAGCTCTGAGGTGGCCAGGACGCTCCATGCTTCAACCACAATACCAGCGGGTGGCGGGGTCTTTATGTCCCATAACCAAACCCTGGTGCAGTGAAGAGAAGGCCGCCAAACTAGGGCCAGGGGACCAGGCAGGTCACCCAACAAAGGCTTGTGGCCGCTGGTACATAGCTTTGCATGCGGAAGTGAAGGAAAGAGAAGCCCATGGATATAAATACAAAAGGGGGTGACTTGGACGAGCCATCCCGGCTGCTGAAAGACTACTGGAGCCGTCACTGCACTGTCTTGTAACTTAAACACCTGCCGAGAAAGCTAAGTAAACCGGGTTGAAGCTCAGCACTGTATGACACTATTATTTCTGCACCTGAGGAAAGTAGACTGAATCGCAGAGTCGGCGGCGGGAGCCTGCCTGTGATCGTCCCTGAACTCTGCCAGCAGCCTGCTCAGCCCTGCTGGCTTCCCATCCCCCACATCACCTCTCACAGACTATACAGTTGCCCTGAGGACCCGCTCTTCTCATGGAGAGCTAAACCATCACTGCTGCTACTCCCATCATCCCCAGAGGTCCTGACTCCAGCAGTTGTTATACCGGCTGCATTACATGGGTGGCGTCATGACAAAAACTCTTTTATTTTATGTTTATATTTTTCTTTATCCCTTTTTCAATTTCCCCTTTTTAACTGATCGCCTGATGAGGGGATCACGGACTGGGTCATGCCACAGTGACATCCCGCAGCCCAGAGGGCCTGATTCAGAGTACCCCACGGTCCCCGCCCTGGGTGAGTCATTCACACTAGTTTGTTTCTGACTCAGTCTTTGTATTTTAACTTAACCACTTGCCTCCTGGCAAGTTAAAGAGAGCCACGTCTTTCTCTTGTTGAGCAGAAACTGATATATTACTTCCCAACTGTGATTCATTTTGGGGCCCAGGTCATACACACACCCTGCTGCTTATGAGGTCACTAGGCACAGCATCAGGTTATCTTATGGTTAGTGTAGGGACCGTCCTGAAATGGGTCGCCTTGTCGTTGCTGGGATGGCTTAAATATGTTTTTTTGCAAAAAAAAAAGTATGTACCAAGTATTTTGTGTTTTTAACAGCACTAGCTTTTGTTTATCTATTGCAAGGTATTGGGACCTAATATACACATATTTTTTGTTTTTGTAGTTGTTTCATGACATTGTTTGTAAAGCTGCAAAATTGTTGAGCAAAAATGTAGCAATTTTTTTCATTTTGTGGCAGTCTTGACCGACACTGGTAACTTTTTGAACAGTGGTGCGGAGCTTAGTCGTGAGGAGGGGGGGGCAACTGAATGCAGCCAACAAATTCATCATTTGCACAAAATTGACGCAAGGTAATGTAGAAATATACTCCAGAGTATATAAGAGTCAGTTGGAGTTACATTTCTTGCTGTGGTTGATGGCAACCGAAAGTGCGGCAAAATCATTGAGCTTTACGCCTCTTAATGAATTTGGTACATCTTACTCCAGTGTACCTTTCATCAAGTACAAAAAGCTGAGTCCAGCCATAGACTTTCTGATGTGTGTGAGAAAAGCAGGACTCACAGCTTCCTTGCAGTATTTAAACATCTCTTTACATGAAGCTGCTGAATCGGATCACATTAAAACCCACATCCCTAGCTCAGCAGCCCTCACTTTATTCCATTCTTGTCTATGCCCTCAGAGCAGAGATCAGACTTGTGTACTCTAAAATTAAACAATTTGATACACAAAATCTTTTAGAAAGTGATTAACATTATTAGTCACAGTAATTTTAGACTATAAGACAAATGATAGATAATGTGGTAAGGCAATCTGCAAAACAGCATATTTAAAAGTTATGTTTTTATCCCCTCCTTGCCAAGTCCCGGCCAACAGGTGTCTCCTTTCTGTGTTACTTGATGTCCACTGCCTGTTGTAAAGCGTAATCAGTTACTAGCAGCAGAGACACCTACGTAGTTGGATTATGCTGCTTTCACATTGTGCTCTCCTGTATGTTCAGTGGTCCCATCAGCCCCCACCAAACGGGATTTGGACATATGCCATTGACTTTAAGGATATGTGCTCACAGTCTGGGGCCTTGGACACAGCACTGTGGCCCCACAGGGAACCCACAGGTGGCCGCAGGGAGACCGCAGCTGCCCAGTACTCACATATGTGGTGGGTGCAGGGTGGTTTCTCCCTCCGTGCATCGGATGGCAGCTACTTCTGACTCCACAGCATGAAATAAACATACTGCGCAGGAGATGAATGACGGCAAGCCACACCGCAGCTGAAATCACTCTGCGGTTAGGTGAAGCATACTAAGGATGGGATTTCTTGAAATCCCTTCCACTATGCCTCTACTGTACAACGCAGCATTTTGGATGCAGCAGGAAGATGATGCATCCAAAACGCTGTGTTCACTGATTGTGTACACGCACCCTAATAGTGCAGACGGAGTCACGTGTGCTCTGCCTGCACCATTTCAAAAGTGTACATTTACTGAAGGAGGACATCCAGATGCAGTCTAATATGCCTGGGTGTCCTGCTGCAGTAACATATATTTGGAAAATGGTGCACAACAGAGCACACATTGACTCTGTCTGCACCATAACAGTCAATGGCCCCGTCAGTCCATACGTCCAAATCCTGTTTTGCAGGGGGTTAGGATGAAAGCCCTGACCAGACCACTGAACGTGCAGGAGAACGCACTGTGAAAGCACCTTTAGGGATGGGGCTTTGTCTCTCTGCCCCTGCTCTCCTGTCTCTCAAATTGCACATTGGCATATTAGACAATGGGCTTTCAGTTCAGGGCAGGTAAGCACACAAGACATTGGCTGGCACAATACATGTTGAGAAGTGAGAGAAGGAAGTTCCAAGTTCCAGATCCTATAGTGCTGGCAGGATATTGCTGAAGAGGAATCAACAGTTTGAAAAGGTGGATGACAAATTTCAGAACAGGGCAATCAGGGCAGATCCTGCACATATTAGTCTAGTTTGTGCAGCAATAAAGTTTTGATGTCTATATGGATGTGGGTATGTAAGAACTGTACCCTTCTAATCGAATTAGATGTTTCATTTGCTGATCTGCATTCATTTTGATACACTAACGGTTTTGTTCCCTGCAGATCTTTCTGAATGGTGAGCTCTGTATAACTCTGCCCACATCAATGACTGTAGTGTGCACAGAAAGCTACCAATCAGTGGTGGAGGCGGGGGTTACACAAAAGTGGACTAGGAGCATGAGACACCTAGTCCTGTGGTGATAATCTGCTGCTGATAAAACACTTTTTTATTGAAACAGCAATAGACAGCCTAGTAAGTGAAGTAAAAGAACAAAAAAAAATCATCTATATACCTGCATATATATATGCAATCAAAGGCATACAGTGGAAAGATAGGGTCTCATAGAAATCTATGGATGCTGTATTGCAGCTCTGTACAGCTTTAGAGCCTCATTTAATGGCTATGTGCGCAAGGATCTAAGGCAGAAAGGTAAGTTGGTACATAGGTACCAGCAATTTTGCTTTTATAGTAGTAACCAAATAATTCCCCTTTGTAACTTTTGAATTAATTTCTTAAATAGTACATATCATCTATATTTTGTTTAAATGATAGGTCCTTATAACATGTTGATACAGATTTGTAGGGATCTGGATCTTTACTGGTGGATTAAAGAGTTTCTCTGCAGTTCAACAGGCTGAAGCGGAGAGCCTTATTAGCAATCAGTTGGGGCCTCAAAACTCGGGATTCCCACCAGTACACCGCACATTACGTAATACTTAGCATTTAAAGAGAATCTGTCAGCAGGTTTTTGCTACCTCTGAGAGCAACGTGTTGTAGGCAACGAGACTCTGAATCCAATGACAGTTAACTTAGATTACTGGGTGCAGCTGCTCTGACACAACCAAAGCATTTTGTTTTAACAACACAGCAGAGCTGAGCCAGCATTGTTGATTTTTGCTTTGTAACCCTTACAGCATACTGTCCTCAGCTTGTAAAGCAAAAGCCTGCTTACAGATTCCCTTTAAAGAACAAAGAAAATAAATGATACTCTGTAATCACCCTCAATTAAATCTCAAAATAAAACATTAATTATGCCACGTAATCCAAATGTTATTAAAGTAGCCAATACACATTTCTTTATTGAATTGAAACTCTTTAGCCGAAATAACGAACCTTAGAAAATGCCACATAAAGTTTCCAATTAAAGGTTTTCAGAAATTAAAAAAAATAAATGAAATAAAAAAATATAACAAAAAATGGGGTCCCTGTGTTAAATGAATGTAGCATCTGTCCATGCCATGTACACTGAATTTGAGCAAAAATATATCATTAAGACACTTTGTATGGAATATATTTTGAACAAGTCCCATACGGTGACATGCTAAGTGGAATACAATTGCCGATTTATCTACAATGTACATTCAAGACAGTTTGTTAATATATTATAAAAAAAAACACACTTGCAATTTTCAAAAGACCGAGTCTACGTTAACATTTTAAGGTACTATCACTTTTTTTTATCTTTTTTCACTTTTTTTTGTAACACAGAATTGTTAAGACAGTACACAACTGATTTTGGCAACAGTGTAACACGGCTATTTTGTAATTAACGAAGCGACACTTTTTCCTTTGCATGACTCAAGGTGTCGTAAATAATTACAATCATTCAGGGAAGACGCCCATTTATTGGTTAACTTGAAAAAGAATAAACGATACACCTTAAGTGTCATCGACGTATCTGGGTCAGTCTGTTGTCTGAGACGGAAATCTAACCGCTAACATCGTCAATCATTGCACACTGGTTCGGTGACGTACACGTTGGCTTTTTTTACGGTATGGATCCGGAAAGATGAAATGTGTTTCTTATACTGGAGGCTTGCAAATCGATTCTGTTCAACCATCGCAATGGACGGGCCCAATATAACACCAACTTTTATTTTTTTCAAATTGAGATGTTTCTTTTTTTTCACCCTTCTCTAGTTTTGTTACACATTCCACTATGGAACACTTTCAAACTGTTGTGCTTCAAGTCGGTGCAGTCTATATCTTCAGCACATTATGGGCGGACAGGGCGATTAGGCAAACACACGGTAGGTGTTTCTATCCTCGGGTTAAACATACCTAATGGGATTCTGTATTACAAAAGGCTTGGGAGTTCTCAGGCACATTATGGGTCGTAGAAAAACCTTTATGTTTGCCGATACGCTTGAGATTATGTTTCTTCTTCAGTGACTTGCAATAGGCTACTGTTTTCTGTTTTAAATATTTTTTCTCTTTTTCTTTTTATAGTACAAAAAAAACTTTAAATATGTTATCTCCCCATCTACTCACCACACTCCCTATGTTATAATATAGCACATAAATGCGCATCTTTTAAATAAAATTTGATAAAATATCCCTCTCAAAACAATATAGTTTCTATTGAAAAGACCTTGTTTTCATTAAACCTTTCTGTTAACTTTATATAGCTCATATTTTTCCTAGTCTTTATTATTTTTAAACTCCATTTATACATTCCATTTACAATCCCAGCCACTATATAACAATAGTCATCTCTCGTTAGGTCATTCAATAGTTTTTTTTTTTTCATTTTAAATCATCAACGTAAAAAGGTAATATAACATGATCTTTTGACAGATACACTTGAGCAAACTCTGTGGTTATTGTGACCCCTTGCATCAACGTGACTTTAGAACTGGACTACTATGGTCGAAACGGGCCTCACGTTTCCTCAACTCATGGTATCTTCTTCCAACTTTGCTGACGAAGTAGTCAACAATGAATACGATCTTCTATACTAATCCCTATATTGGTGTCACTATTAAAAAATAGCTTAGGTGGCCTATACATTGCCTCACTTTTCCTGAACTCATGGTGACTTCTTCCAACTTTACCAACGGAGTGGTCAACAATGGACACAATCTTTTATACTAATCCCTATTTTGGTGTCACTATTAAAAAATAGTTTAGGTGGTCTATACGTTGCCCCACATTTCCTCAACTCACGGTGACTTCTTCCAATTTTACCAACGACGTGGTCAACAATGGACACGATCTTCCATACCAATCCCTATATTGGTGTCACTATTAAAAAATAGCTTTGGTGGTCTATATGTTGCCTCACATTTCCTCAACCCATGGTGACTTCTTCCAACTTTACCGACAGTGTGGTCAACAATAGACAGACACAATCTTCTATACTAATCCCTATTTTGATGTCACTATTAAAAAATAGCTAAGTTGGTCTATACATTGCCTCACATTTCCTCAACTCATGGTGACTTCTTTACAGATGGCAAGGTCAGCAATGGACTTGATCTTTTATACTAATCCCTATATTGATGTCACTACTAAAAGTAGCTGTGCCTGCTCGTTTCCTACTTGAGCCATTGAGTTGGTGTGAATACCTTCTTCACGTGTACAGTGTGTGGTCGTCCGTATTTTTTTTTTGTCTTAGAGACTCAGGATAATTTTCTTGAAAGTTGTACTCTTGTCCCCGGCATATTGTAAAACCCATTTACAAAAATAGTCACATATATAAATAAATGGCCTATAAATTAAATAATTAAAAAAAAAGATGAAATCACTAACACATGTTCTGTAAACATATGGCGGTATGGTAACTGAAAATGCAAACAATGGACACAATTATTGTACTACAGTGTTTTATGTGAAACACACAAACAGTTTAGGTTTGCATTCCCTTGACTGATCCCAAACAGGCCAAGAAGCCTTTGGTGGCTTCCAGAGTAAGTGTCAACTGGTATTTAAGCAGTAACCACCAGTCAAGCTTGATACACCATCTCTTGACAAGAGGTCACTGTCTTATTATAGGCACTGACCTTGAGTACATATATGCAACAACTGTCAGTTTGGCATAGATCTCCCAAAAGGAGTCCTGTTGACACAGATGGGTCATCTTCACAGGTTGTAAACAATTTGTCACACAAATGAAAAAAAAATGTGCAGTTTTATTTTTTATTCTCCCTGGCATCTTTGCTTTTGTCCTCTTTTTCTGCTTTGTCTTTCTCATGTTTTTCCTTCTCAGGCTTTGTTACACTATCATAAGATGGAGGTGATGTTGTCGAGGGTGTCATGTCGGTCTTATCACTTGTCGAGTTCCCATTAAGTTTATCAATAACCATGTCTTCTTTAATAGGTAAGCAATTTACTTCTTTCATTTTCTCTTTTCTATACATATATGAAGCTTTTTTAATTGTTTTCCTTAAAAAGTAGTTCCGGAAACAACGTTGAATAATAACAGCAGAAAGTTCCTCTTGTTTTCTCCGTAATGTAGATGTAATAGGTTCATAAGAGACTTTCGAAGGGTTGGAGGCCATAAACCTTTCTTCCATCGGTTGTCTGAGATTATCCATTTCATCTCCTTCACCCAATACGCGCTTTGTAAAAGCAAACAAGATGTCAAGGCAGTGAATTCTGTCACCGCTTACCATGGGAAGATCCATTGCAATAAGCTGAACTTTGTTTGGTTTTGGTATACGAAGAGGTGGATCCAGTGCATCAGCAAAGTCAGTTAATTTACTGTACTGAATGAATTGTGTTGCATCTGGATCAAACTTTTCCCAAACTTCGTAGAACATCTCAAAGTCGTCCTCCCCTAGAGGTTCAGCGCTTTCTTCGGTAGCAACACTAAAGTTTTCCAAAATGACTGCAATGTACATGTTGACCACCACTAAAAATGATATGATGATATAACTTACAAAAAAGAAAATCCCAACAGACGGGTTACCACAATCACCTTTGACAGAACTCCCTGGATGTTCTGCATTCGGGTCACAGTCTGGTGCTCCGCTGTTAAGAATTGGTGCCAACAAACCATCCCACCCGGCGGAAGTTGTGATCTGGAATAGGCAAATCATACTATTGCCAAAAGTTTCAAAATTAAACATATCATCGATTCCAGATTCTTTCTTGACATAAGCAAAATTGGACATTCCAAAGATGGCATAAATGAACATAACTAAGAAGAGCAAAAGACCGATGTTGAATAAAGCGGGAAGTGACATCATCAAAGCAAATAGCAGAGTTCGAATTCCCTTCGCTCCTTTTATGAGGCGCAAGATTCTTCCAATTCTTGCAAGTCTTATGACTCGGAATAATGTTGGAGAGACAAAATAATTTTCAATCATGTCTGCCAGAAACATACCTAAAATAAAGAATGGAAATTAACATTACCGGCTTAAGGTCTCTTTCCTATTTTTTTCTTCTACAGATTGACATAACCAAATTGTGTACTAAGTTCTAGCAAGTCATTTTGAACTCATAGCCATGTCGGCCAACAGCTAATCTTAAAAGAAAGATGGCAGCACTCAGCATTCCAATTTTGTAGCTGGTTAATTTAATGCAAAAATTACAGCAGCAGGTGCATGATACAGGGAGGGAGGTGCTAGACCGATAGTGACTGCTTCGCGGGATGTCCCGCTTCTACGGGTCCGGTGTACACCGGACCCGTAGAAGCGGGACATCCCACGAAGCGGTCACTGTCGGTCCTAGCACCTCCCTTGCTGTGCAATGCACCTGCTGCTGTCATTTTTGCATTAAATTAACCAGCTACAAAATTGGAATGCTGAGTGCTGCCATCTTTCTTTTTGGATTTAATGTCTTGAACTCTGGCTGATCAACAGAGATTCCACAGCACACCACCGCTACAGGAGTATACAAGTAACGCTATTAACAGGTCATTGCCCGGCTTTCAATTCTATGCTTGCAACAGCTAATCTTACTGAATCCTCATACAGAGATCCACCGAAATAGGACATAAAATCAGAAAAAAATCACCCAAAAAATTGCTGGGTAAATATCCATTGCACCTAGCAGCAGGATGTTAGCTCCTCTGAGAAGCAACACAAGTGTCTGTATACCGGTGCTCAATCACCTACAACCCACAGATGGGGCAGTTGTGGCACCAGCGTCCGCCAATACTAAGTATTGAACACGTCACCAATTTTCTTAGTAAATATATTTCTCAAGGTACTAATGACATGAATTTCTCACCAAATGTCAGTAACAATCCATCCAATCTACACAGACAAAGAAATCAAAGCATAAATGTCCACACATTTAGTGATGAGTAATAATGAGAATATCACAGGGAAAAATTATTGAACATGATTACCTTGAAAGCCGGTTGAAAACTTACATTGGAGCACTATTATGATTATTCTCTGCAACCAATAGTTAATTTACTGACTAATCTGTATTAGGTATTTTCTTACACTGTTTGTTTAAAGTGAACACCTTGTTATCAGTTTAAAACTATTATATTTATTATTTTTGGAGCTATCTTTGATATCTCCATCCATCACAATCAAGCATATTTTTTTCCTGCTTATGGATGTAGCTCCATATTTGATATCACATACTTTGTATGGCTCATCATATGTTTTAAATGTACATTTTTGTAGAGTAATTTTTATGATATATTCAATAAAAAACTATTTTGCTGTACTTTCTAGTTGTGATGTTATGCAAGTATCTAACTAAAATGTGCATAAACTGAGAACTAAAGGCTACAACCCAGCAGCTGTAGCCACACCCTACTGGTTCCTGAACTGACTAGAAAGCCCCTAGCGTGTTAATTATAAACAACAACTCGGACCTAACTCCCTGAAAGACCATTAAGCAGCTTATCACTCTTCCTGAGGTACCAGATGGGAGGCTGCTGCACATAACTAGCCAAGAGAGGGAATGTGTGCAGAGGTAGACGTGGTCCCAAGGTGATAAAAACTAACATCTTCATGACCTTTGACGTACTGATCCGTCAAAGGTTGTGTCCTTGCCTTTGATCCAGGCCCTTGGGTCTTGGACAACTTTTCTGATAATTATTTTCAATTCCCTGTCTGAATTCTTGCAAGGAGAACCAGGCCGTGGCCGGTTTGTGGTGAACCTATGTTCTTTACATCTTTACATATACATATCATGTTTCCGACAGTGCTCACTACACATTCAGTAGTTTAGAAATTCTTCTGTAACCAATAACAATCAATATGTTTTGCAACAATAAAGTTGCAAAGGTCTTGAGACAACTAGTTTTACCCATCATGAGACGTTTCTTGTGTGGCACCTTGGTAATGAGACAACTTTTTAAATCCCATCAGTTTAACCAGCTGATATTATTTTCTCAGGGATTGCTTTCTAATCATTGATAGATTTCAATGAGTGTCATGATTTTCTATGTCTTTTTGAACCTCTCTTTCTTCATGCGTTCAATACTTTTTCCCTTGTGTCATTTCTTAATATTACATGAAACTTAATTTATGGACATCTATAGTTTGATTTATTTGCCTGTGTGGATTGGATGGGTTGTTATTGACATCTGGTGGAAAATTAATGGCAATAGCACATTTAGAAATATTTTTACTTGGAAAATGGGTGGCGTGTTGAATACCTATCTTTACCAACTGTATATAGTGTTGGACACTTTCTATTTCATTAATCAGTGGAAATCCTGGGGTTTAGAGTATGAACACATTGAGTTTTTTACATGGATTTTGGAGCAGATTCTGTTTCCAAATCTACATGAAACCCTCCCTACTCTTAAAATAATCTTTGAAGAAGTATCCTATTAAAGTTAATGGGCAGCCCTCCAATAGTGCACAAACTAATGTTTTCTTTTTACAAGTTTTTTTCCAAGAGAAAAAAGAGGCAACATGTCAATTTCTGTTTGAATTAAAAATTCCCCAAAAGTGACTAGTGAATCAAATGAATATATTCCAAAAAAAAAGCACTCCAAGAACTTTTTTGAGTGAATGAGAAAGATCCACATAAATAGAAAGCTCTGTGTGTACAAACCCTTAAAGTCCCACCGGTGCTAAAAAACGCTTTAGGGTGGTTTCACACTTGCATTTTTCTAGCTAGCACACTAATCTGGCCGAAACCTCATACCGCCTATATAGACTTAGAATGGGGGCGCAGGAACATGCGGTGGAATAAGGTTTCTGCCAGATCCTAACAATTGAGTTTTTTTTACCTCCTCCCCGGACAAAGTTACAGTTTTATGGCTGGTTAAAATGCCTGATGCCATCGGATGCAAAGCACTGCGGCAAAAAAATAGAATGAGCTTCAATGGGGCTTTGACGCTAAGCATGCCCAGAGCCCATCCCAAGTCCCCCCATTAGGTGAGTCCTTTGTAAATTTTGGACTTTTCGATGGATCAGACTAAAAAACGTATGCAACCACAGCAACACTCAAATCAGGCATAATACCGCTGCGGTTGCATACAGTTGCACAAACAAACCCAGATGCGGTCAGACGCGTTTTCAGCCTGATCACACCTGAACGCAAGTGTGAAACCAGCCTTAGATGTCACTGCTGGTTAGAAGAAGTCAATTATAGTGACAATTGTTATCCACTGGCCAACACAATACTAGAAATTACTTTGTTGGTTGTGTAGGAAAAGGATCCGGGCAATAGATCTGGCTACTGAGCATGTGTGACCACTGAAACAATAGATGGACATTCTGACAAAGGAATGAAAAGAACCCCAGGGAGCGCCATAGCAAGAAGGGAAAAGCAATATTTACACTCCTGAAGATTATTTTTATCAGTTTTACAACTGAAATGTTAAACTAAATTAACAATATCTATTGGAAAAGTGATATTAAACATATCTTACCTACAATAGACAGAATAACAACAACAAAATCAAAAATGTTCCATCCAATGGTGAAGTAATAATGACGAAGGGAAATCAGTTTAAGAACGAATTCAGTAGTGAAAAGGACAATGAAGACCAAGTTGATCCAGTACAAGTTGTTCTCCATGTCATCGCTTTGTTCGTCTGTTTCAATCATCATCGTTACCATGTTAAGGCAGATAAGGATCATGATAGTGATATCAAACGCCTGCCTTGTCACAAGATCAAAAACGAAGCCTTGATATTTGTTCTACAAGAAAAGAAAAGAGCAAATAGGGATAAGATTGAGGAAAGTATAAAATAGAAACAACTTATATAATCACCAGGTAAATAATGGATGTTTTCAGCTGAGTAAATCCAGTTTTTCTGTTACAGATTTAGAGCGGTGATGGATCTGTCCCATGAATTAAACACAGCGGCAACAAACCAGTACAATGGGAGCGGTAGTGCTCTGCATGAGCATAATGCAAGTAGGATGTTGTGGTCCTCGGGGGTGTTCCCCATTTTTACTGTTTGTCTTGTTACTCTGTCTGTTATATGATCACTGCCACTACAAAAGGCAAAGGGGTTTCTGGGATGTCAATACTGATCATCAATATCAGATCAGCTACAAATCTTCCAACTTTGAAAGTAAGGAAAGAGGGACACATTTTTATTATATGCTAAGACAATTCTCTAATCTTGCTTAGTCCTTTATATGTGTCCACACAGAAATATCTTATAGTGGTCTTATAGAAGCCAGTCAGTGTTCTCACACAGTGTGATCTCCTTGTCATGGCCCCCACAATACCTCCTGCACACAGTATAATGCCCACAGAGGCCCCCATATAGTAAGATGCCCACACACAAAGTATGATTCCCACACAGTGCATTACCCTTAGACTGTGTGATGCCCCTATAGCACAATCATCACACAGTATGATGCCCACAGCACATTACCTTCTGAGTGTATGATGCCCACCTTAGTACTTTCCCCTCAAACAGTGTGATGCCCCCAGAAAAAAAAAGAAAAAACAACCAAGGCCGGCTTCCCACCGCGGCAGTATCAGGTCCGGGGCTGTCCGGTGTAAACCCGACAGCCCCAGATCCGATTTTGCTGTTATGCAGCCCTATGGAGCCGGATGGAACCGGATGGCATCTGTCCGGGAGGATCCGGGTGTATTCGGATTTTCCTCCTGGACACAAACACGTTGCTTGCAACGTTTTTGTGTCCAGGGCGAAAATCTGCAAAAATTGGATCCTCCCAAACTTCAGCACCACCAGCTGCCCCCTGCTAAGCTTCCAGGGCCGCAGCTAGCTCCCTGCTAGACACAATCTTGAAAAATCAGCAGCTGCAGCTGCGATCTTCAGAAACCGTCTGCAAACCGGACCGGAGGGCATAATTGCCCTCCGGTTCTGTTTGCAAATCCAGTCCGGGGCTGTCTGATTCACATCGGACAGCCCTGGACCTGATCACACTGAGGTGTGAAGCTGGTGTGAAGCCGGCCTAATACTTACCTCACCTCACTAACACTTCTGCTGCTCACTACCCCCAGTATGGTCTTCAGCATCTTCTCTAAGGCCTTGTTCACACATCTCCGCTGCTAGTATTTAGTGGATTTTTTTCAGTGAAGCGGAGATGCATGAGCGCCGCCGCTTCCTGGTGACGCAGCCCTTGGTTACCCGATGTTGATCGTGGTAACCACTTCACACACAAGGCTGCCTAGTGTCCGCTTAAGCCGAGCGGACAGGGAAATGCTGCTAGCACAAGGTGATCAGTGTGAGGGTGCCGAGAGTCGACTCCCATTAATCTCTAATAGCTAGTCAATCTTAAGAATAGGCCATCAGTGTTAAAGTCCTGGTAAACCTCTTATATTCACATCATGTCAGGGGTCTTACCGGTGGTCTTGGAATGGGCTTTTGCGGCTTTTTCGATCCTAGTTTCTTCATTGCGTTATAGTATTTTTTTTGTTCTTCTGTCATGAAGATATCTTGACCTCCAAAGTAAAATAAAAACAGAAACAAAAACTGGTTATAACCTTGGAAATGTGATTACGTGAACACAATCTGAATATTATTACATTTACAGTTGAAACCAGAGGTTTACATACACGATATAGAAAGACACATATGCTTGTTTTTCTCAATATCTGACATGAAATCAGAATAAACCTTTCAGATTTTAGGTCATTTAGGATTACCAGAATTATTAATATTTGCCAGAGATGAACGTGCTTTGGTCCGACATATGCATATCAACCCAAGAACTGAAGCAAAACACCTTGTGAACATAATAACGGAAGCTGGTAAGATTGTGTCATTATACACAGTGTAACGAGTACTGTATCAACATGGGCTGAAAGGCCACTCTGCCAGGAAGTAGCCACTACTCCAAAAGAAATGTAAACAAGCCAGATTGATGGTTGCAAATACACACAAGAACAAAGACATACATTTTTTGAGACATGTCCTGTGGTCTGCTGAATTAAAATTGAACTGTTTGGCCATAATGACCATTGTTACATTTGCAGGAAGAAGGGAGAAGCTTGGAAACCTAAGAACACCATCCCAACTGTGAAACACGGGGGTGGCAACATCATGTTGTGGGGTTGTTTTTCTGCAGGAAGGACTGGTGCACTTCACAAAATACATGACATCAAGAGGAAAGAAGATTGTGTGGCAATACTGAAGTAACATCTCAAAACATCAGCCGGAAAGGTAAAGCTTGGGCAGAAATGGGTCTACCAAATGAACAATGACCCGGAGCATACTGTCAAATTGGTTACAAAGTGGCTTAAGGATAACAAAGTCAATGTTTTGGAGTTGCCATCACAAAGTCCTGATCTCAATAATATCGAAACTTTATGGGCAAAGCTGAAAAGGCAGGTGCGAGCAAGGCGACCTACAAACATGGCTCATTACACCAGTTCTGTCAGGAGGAATGGGCCCAAATTTCTACCAACTATTGTAAGAAGCTTGTGGAAGGATATGCAAAAAATTTGACCCGAGTCATACAGTTTAAGGGGAATGGTACCAAATACTAATGAAATGTATGTAAACTTGTGATTTTGCAGAAAGTAATAAACATGCCTTAAAACATTCTCTCTCTCATTATTCTGGCATTTGGTAAATAATAATTATCGTAATTCCTAATTGATCAAAAAACAGGAAAGTTTTATTCTGATTTCATGTCAGATTGTGAGAAAAACATGCAGATGTGTCTTTTTATATAATGTATGTAACTATATACAACAGTATATAAAAGTGTTTTATTACATATTATTTATTTAATAACACAATGGATTATAACCTGTGGCTCTCCTTTTGCTAAGAAAACTACAATCCTTAAAGCGAACCTGTCACCCCCCCCCCGGGCATCAAAAGCTCTAATAGCCACCTTCTGCAGCACTAAGGCTGCATTCAGGGAAGGTGACTATAGCCTTTTGATGCCCTTTGTAGTCTGAAATATGAAGTTAGGTAAATGCTTACTCTTAGAAAGACCAGAGACCGGGAGGCGGGGTTTCACGCTGCTCCGGCCCGCCCCTCTTGTCAGTCATGGTGCTCGGCTGCTGCTGCCTCCCATGACTGTGTAAAATGAACGCGCGTCTCCGTTCTCATGCACGGAGCCGCGCATGCGCTGTGTGCCCGGTGTCGATGACTTCCTGGACACCGGGTGCACAGCGCATGCGCGGCTCCGTGCATGAGAACGGAGACGCGCGTTCATTTTACACAGTCATGGGAGGCAGCAGCAGCCGAGCACCATGACTGACAAGAGGGGGCGGGCCGGAGCAGCGTGAAACCCCGCCTCCCGGTCTCTGGTCTTTCTAAGAGTAAGCATTTACCTAACTTCATATTTCAGACTACAAAGGGCATCAAAAGGCTATAGTCACCTTCCCTGAATGCAGCCTTAGTGCTGCAGAAGGTGGCTATTAGAGCTTTTGATGCCCGGGGGGGTGACAGGTTCGCTTTAATATTTAGAATTGGATGCTAAGGAAATACTTTACTACAGCCACTTAAATCAGTTGATATCTAAGTACATGGGGGAACATTGGGAAATTACAGTCTCAGATGACACTTCACATTACCTATAAAATTAAGCAAACTACGAAACGCGCGTTGGGTATGCCAATATCCGCCTGGTGAGTACACTGTATTTATATATAGCACTGTGCATTTTGTGATATTTCATTTACTATAGCTTTATATATTTCTATTTATCACTTTGTAAGTTCCTTGTACTTTAATCAACTGGTTTACCGTTTTTTATTACTATCCACTTACAATCTTGCTGCTGTGCAAAAATATCATGGTGGTTGTTCGCAGTATTTTACTATGTGATGTTACCTGTCTTTTCATGTGACTATTTTTTGTAAATTATGTATATATTATTGAAGTGTTATCGTACATCAACATTTATTTCTTCCTCAACAGTTCAGTTTTTCTGTTCTGCAGTTGTTGAGTTAAATAAAAATGTAACTTTTAAATATAAAAATTAAATATTTTCAAATATAAAATGTAAAGTTATTTATAGACTCCTAAGTATAAGCATGAATAAAATACAAGATATTTTGACTGTTTTCCACTTATATATATATCAGAATGAAGTAATTATTGTAGTCAATCACCTATCTAAACAATAAGATGTCTAATAGAATACTTATCTTCTTTTTCTGTTGGTTGAAGTTGTCGATGATGACACCAATGAACAGGTTCAAGGTGAAGAAGGAGCCGAAAATGATGAAGATGACAAAGTATAAATACATGTAGAGGTTGTCTTCATATTTAGGCTGATCTTTTAACTGTAAGGCATAAAGGAGATGTACATTAGAAATAACAGCAATTTATAACATATCCTTTTTTGGATTCTTCTTGGGTTGGTTTCACAGCGTCCTAATGTGGCCAAAACCTGATGCTACCTGATCAGGCCTGTCTCCATAGACATAGGATGGGGACGCAGGCACATGCGGTGGCATAAGGTTCCCGCTGGATCCTTACAAATGCGTCCTTTTGTCCCCCTCCCCAGTTGCGATTATGCAGTTCGTTAAAAAGCCTGATGTCACCGGATGCGGCGCACTGTGGCAAAAAATAGAATGGCCTTCAATAGGGTCGGAACTGGCCAGGGTGGATCCGGCTTTCACACTGAGCATGCCCAGAGCCCCTCCTAACACCCTCCTCTTTGGCATGTCCTATTTAAACTTTCAACTTTCTAACGGAGCAGGCAAAGAAAACAGATGTAACCGTATACAACTCGGATCAGGCATAATACCACTGCAGTTGCAAACAGTTGCACAAACATACCCGAATGCGGTGGGACATGTTTTCAGCCTGATCACACTTGAACGCAAGTGTGAAACCAGCCCTATTATATATCACTGGGATTTTTGATTGAAGGTAAAAATATAATTACAGTAATAGATTTCCAAATGTTAATAATTCATAGATTTTATAGATGGCTGGAAAGCACAATAGGGCCTTTACGCAGGTAACCAGATCTATAAGATAATGCAAAAGGCTCACCAACCCCTACAGACGGCATACAACAGCTGCAGCAGCCCCACGAGAGCAGAAGACTGGTGTAAAGGGTTAATACCACACTGCCGTGGAAGAAGTACAGTGATGCCAAGATCCTGACATGATTTTAGTAGGTTAGAGAATGACATCTCCATCATCATCGATATTGTTCTGATGAAGGAGATGATGTCCATTCTCTGAAACGCGTTGACTTAATAAATCACATCTCTCACCATCACTGAACTTCTTCCATGGCAGCGCGTTTTAACCCCTTCTTTTTTTCAGTTTATAGATTTCTGCATTTTGGGTTATTTCATAATTTTTCACATGAAAGCAGGAGAAAAAGCAATTCCTTAGTAGTAAAAATATTTTTTTTATTCGGCAGTTCAAAAGGCAGATATAATTTCAATACGTAATTAAGCATCCACTATCACACTTCAGGTTACTCTAATTTACTAATAGCTCATTAATCCTCAGTATCACACCGGGGTCTCTACTAATACGTGTCACCGTTGGATTTGGCTCTTTACTACTTTGTGTTTTGTTTACTTAATAACCATCGTAATTCATCAGGACATAATCATACATTTTACAGCAACATTTTAAACATTTTTCTTAAAAAATGTTAATTTTTTGTGACTTTGCAGGACCATTTAATTCTGTTTTATTTTAATAAACCACCTAGAATGAAATATAATAAAATAACAATGGATAATGAATCACTGCACCAATCCCACTCTCCTCTTTTTCATGATTAAATTTATATCATTATAATGGCGCCGGAGTCAACGTATGTGTGTAGCTCGATCTCCGGTGCATTTTACTGAGGAAACTGTGGATACGAATATGAGCTGGGGGGCGCATGCGCAAATTAAATTAATTAAACTTGCACATGCGCAGATTCATGTCTACAGTATTGTCGGTAAAATAGTGCCAGAGTTAGTGCTACACACATGCACTGACTTTAGCGCTATTTTAATGAAGTCACCATTCCCATAGTAGTGCGCATGTGTCGTCAGCAATGGCGGCGCGAGATTTAAACAAAGAAAGGGGCAAACCAGGGGAGGGAAGAGGCGTAAGCTTAATGGAAGACCCGACCCACAAATTCCTGCCCTGCTGCACCCGTCCATCACTGCTGCACACATTTCCTTAATTATGACATAAGTTATTTCTGCAAGCAAACATCTAATCAGAAGGTGGATGGTATGGTTCAAGTCATCATCCTAGTGCTTGTATGGTGCAGCTTTTACCTTATACCCTAAAATCATGGTGGTTGGTTCCCTTTAACCCTTGAAGTAACTACTAGGTGCTCTGGTATCCTTCCACGTGTATGTAGTAACTGACCCAATGGTAATTTTTACATCATCATAAATCAGTAATGCTGCTAAGTGATTGTAAAAACAACCAAGTTGCAGTTTACATTTTATTAAAAATTTTCTCTGTTCTCAGAAATGGAAAATGGTAATTTAATAGTTTACGTCTCGTTGTCTAGGTTATTGTTCATGTCTATCGGAGGTGGCTAGTCTCCTAGACATCAAAAAAGAAGGAGATAACGGGCTAACACCGCACTGATATTAAATAAATAATATCCAAATATTAAAATGTGATTTTTATTTATCTATGCTTTTGGGGAAAAATATAATTTCACCTTCTTCAGGACTGAAGTCACCACTGTGCCTTTATCTGGGATAAGGAAAAAGAACAAAGGGTCTGTAGGAGCGTTAAGGCCAGGGGGGAACTCAGGACACTATTAAAGATTATAAGGTGACAAATCTTCATTCATTTGTTGTACTCCACGACGCGTTTCAGTAGCGGCCTGCTACCTTCATCAGGTGGTACCTGAGTTCTCCCCTGGTCTTAGCGCTCCTACAGACCACTTTGTTCTTTCTCCACATCCCATCTGAGGGTATGCGGCAGGAGCTGGTCTGGGCTTAATCATCTGAATGGGAGCTAAAGGACCTGCCGTGATGTAATACCGGCTACACCTCCCGTGATCATGTGAACAGATCCAGGAAGAGCTGCAAGGAGCAGCAGCAGCAGCGAGGTCCTGGCCTCAGAGCAATCAGCTGATGTTGTGCAGGGGTGCACAACGCTAGGAGGTTGGTGGCCCATTGACCCCCCTTCTTTTCTCTAGCCCACTGGACCACCAGGTGCTGTTCATGCTGCGCTTCTCTCCCCTTTTGTCTCTTTTATCTGCGATAAGATCCAATATGCACTTTTTGTTTCGCAGTTTTACTTTTTAGTTTCCTAGACAAGGAGATCAGCATTTACAAGCTCTTTTCTGTACAGCAAAGGTCCCCTACCTTTCTGATGTTGAGAGTCACATTTAGCAATAAGAGAGGGTCGTAAGTCAATTCGAGCTCCCGCCCCCCTTCACAGTAGGGATGCCCAGTTGCCTCCATTACCAGTATAATGACAGTCAAAGCTTTTCCCCAGAAATCACAATAACAGTACACCAATATCCAGGGGCTCCTACCTTACCCCTATTCAAATCTGCTTTTCTATGTGAGACTACTCACAAAAGTCACCCCCTGGAGACCTGCTCTTCATTTTATTTCGTTTGCTAGATATGGTGCTTATTAAAGAACTTGGAAGACAGTCATGAGCCATACATAAGAGACCCGCGAGCCACATGTGGCTCTTGAGCAACAGGTTGGTGTATCCCTGCTGTGGAGGAAAAGTTGATACTACTGGCAGCAACTAATGGAATTAGTTTGAACTGTCAATCATCAGGAGGAAAACCATACTCAAAAAGCCGGAAAGAAGCAGCACTCGTATAGATTGAACATGAGACAATTCCTTCTATGCATATTTTTTTTCTTTTTATAATTCTCCAAATAAAAATATTAAGGGACCTAATAGGTAGATACCCCTTAAAATCTATTATACCGGGTGGGCAGTCTATATGGATACACTTAAATAAAATAGGAATGGTTGGTGCTATCAACTTCCTGTTTGTGGCACATAGGTATATGGGAGGGGGAAAACTTTCACATGGGTGGTGACCATGGCGGCCATTTTGAAGTCAGCCATTTTGGATCCAATTTATTTTTTTCAATGGGAAGAGGTCATGTGACACATCAAATGTATTGAAATTTCATAAGAAGAACAATGGTGTGCTTGCTTTTAATGTAACTTTATTCTTTCATGAGTTATTAACAAGTTTATGACCACTTATAAAATGTGTTCAAAGTGCTGCCCATTCTGTTGGATTGTCAATGCAACCCTCTTCCACCCCCTCTTGACACATTGATAGCAACACCATAGAAGAAATGCAGCACAGGCTGCCAGTATCCGTTGTTTCAGATGCTGCACATCTCGTATCTTCACAGCATAGACAATTGCCCAGGTGGGCCATTTATATGGACACACTTAGATAATATGTTAATGAATTGGTGATATCAACTTGAAATAACTCATGAAAGAATAAAGTTATGTTAACACCAAGCACACCATTGTTTTTCTTATGAAATTCTCAATATGTTTGATGTGTCACATGACCCTCTTCCCAATGAAAAAAAATAAAGTTGGATCCAAAATGGCCCTGTACAATAATATCACAATGGCAAACACAGCAGGCATTTTGGATGGCTATATGATGGGTAAAAATGTGGTGTTGTGTGCAGTGAAGGATAATATTCCCTTTATTGTGGTGTTGGTGCACATGACTTTTGCGTATTATAGGGACTTATTTGAATGTTAAAATTGCATCCATTTTGCTCTATGTACTAACCTGATGTGACATCTAAAGTGTACACTAACTACGAGGAAAAAAATCACTGATGCTTCAGGGTTTTCTTTTTTGTGAAATTACAATGTAACAGAAGTCAATGTCATGCTAATGATATAAGTCATTCATAATTTATACAAACCCTCCGTGAGTCAACTGCGGCATACATGATATCCATCCAGCCCTTAAATGTTGCCTGCAAGAAAAATGCATTCAACATAATTATAATGTAGATACTCTCCTTGTGAACATGTTGAGTTTAATTCACAAATGAACTTCAAAAGCTTCTGTAGTAATTCAGTTATGCAGAGAACATAACAGTCAAGGATGGAACTACAATAGGTGCAGGGGTTGCAATCGCACCCGGGCCCTGGAGCCTAGGGGCCCCAAAAGTCTCTTTGACCTATACAAAAAGACTAATGCTTTTAAAGATTTGCAATAATTGGGGGCCCTATTGGAGCTTTTGCATTGGGGGCCACGAGCTTCAAGTTGCACCACTGATAACAGCATAACATTAGCATAACCAGTGCATCATTTAAAGTGAATATTTACCAATGAGATCATTTTTAAATCTACAATAGACCCTAAATGAGAAAATGCTCCAAATTCCCCGCATATATGTATACTTAGGTGATATAATCCCATCTGTCTGTATCCCCATACCAAGTGGAGATTAGGAACAATTTATTATTTTACCTAGACAGATAGTGAAAACCTTTACTCCAATCTAATTCCCATAAGGAGAGTTTCTAACAAATAATATCATGGAATTACAATTTCTGTTATTTTACCATTTATTATGCCGATGAGTTCTACAGAGTCGAGTTCTACACTTTAAAGGGAACCTGTCATGTCATTTTGTGATATTAATCCACCACCTATATGTTTTACATGACGCAATCTGCAGCACTAACATTGTTTTCTAAAAATGATTTGTTTAAAAAAAACACCTTTATATAGTGAGGTGACTGCACACACATACCTGGCTTCGGTCATAGGGGAGGCTTTATATGCTGAGGTGACTGCACACACATACCTGGCTTCAGTCATAGGGGAGGCTTTATATACTGAGGTGACTGCACACACATACCTGCTTCAGTCATAGGGAGGCTTTATATGCTGAGGTGACTGCACACATACCTGGCTTCAGTCATAGGAGAGGCTTTATAATGCTGAGGTGACTGCACACACATACCTGCTTCAGTCATAGGGGAGGCTTTATAAACTGAGGTGATTGCACACACATACCTGGCTTCAGTCATAGGGGAGGCTTTATATGCTGAGGTGACCACACACATACCTAGCTTCAGTCATAGGGGAGGCTTTATATGCTGAGGTGACTGCACACACATACCTGGCTTCAGTCATAGGGGAGGCTTTATATACTGAGGTGACTGTACCCAGACACCTGGCTTCAGTCATAGGGGGGGCTTTATATGCTGAGGTGACTGCACACAATACCTAGCTTCTGTCAGAGGGGAGGTGACTGCACACACATACCTGGCTTCAGTCATAGAGGAGTATTTATATGCTGAGGTGACTGCACACACATACCTGGCTTCAGTCATAGGGAGGCTTTATAAACTGAGGTGATTGCACACACATACCTGGCTTCAGTCATAGAGGAGGCTTTATATGCTGAGGTGACCACACACATACCTGGCTTCAGTCATAAGGGAGGCTTTATATGCTGAGGTGACTGCACACACATACCTGGCTTCAGTCATAGGGGAGGCTTTATATACTGAGGTGACTGTACCCAGACACCTGGCTTCAGTCATAGGGGGGGCTTTATATGCTGAGGTGACTGCACACATATACCTAGCTTCTGTCAGAGGGGAGGTGACTGCACACACATACCTGGCTTCAGTCATAGAGGAGTATTTATATGCTGAGGTGACTGCACACACATACCTGGCTTCAGTCAGAGGGGAAGCTTTATATGCTGAGCTTGACGAAATTCAAAAAATATCATGAATGAACTTGAGTGACAGTAAGCAAAAGCACCACCCGTATGACTGAAGCCAGGTATGTGTGTGCAGTCACCTGAGCATATAAAGCTTCCCCTATGACTGAAGACAGGTATGTGTGTGCAGTCACCTCAGTATATAAAGCCTCCCCTATGACTGAAGCCAGGTATGTGTGTGCAGTCACCTCAGTATATAAAGCCTCCCCTATGACTGAAGCCAGGTATGTGTGTGCAGTCACCTCAGCATATAAAGCTTCCCCTATGACTGCAGCCAGGTATGTGTGCAGTCACCTCAGCATATAAAGCCTCCCCTATGACTGAAGCCAAGTATGTGTGTTCAGTCACCTCAGTTTACAAAGCCTCCCCTATGACTGAAGCCAGGAATGTGTGTGCAGTCACCTCAGCATATAAAGCTTCCCCTATGACTGAAGACAGGTATGTGTGTGCAGTCACCTCCCCTATGACTGAAGACAGGTATGTGTATGCAGTCACCTCCCCTATGACTGAAGCCAGGTATGTGTGTGCAGTCACCTCAGTATATAAAGCCTCCCCTATGACTGAAGCCAGGCATGTGTGTGCAGTCACCTCCTCTATGACTGAAGACAGGTATATGTGTGCAGTCACCTCAGCATATAAAGCTTCCCCTATGACTGAAGCCAGGTATGTGTGTACAGTCACCTCAGCATATAAAGCCTCCCCTATGACTGAAGACAGGTATGTGTGTGCAGTCACCTCAGCATATAAAGCTTCCCCTATGACTGAAGCCAGGTATGTGTGTGCAGTCACCTCAGCATATAAAGCCTCCCCTATGACTGAAGGCAGGTATGTGTGTGCAGTCACCTCAGCATATAAAGCCTCCCCTATGACTGAAGCCAAGTATGTGTGTTCAGTCACCTCAGTTTATAAAGCCTCCCCTATGACTGAAGCCAGGAATGTGTGTGCAGTCACCTCAGCATATAAAGCTTCCCCTATGACTGAAGACAGGTATGTGTGTGCAGTCACCTCCCCTATGACTGAAGACAGGTATGTGTATGCAGTCACCTCCCCTATGACTGAAGCCAGGTATGTGTGTGCAGTCACCTCAGTATATAAAGCCTCCCCTATGACTGAAGCCAGGCATGTGTGTGCAGTCACCTCCTCTATGACTGAAGACAGGTATATGTGTGCAGTCACCTCCCCTATGACTGAAGCCAGGTATGTGTGTAGTCACCTCTCCTATGACTGAAGCCAGGTATGTGTGTCCAGTCACCTCAGCATATAAAGGCTTGTTTTAAGATAAATACGTGGAATTTTGCTTTTAGAAAACCATGCTAGTGATGCACATTGCATCATTTAAAACACATTGGGGGCTGTTCAATATCACAAAATGACATGACAGGTTCAATTTAAAGTGTAGAGCTTAACTCTGTAGAACTCATTGGCATAATAAATGATCAACAGATCATGGGACAAGTTTTATAGAGTTTAACCAGGTCACTTAAAGGGCATCTGTCAGCAGATTTTTAGTACCTCATCTAAGGGCCACGTCACACGCATCAATTTACTGAACGATATCGTTTAAGCAATCTGCTTTTTTGATTGGTTAAGCGATATCGTTTGTGCGTTGCTGCGTATAATCAAACAATTTTTCTTTGAAAAATCGTTTGATTGTTTGATTGCAGATTTGTGAACATGTTCACAAATCTATCGTTGGTCGGCCGGTGGACACGCATGATCGCTGCGTGTGACACCGGCAGAGCAACGATGAACAAACTCCCAGCGCCTCGCAGCCTATGCTGGGAGCTCGTATCCATGGTAAACATCGGGTTACTAAGTGCCGCACGGCGCCGAGTAACCCTATGTTTACCATGGTTACCAGCGTTCTCGCTGGTCCACATCGTTGGTGAGTCTGCCTGTGTGACAGCTCACCAACGATGTGAACGATATTGTTAGCGATCGCGCGTGCATGTGATCGCTAACAAAATCGCTCAGTAAATTGAACCGTGTGACGTGGCCCTAAGAGCAGAATGATATAGGCCTTGAGGACCTGAGTCCAACAATATATCACTTAGATTACTGGGTGTAGAAGTTCTAACACAGTCAGTTTTTAGATTTAGCCATGAAGCAGAGCTGAGAAATCTGCCCTCACCCACACCAGGCTCTGTATGTATAATGTCTACACACAATGAGCTGCTTATCACAGAGGGGGAAGTGCTGGACTTGGGCTCACGAGCTCCTCAGTCCGAATAATGATAAGTTACTGAGAACAAAAATTCCAGGTAAGCAACAACACTTTTCGTGATATGAGATTCATAGCTGAATTGTCTGTAATAACCCTTACAGCATTCTGTCTTCAGATTACACAGCAAAACCCAGCTGACAGGTTCCATTTAGGGTGCAATTACATTGACAAGTTATCGTGAACAACTGTTCCTGCAATCACTCATATCATTATTATCTTGATTAAACAGGCTGCAGATAAGATGATGAATAAGCAAAATACTGGCTCATTTGCGTGAAATGATTTTTAAGTAGGCTCAGAAATCATTCTCAGCATCACATTGTCCTGATTAAACAGGACGTGCATTGCTGAGATCAATGGCTGCCTATGCAAACTGAACGATCTAGCATAGGTCATTCCATGCTCATCATTTAGGCAGTCTGTCAGGATACACAGGCTTTAAAGGGAACCTGTCACCTAGATTAAGCCCCCATGCTCTCACTACCTGTCCCTGCACCTTTCTATTACTACTGTAACTATCCCTCTGTCTGCTAAATCTGTCCTGTGACTGTGGAATAAAATGTTTTAATCACTCACTCATTAGTATTATAATGATCGGGGGGCTACCGTTGCTAGGCCCCCTAAGGCGTTCTCTCTGTACCCCTCCTGCTGTCTCTTGCACGCCCCCATGGGCGTGCTATTGTAATAAAATGCACGCTACCCCAGCCAGGCTCGGCTCTACTATGCAGCCTTCCTGTTATGATGCCAAACACATCATTTCCGGAGCCGCGGTGCCCCATAGCAACCCCGCTATTTACCTTAACAGCGGGTTCCACGCAAAGCTCCGGGACGCGATTTGTTAAGGTAAACAGCGGTTGCTATGGCCTCACAGCTCCGGAAATGATGCATTTCGGCATCATAACAGGAAGGCTGCATAGCAGAGCCGACCGAGCCTGGCTGCGGTAGCGGCATTTTGATTACAATAGCACACCCATGGGGGTGTGCAAGAGACAGCAGGAGGGACACAGAGAGAACGCCCAGGGGGCCTAGCAACGGTATCCCCCTTCTGATCATTATAATACTAATGAGTGAGTGATTAAAACGTTTTATTCCACAGTCACAGGACAGATTTAGCAGACAGAGGGATAGTTACAGTAGTAATAGAAAGGTGCAGGACAGTAGTGAGAGCCTGGGGGCTTAATCTAGGTGACAGGTTCCCTTTAAATCATGGCACATGATGAGTGCATTAGTTCATGTACACGGAACCGTAGATGGTTTGTACACATTTGAGCCTTTGTTTGCATATAGAAATGTTTTCAAAGTATTTTTAATGTGGCATGAGGCACCAAAGCTGAACATTATAGTGCAAGCAAAGTTGTTTTCAAGCCAAGTCACAGTGAAATCTATACCGAGTCCTTTAATGTGAACCTGTCAGGTCCCCTGTCCACTCAGAACCACTAGTAGTTCTGTGCACATATCTATAATCTCAGCCTGATTGTCCCATGTTGTAGCATACATAAACAGATCTTTAGATCAGACAGGGATTTTAGGATATGTGCACAGAACTGCTCATGCTTCTGGGTGCACAGGGTACTTGACAAGTTCCCTTTGAAGCCATGAACACCTTTGACATGGAAATCATTTTTACTTATGCTAGTAGTTAACGTTTAGTGTAATTTTATTAACTAAAGGTAAGTCTGCAATCTTCATTGCTGACCCCATGATATAAAGTTTCCAACCTGACCCAAGTATCAGATATCTCTCTCAGTAATATAGGCTGGATGTGGGTCTGTAAGTAGCTAGGGTGCTTTTGTTTTCACTTACATTCCTGTTTTAGCACAGTTCTACTGATTATTCCCATGCCATGTGTTTTCCTCCTTCCTATAGTTTGTTTTCTGTGACCTCTCTGGGATACTCTCCCATATGTCAACCTCAGATCTATGTACGAATCACTCTCTTTCCCTCCTGCTATCTCTAACTGTCTGGACTCTGGATCTACCATTTACCTTTTGTGCATTATAGCCCTTTTCAAATGGCATCTGATGCTTCATTCATGTTTGTGATCCTCCTTCCCTGCCTTTATAAACCCTAGTTTACCTCCTAGCCAATGTTTGAGTATTCTGCTTGAATTCCTTACTTTTTGCTTCTCAAGCTTGCTCCTCCAGTCAGTCTGCGCCTTCCAGCAACTCTCCTGCTCTCAGTGATCCACCTGCAACATGCTGCCTGTGTTTCTCAACATTTGCCTCAGCCTGCCAGCTCTGGTCATGTAAGCTCTGTCTGCTTTTAGCAACTTATTATTATTAAGTGAGCAGTAGCCGTACTGACTGTTTGGACTTCCTAAGGCTCACTGCTCTGCTTTCAGGACTCATTCTCAGAGACTTATCTAACCCAAGCCTCCTGGGTGTGGACTGTGTTTTCTACTAAACTGCATCTCCCACTGAGAGCTTCTTCCAAACGACTTTCCTTGCCGGCTTTACTGCGGATGAACTATTTCTAGTGACTTTGCTGTATATTGTGTATTTGATGAACTTTGCTCACTTGCTGCATGCCACGTTTGTTGTCTATCACGTGTGTAAAATACAGACTTTCTCATCGTAACCTTGTTCAGTTGAGTCATTTGCTTCAAACTAAGAGATTCCTGAGTGTTCCATTATAATTATTACACTGATACTGAGAGAAGGGAAGGATTGCAGAGAGCTGTCAGGAGCACAAAGCTTTGCCAGGTTTGTATCAGTCTTGCAAAAGTAAATGGAAGATCATTTTTAATGAAGACTATTTAAAAAGTTGCTTAACTTTTCATTTAGGAAATAAATAATGATACATTCTGTGAGTAGGTGTATACAGTCTATTGTGGGATATATAACATTTTATGATGTAGAGAATATATGGACTGAACTTACCACTTGAAGTAATGCCAGATACCCTGCTCCCACGTTATCAAAATTGACTTTTACGTTCTTCCATCGAGCGCTCTGATTTGCCTCTATTAGCTGTAAACATTCTGTTTCATTATTAACTTCAGTGTTAAGGAACATTTGGCCCGTCGTAGTATTAACGCAGTGATAATATTTTCCAGCAAAAAGATTCACTCCCATTATACTGAAAATCAACCAAAATATGAGGCAGACCAGCAGCACGTTCATGATGGAGGGAATCGCACCGATCAGTGCGTTGACAACCACCTAGTATAAGAGATGGGGGGAAAAGTATATCAGTTTTTGATAATAGAGATAATGCTGTTAGGTCAGTCTCGGACATGGAAAAAAAAAACTAAAATAAATCTAAACAGATGGGGGAAAAAAACTGAGACGTCACAAGGCAAAAAAGAAAAATAATAAAAATAAAGACCTGATAGTGGAAAGACGGACGAACAGACAAGTAAACTGCAGGAAAAAAAAAGAGAAAAATGTTAAAAGAAATGTAAGAGAGGGCACAAGTCAAATAAAAGAAACTGTAAATCATACTGATCAGAAATAATAAGTGGTGGAATGATTTCAGAACAACATTGGTTCAGAAAATAAGAATATAAAGATTAAAGAATGGGACCAAAACGTAAAGTACATTAAGAATGGCGTCACAAAGCAACATAGATTGATATCGGGAACATGCATTAGTTTCCTTAGATCTGTAAACCCTGTACTTTAGGGTTTTCAGCTAAGGAAATGTTTGAAACATATCATACATTTTACATTAGAAAATAGGTGAAAATGTCAAAGGGGAACTATCAGAAAAACCTGGCAGAGATATATAGTTTATCATGAACATTCTGTATCCTAAAACTATTTTGCAAGCATAGATTGGCTCATTGTATTAAGGGTTTCCCAATTTTACCCCATAAAGTTCTTAGAAAGAAAATCCGGTGAGTGCAGAGGCAGCCAGGGCTGTTGAGTTGTAGTCGTAGAGTCAGAGTTTGTGACCATTTTAGCTTTGAGTCGGAGTCGGATTCAGGGAAACTGAGGAGTTGGATGTTTGGCTTACGGACTTCACAGCCATGGTTAATGAGCCGGTGTCAGATTCTGGGAAGTTGTAGAGTAGGAGTCAGATGTTTAAACAAATCCAAAGGAAGTATTTGTATATGATCCGAGCTGCGGTGAAGATATCACAAGAGTAAATCAAGAATTGGTGGGGATCTATTCAACGCGTTTCGGAGCATTGTCCTCGCTCCTTTTTCAGGAAACAAACCAAAAAGAGCGAGGATAATGCTCCAAAACGCATTGAAGGTCATCGGGTTTGTTTCCTGATGAAGGAGCGAGGATATATGCATATACTTCCTTTAAGGTAAAATATACGTTTGTACCGTGTTAGCCAGTAGATAGAAAAATATTAGAATCTGAGAGTCCTCAGTGGTTGATACCTTTTAATGGCGAACTGAAAAGATGGTAACAGAAAGTTAAGCAAGCATTTTAACGGCTAGCTTTTCAGTTCGCCATTAAAAGGTATCAAGCACTGAGGACTCTCAGATTCCAATATTTTTTTTATACTTTCTTTAGATTTGTTTTGGCTACCACGCCGTATATGTGGATTGTGGATCCAGCAGCAGCCGCTACATGCTATGCAAACTGGTTTTGTATCACACAATCAGCCCAGGTGAGCAGCAACATTTGCTTTTGGCGTGTTATAAAGATAAGACCCTATTTGCGCTTTCTGTATCCTTCGCAGTTTGCTCCTATAGTCAGATATTTGGCTTGCCAACTCCACAGCCCTGTAGGCAGCTGCTGTATCCTTCCCTTTTGCTTGAGGTAGGCGCGGTCAGCCGCGTTTTTTTTTCGCGGCCGCACCTGCCGCAAGTGCAAAACCGCACTTGCCGCACCTGCCGCAAGTCCCCCTATACTTACTATGGTGATTACCGCAACCGTGCCGCAAGTGCAGCGGTTATGCGGCGACTATGCGGCAATCGCGGCAGATGCGTTTTTTTCACCGCATCTGCCGCGATTTCAAATTACCGCTGATGTGAAAGGGCCCTAAGACATTTAAAATCGCTCACTCTTTTCTAGACACTATCAAAACTGCTTTGCAGGGGCACAAAAAGTATCCAAAAGACATAATAAATTTGGCGTAAGGTGTGTCTGGCAGCTTTTGGTGTAAACTGAGTGAGAATTGGGGATTTAAATGAGTAAATCTCTCCTAATGTCAATTTTATTTCAGAAATATCCACTCTTTTGTTCATGGACTGCTTCTGTTATTGCAAAAAAATAAAAAATCCCCATTCAAGTGAACAGAGAAAAGCCACCACACCAAATACAAGATTGACACTGCCTCCGGAAAGAAAGCATAAAGTTAAATTCAAGTAACGCCTTAAAAGTGGATCTGTTAGTTTAATATTTTGCGCTATGTAAGGGTGACATATAGTGATGAGCAAGCACTACCATGCTCTGGTGCTTGGTGCTCGTAACAAGCATTTTGACTCTCGTACAGACTTAACTCTTGTACCGCGCATAATGGAATTTGATGGGGAATTCAAGCATTTTTGCGCAAAATTTTCTGCAAAAATGCTCGAGTTGCCCATTGACTTCCATTATACTCTGTAAATGAGTTGAGCCCGTATAAGCGTCAAAATGCTTGTTACGAGCACCAAGCATGGTAGAGTGCGCTCATCGCTATTCAAGAACCATACTCTTTTCAACCAAAGCAGCATGAAAAAAAATAATTTATTTTCACATTGAAGAAAGAGGCACTCACCCAGTGATAGTTGTTCCTCAGTGGACGACTTTAATCAGCATTAGGGTACATGGTGCTGGGGAGGGTTTGTCGGAGGTGCAGACGACGGCACTGTTTCGGATCAACTGATCCTTCGGCTGGTCTTGGCTCAAAGACCAGCCGAAGAATCTGTTGATCCGAAATGGTGCCGTCGTCTGCACCTCCGACACCCCCTCCCCAGCACCCTGTACCCTAATGCTGATTAAAATCGTCCATTGAGGAACAACTATCACCGGGTGAGTGCCTCTTTCTTCAATGTGATTTTACCTCTCAGGCTGTTACAAGACTGTGCACCCCTGGTTCTGCTGCAGTTGACACTGCTGATACCGCTACTTAGGATCTTAAGTGATCGGTGCCCCACTATTCTACCTCTCGAATAAAGTATTTTGGCTAATAGAAGTGGTGAAATAGAGTATTTATGAGTCAGATGTATTAATGAGGAGAATGATCCACCCGCCTATCCTTGACAACGATGCTCCTCATCATGGTGATTAAATGACTCTTGGATGCAGTCAATAACTGCTCTGTGGGGCCGAGGAAGCAAGGTGTTGTGGCGGAGCACAGACCTTAAAGTGAACCACTCCTATATTGTTAATCTCTTCACAGGGCTGCAAGACTTTTCCATGATAGTTCTCCTTTGGATCAGAGCCCTTGAATCACTGCCTATACACTGTGCCTAACACATAATGTGAAATGAAAAATTCTATCTTACACAGGGTGATTATGAAAGATTCATCAAGTTTTTCATTCATATTGCTACAAAGATATACGTTTTTGTAATAATAACGTATTGAAAGGTTACATCTCAGAATTTGTAACTTGCCTGTGCAGACTCACTTGTGACTTACCAGGTTCAGGGTGGCATCAGAACCCAAAATGGTGACCATGCAAGAGAAAGTATTTTGTGTTTTATAGTATGAGAAGCGTAAATCAATTTTTTACCATGCAACGAGCGTTCCGAAGACAGTATGAAAGTGCCCCACCTGGTCACCAGAGCATTTTGTGGGGGTATCGACAATTTAAGGACTCAGGATGCCTGTGTAAACGTAAAACCCCCAGACGAACGAATGTTACAGGTGAAGCATTGGAGAGGGTTCGAGAAACCTTTGCACGTAGCCCACAGAAATCAACACGTGGCACAAGTCATGAACTTGGCATTCTTCAGCCGACTGCGTCGACAACTGTGCCAGAAACCATATTACATACAGCTATTGCAATGTTTACGGTTACGGCATCCAATACAAATTCTGTGCACTTTTCCAAGCAACATTGGATGATGATGAATTCCTGGGTTCAGTGATGAGGCAACCTTCTACTTAAGCTGAAATGTGAAATGTCACAAAGTTGTAACATGGGGAACGGAAAATCACAATGCCATTGTAGAAGTTAAAAGATATTCTCCGAAAGTAAATGTTTTCTATGTAATATCGAAAACAAAGGTGTACAGGCCCTTATTAGACTGTGATGGGTATGTGGCACCCCTGCGGGAGATTGCCACAGGATCCACCGGTGCAAGGAAGGACTTACACCTTGGTTAACACAGTACACACCACCTTCCACCCCAGACCTGAAGGGGGAGCTCCACTGGCTGCCTTAAGTCAGTTCCCCTTAAAGAACACCCAGGCCTGAGGGGAGGAGTTAGTCAGTCCGTGTACTTTCAGTTTGAGTCTGAAGTCGTTCCTGTGAGGAGAGTGAAGAGAGAGGAGATGGAGGAACTGGTTACTGGGGGAGATCCAGGCCCAGGACCAGGGACCACTGACCGCTGTGCTCACCCTAGGGAAAGGGTCGGAGGCAAGTGGAGGAAGCAGGGAACTAAGAAAGGGAACCAGTTACTACAGCCCTTTAGTACACCCGGACACTGGAGTCCGACGCTGCCAGCATTCAGAGCTACAGCAAAAGCCCAGAAAACTCAGGAGGAGTTCAGCCCTGAGGAGAGCTAGTAAGAGACACTAAACTGACCAAGTACAGGACCAGGGGTCACAAGAGAAACAGGGATCCCGCAGAAGGACCTCATTGCCAGTTTAGGACAAAGCCCAAAGAGGGAGAAGAAGCGGTGGGTTCAGGCTCAGGCAGGACTCATCCC
This sequence comes from Allobates femoralis, assembly GCA_033576535.1. NCBI lineage: Eukaryota > Metazoa > Chordata > Amphibia > Anura > Aromobatidae > Allobates > Allobates femoralis. The sequence goes on from JARQOC010000011.1 coordinate 36,248,836, forward strand.
ACACCACAGAGCACAGACACAGAAGAGGCTTCATAACTTTCTAAGGTGGAAGTCCCAAGTTGCACCGGGGACCTGGTTAATACTCTGGACTGTACCTGTTACTCTATCACCAGTAAAAGGTACCGAAACAACAATTCCTGTGTGTCTGTCTAACCGCTGCAATTCACCGCTGTGTCAGCAAAGACTTAACTACTACTCCCCTCATCCATCCCCGCTGCCCTGAGGCAAAGCTCCACCTGTGGGGAGCTGTTCCACACTCTTCTGCACCCACCGTCACCTCAGCGGCCGGCTTGCAGTGCCGGTACCATATTACCGGGAACTACAGGTGGCATCACGTTCCTTTGTTAATATCCCCTTATCCCCCCACCGTTCCCCGCCATTGGGGGTCCAGGGCACGGGACTGGGGATCGACCAGCCATGATCCCCCACCAAATCCGCCATCAGCCCCGGTACCCGAGTACCCCATACCCTGTCGACCGCCTCAGGTACATCGTACTTCAATATTTTTCAGTTATGGTGGTTTTTGCAACTGAAAATTGAGTCCAGAAACTTCATTTTCCAACAAGATGGAGCTTCACCCTACTGGCATTCAGAAGGGCATCGCTATCTCAATGTGGAACTTCCAAACCGGTAGACTGGGCACTGTACTGGGGTAGAGTTGGCCCTCTTCAGATGCCCCCCCCGTTCTCCTGATCTTACAGTATGTTACATCTTCCTTTGGGGGTACGTCAAGGACATTGTTTACTTGTTGCCTTTACCAGCAACACAGGTTGAGCTCAAGGACCTCATTACCGATGCTCTAATGACCATCAACGGGGACATGCTGCAATGTGTTTGAGTCAAACTGGATTACCGCATAGATGTGGGCCGTATCACAAAAGGAGGACACAGAACATTTGTCAAAATTATTTGCTAAACTTGAAGAGTTTATGTTCGTTATCATGTGCCATTCTCTTTTGTGCAGGAAATAGATTTTGAAATAAACCTCTTTGAAACCCGATGAATCTTTTCTAATCGCCCTGTATAATAGCTACAATGTGACGCATGCATAGGTAGAAGCATATATTTAGCGTGATTATCAGTATTGTCAGCAGTATCACTTGGCTCATTCATGCTTTGATGTGTTTTAATTTAGATCCCATCATGAATAAAATCAGTAAGGAAATCTCTTTATCCCAGCAGTCTACATTCACAATGTCTGAAGCTTGTACTACAATCATCACTATGATGAATTGCCAAACTTAAAGTTACCATTATTTCATTGTATCCTTTAATGCTCATATTATTATTCTGTACAGAACTATAATGGACTCATAATAGACCCTGTACATATATTGTATGCCATATTATATAGGTTTACTTCCCTGGAAGCATTTCTTTTATGACAGTATAGGTTGCCCCCACAGTAGCGCAGTATATATAGATTTGTAACAGGGACACATAGGGGCTTTATGAGCTGTTATACATGGGTCCAAGCACAGAGTTTTGCCTTGGGCATAGCTGTATATACCATAAGAAATGCCTTTAAAAGTGCTTGAAATAATAAATTACTGCATATACATTAGTGATATAGTTTTTGTCTGAAAAGTCTCCGATCTTCTCCTTTAACCTACGCTGACATGATCATACACATCGGACAAGGGCTATATGATGTTTTATCAGATAGCACTTCCCCCAGTGTTATACTATGGTGCAGCGTTGACCAGCATAGTTTTTCTCATGGTGATTCAGCCTATAAAAATGTTGAGCATGCTCTGATTGGCAGAGTATATCGGACGGCGTGCACACATTCAAGTGTATGGGAGCGTGCAAATCATCGGACTGCACTTGGATGACATCTGAGTGCAGCCTGATCTACAGGGACACAGACAATGGTGAAGGTGGAGAAATTAATTTCTCTTTCTTATCATCTGTGCTCGGATTCTTACATGCATGCTCACACTCAGAGCAGAGATTGGCCATAGCGCAATTTGCACAATGCATCCAATTCTCCCACATGATAGAATCATTGCCAGTGTGATCGGACCCCTAAAGTGAATTTGTCAGCACTAAATGACTGTTCAAATGAACTACAGAGGCTCGGAGCACCCTTGGAATGGCAGAGCAGTACAGTGCACCGTCCCCCCTACTTTTTTTTCCATGTATCTCTGCTTTTGGCCTTGTTCACACATACCAATGCGTTTTTTAGCCCTTAGAAAAACTGATCAGTTTTTCTAAGGGTGCCAAATAGTGTCCCTTGTGGTTCTGAACGTTTTTGGGAAGTTTTTGGACTTAGTCATTTTTTCATTAAAAACGCATATGCGTTAACGCAGGTGCCTATATGTGCCATGCATTAACGCATGCGTTTCCTATAGGGCCCCATGTTAAAAAAACACATGTGTTTTTTAAACAACCCATGCGTTTTTTTACAGCACCCAAAAAACGCTGCATGCAGTGTTTTTTGGAATGGTGAAAAAAAACGCATGGGTTGTTAAAAAACGCAGCTACACTTAAGTGCACCATGTGTTAACGCATGTGCGTTTTTTATAAACAGCTAAAAAACGCAGAGAATGCCAAAAAAGATGGTATGTGTGAACAAGGCCTATCTCTGCTTTTCTCTGGCTTTTGTATAGCCAGGGCTGTCAATCAAGTAAGGGAAGAGTGGAAATAGTATTTACAAAAGTGCACTTAGCTCTTTGGCGATGCTGCAAATGCACCGAGTGCCTGCGCTTAGTTTGAACAGTAGAGATGAGCAGACCCGTGGAAGTTCAGCTGTTCTGGGGGTTCTGTCAGACTTTTTATAAAGTTCTGTTCAGGCCCAAACTTGACATGAACTTCATTGGAAGTCCCTGATATGACAGTTCGGCTCTCCGCCCATAAACAGCCAGCCAAAAACAAAGCACTTCCGGGGTAAGGTTGGCGGGGTTTTGCCTTTTGTTTTGTACACGCTTCATCTGATAATGCTGATTTTATCTTCAGTGTGAGCTGGTTAAACACTGCAAGCAGCTCACACTGGGCCGAACACCAAACGTACCCAAGCACAGCGATGCTCAAACCAGTGGTTTGTGTACATAAAGCATCCGAATTCCAATCCCGAACACTGAAAATATTTGTAAAGTTTGTGTTCAGTACGAACATGGAAATTTAAAGTCTGGTTCACTTATCCCTATTGAATAGTAGTGTATTTGTGCTAGTAGGGAACCTTGAATATAATAAGGTCTGTCTGAACCCGTGGACGCGCTGTGTAAGATCATGAAATGGCCGTCATTTTAAAGACCCCCCACCCCCTCCATTAAGGCTCCCATGATGTTAAAGCCTGGAATTTTTTGGCAAATAAAGCTGTGTTGTACCCGGTCCGGTGAGTGCTGCTTCTCTTCAATCCATATACCATGAATATTTGGCCCTAGGTCTTGGCAGGTGAACTTCCATCTATTTTTGTCTTTTATATGACAGTGTTTCCTGTGTCACATAATTAACGAGTGCTCTTTGTGCAAGGTCTATCTGACTGCTTATTATAATAGCTAAGCCATCTCCTTTCTTTGTCTACAGATCACTTTTGATAGAGAAAGGGACTTGCTTGGCTTTATGATTATTCCTAATACTATGCAATTCTGGCCATAAATATTAGCTTGATGTCATCCTAACACACAACATTCAGCCGCTCAGCAATCTAATATGTTTGGTGTTGTCCCAACGTACCCTTAACGGCAAATGTCGGGGAATAAATTATCAGACAGCCCAATAGTATTATTCTATCGATGAAGTTCCTGGGATTTTCGAGACTGTTTAAATTATGTTGCTGCAGGAAAAACAAACTTATTTCTGAATCATCAAGTAGGAATATAAGTCATATCAGACGTACCGGGACTTGGTTTCCATGGTGCTCCATATCTGAATTTTAATGAACAGCTAGGGTAGCTAATACTTTCTGTTGCTCATAATGAAGCCAAGAATAGAAATATATGTTGTCCTGGCTTAAAACAGGGCTCTACCATCAATACAGATGTACTGTTTGATGTATAGTGTAGACTCTAAACACTACGTCCCATCTAGGAACCTACGCTTACCCAAAATCCTGTTGAAAATGGAAGGACCCTTTCCGGATATCAAAAGGTGACTATCAACAGTATTGAGAAATGTACATCAATAGCCATCCTGGGTCATTAAATGACATATACGGTACTATACAGATATAATCAGACTATTGAATGAGTGGAGGTATTTTAAGACTTAACCTTTCTCCACCAATCAATCATAAACAGGCATGGAGGCAATAATTTTATATTGGATTTCTAAAAATAAAGCCTTCTCGCATCTTATGTGCTTGTTTATGTCATTCTTGACATTCTTGGATATATCATGCATCTTACTTGCAAATGTTTATTCTCGATATTAGTTTTAAGGAGACTTGTGTATCAATTCTTATGACATTTACTAAAACATTAATTTCAACATGATAAAGATGATGGTTGTATGGGTAATAATAATACAACCCAAAAACTGTTTCAGGTGAACTTGCCATCAGAAAATGGCATACTAGAGTTCATTCAGATGTCCGGGGATATTGGTCCGATCTTGGGCCATAGTGTATGAACTGGACACCTCTACCCCAACCCAAGCGTAACAGCCTGATAGAAATATGTCAAACTATAAGGCTTGGATTAGAAGAGCTATGGCCAGTCTGTGCTTTAGCTGTCTGTGCTTGGACCAATTATTATTATAAGAGGTTTTACACTACTAATGTGATCCCCTTTCTTTTCTCCTAACTATTCCTAACTAGCACTTTCCAAATATACACCTGTAAGCTTATCTCTTTAATGCTTGTAAATATCAGTATTGTTGTTCTAGCTTCGATCCTTCTGGGCTGCAGACTGGAATCGGACCAACTAAGCAGGGCACATCATTGGTTGGTTCTGAGAGGAGTGTGAAGTGTGATCTGGGCATGCGTGGCCATACTGCTATCACTCACAGAGAGACAGCCCCGCCACAATCAGTGATGTGTCCTGCTCAGTTGGTCCAACTCTGTTTCCAGAAAGAAGAGATCAAAGCTACAACAACAATAAAGGCATTTATGAACCTCAGAGAGAAAAGCTTATAGGAGCACAGTAGGTAGCAGAGTATATTGGGAAAGTGTTAGTTAGGAAGAGGTTGGACAAAAGAAAGGACGTTGCATTAGTACTGGAAAACCTCTATAAGCTAGTCTTAGGCTCTTGCAGACAATACATGATTATTACACTGATGGTTGTAGATCACTATGTGTGTAGTGAATATTATAAATATTGGAATTTGCCAGATTAAACACAGAAACTAAGAGATGCAAAGCAACAGCGCTATCCACTCAACCACTGTGCTACATTTTAGTTTTATTGTGTGTTTTTTTTTTACATTTTTATATACTTCTATATGTTTTACTCATTTTTCTTAGATCATATGATGTCCAGAGGAAGTATATGTTTGCACTGGTTGCACAGTTCTGCTTGCTTATCTGCAATGCAGCCATTAATGTCATTTGGAACAGTTTAAATGGAACTGGTCATGTAAAAAAAATGCTATTAATTTGCAGATCTGCGGTTAATCTGCATGTTAATAGCATTCTAAAACTGCCGCTACACTAAAAATCTGGCTATCAGGAGGAAATTAACTTTAATCCTGTGGACAGTCTCTGGCTTTCAGTCATAGAGGCTGTCAGTTAGTGCCGATGACAGCTGCCGCTCACTGTGTACTCAGTGGTGCCAATGCTGTGGCTACACCTCTATGACTGAAAGCTGGAGGCTGGCAGGAGTAAAAAAGTTAATTCCCCCCCCGGTTGTTGTGCTTTCCGTGTAGCGGTTTTACAACTCTATTAACCCTATATTTGTAGGTTAATACCGTTTTTTGACCTTACAGGTTCCCTTTAAACCATTCAACCCTTGTCTTTGGAACAAAGTCCGATGGTGCATGGTTCTATTTTTTTCTACGTAAGTACACTGCCCAACTAGAAGATAGTTCACCTCAATTATGCAGTTGACATCTTTGGATCCGTTGCCATGTATGTGAGTTCCATTGTGAACTTGGATTTCACAAAGTCCAAAACTATGATCATCTGAATTTAGCCTTCCCTACCCCAGATTTGTGTGCAGTTTACATATAGTAGTGATCTGACATGTTATGGTTATATGTGAAATACTGTTGAAACTCAACTTTATCTCTGCAAAACAGCTATAAAGACTATCGCTAATATTTTTGGATGATTCGGAGTACTTGCCTATTGGTTTTACTCATGTTTTTATTTTTTTACAGAAGACCTGGACTACCAGCAGTACGTAAGCCACAGTAGTCTCCTAATTATGAACTATAAGCCAATGAGCAGTCATTCTTATATTCAATTACATTTTTAATTAATGAACAGAAGATAAGAGGTGAATGTATTCTCTGGCTGCAATGATACAGTATGTAATGCAATGGTACAGAGCTGCTGGTTCATTCCTTATGACATACCACATGCATGTATGTACACATGCATTAAAAGTCATTGTTCATCTTACCCTCATCCCTTCAAACCGTGATAGGGCTCTTAGTGGTCTCAATGCCCTTAAGGTCCTTAAGGACTTAATTGCCCCTAGTTCTGAATATCCCAAGGCGTTAGCTATTAAGCTAACAAGAGAAACCTATATAAAAACATAAAGTAACAGTTTTAATTTCTGCACGACATAATGCTATAAAACATGACTTAACTCATTCGTTTTCCAAAAGAAGAGAGGTTTTGTTTGATATCACCAGATAGTCAAGCTGCAAAGTGAAAACGGGTTAGAACAGATCACATGAGGTTTCATTCGATGACTGATACCTGTGGCAATAATGTAGAGCACACCCTCAGTGTCTTACCCACTATCAGAATTTTCATAATCTCCAGTTGGTTTTGAAGAACAAAAATTAAGCCTGGCAAAAAAAAAAAATATGGTGAATCTGTGCTGTGTGACAACCTAGGTCTTAAGGTACCGTTACACGGCACGACATTGTTAACGATGTCGCTGATACGTCACAGGTTTGGAGGTGTACCAGTGACATTGTTAGAACGTTGTCGTGTGCAACACCAAGATTCAACAACAAGTTGTTGGATCGGTGACTGCAGGTCAACAATCAACGATCAACAATCCGCCAACCTATATCGTTGTGTGTGACACGGCAATAACGGTGTCGTTTATGACTTTGTTGCCCATTCACAGCAATGAGCAGGGATTGTTCGCAGGGGTTTGCAAACGATACCTGCTCACTACATCATTGGTGAGTTGTCCACGATATCTAGACGTGTGATATCTCACCAACGATGTCTAAACGATGTCTGCAACGACCGCGCGCCCACGAGATCGTTGCCGACATTGTTCCAACGTCGTGCCATGTAACAGTACCTTTAGCCTTATTATGCCTTCAAACTCTTGATAATGCACTTAAAGGTCTCACTGCCCTCAAGGTCCTTAGAGACTAAATAGCCGCTAGATGATCATACCCGAGGGCGATCGCCAAAAGAGATATGACTGAAATCTGTTCAGAACCAATATCATGTTTAATTATTATTTAAAAAACTGATTACCTAATAACTAGGTTTTTTTTAAAGGATTATTCCATGAATCATATAGCAATTCTGGGACCTGCTCTTATTGTGAGAGTATTGGACTTCAGCCCCCTACTGCTCTTGGCTGTTTTTTTCACCTCTGTATAGATGGAGTGGTCATGCATATGTACAAAACCTCATTAAAGCCCCTATGATGTGGACACGTGGATGTGAGTGGATAACTGGGATTCACTGTTCTAGCAAGTAGTGGCTGGTAGTGATGAGTAAGCACTGCCATGCTCGGGTGCTCGGTAATCGAAATGAGCAGTCGGGCGCCCGGAGGAGTTCAACACATGTACTGAGTATAATGGAAGTCTAAAGGAAACTTGAGTATTTTTGGGAATGCTTGAGTTTCCCATTGACTTTCAATATACTCGGTACATGAGTTGAGGTCCTCCCAGTGTCCGACTGCTCGTACTGAGCACCCATGCATGGACGTGCTCACTCATCACTACCAGCCACTTCTTGCTTTAATGGTGAACCCCACTTATCCACCCCAAAGAGTTGAGCCCGTCCGAGCATCCAATTGCTCATTTCGAGTACCGAGAACCCGAGCATGGTAGTGCTCACTCATTGCTAGTGGGTATCTCAGCAGTCAGACCCTCATGTAAAATTTGTCACCTATCTGGTAACTATCTCTTAAATATTTTTGTCCAGAATATACCATTAAGGATAGGTGATATAGTATGAATCATTAGTTAATCAACTAGAACATTTTAGAGAAGAAAATATAAGGCAAATGCAATCATACAGTCAAGCTCTGATTCATCCTGAATCCTGACTGTGCTTTGAGCAGTATAATTCAGGTGAATGGATCACTTTAAGAGAACATATATACAGAATTCATTATGATCATAACCCGGCTACTACAATTGAATGTGCTCTTTTACTGGGTGTAGGAGGGGACTAATGGAGCTCCTGAAACACACTTGAATGGAAAACGGATGGAAAAAATGTTTTAAGCCATTACATACTTGACCCCTTTATAACATATTAAAATCATGTCAAATAGGAATCATGCAATTCTTGTTAACATGAGTCATGAGCTCTGATGACTGTCTAATTACGGTACATAGAAGAAAACATGTGACAACGTCAATAAATGTGCTGCCTGCGTAAGAACAACAATCATATTCCTATGAATTGGACCTTGTTACTGTATATTGTCAGATATAACATGACTAGTCTAAATTATATGGTTACAATAATGTAGTTTGCCAAGACAAGACTCGTCTAGGAATGCAGTTAGCTATTTAGTGACGAGTTTAGTAGAATGGCCAAAATATGCTTTTGGCCAACATACGAGAAGCATAACTATAGGTAAGGTACAGGTATTAGAAGAGACACCGCAAATCAAGAACTAAGAGAATATACCATTGCCAGAGACCTTATTAAAGAGTTATGGACATTTATGAAATATCTATAGGATATGCTACAAGTGCTCAGGAGATGCTACAAGTGTGATCAGATTCCCCTATCCAATGGCTCCAGGAATTAATAGAAGGTTATGCATTTGTATCTTGCACCATTCCCTTCTACTGGCATTCATGGTCAGCAAACTCTTTAGTCCTAGTAGCTCCATTCTTAAAGATAATCTGTTAGTAGGTTTTTGCTAGGCAATCTGACAGCAGTAGGATGTAAGGGCAGAGACCCTGATTCCAGTGATGTATCACTTAGTTTACCCAGTGCAATAGTTGTGATAGTTTTCTCTGCTGTAAATCTAGCAATGCTCGGAATGCAGAGCTATGTATAACTCCGCCCACACCACTGATTGGCAGCTTTTTGTGTACACTGTATATTGACAGAAAGCTGCTAATCAGTGGTGGAGCGGGGCTGAACCAGGAGGCACCTATTAGTGTGGTGATGATCTCCTGCTAATAAAACACTGATCTTACTACTGCTCGGTAAGTGACACATTCCTCTTCCCCACATCATACACCTCATAGATTACATAGAATAAACCTGCTGACAGATTCCCTTTAAGATACGGTAGGTGCTAAGTAGAACTCAAATCTGACATTTATGGCATATCCTCTGAATATCACATAAATATTTGAAATATGAAAATCCCTTTAATATAGGGCATATGAGGTGGTTTTAGGAATGCAATTTTTAACAGCATTATGCGGTGCTCACAATATATACTTTTTATATTTTGAAATATATATATAACTTGTACATAAAAATATACATATATACTGTAATGAACATTAATATGTTCATTATATATGTATAAATGTGTATAAATATATAATGGATATGTATATAAAGATATAATGAACATTGATATTTTAGAAAGTCCAACAAATATCTCATTCGGCTATTACAACAGCAGATGACAGAGTTGTGTCACCCAACATTAAGTACCGTAAGTCCATAAAGTGCTCACCTTGTGCTGTACCTGAAAAGTAATTCCATCTATTCCTGAAAACTGCTATTACATATTAATTGCTACTGGATTTAGTAAGAAGATGTAGACATCAAAAATCCAACACGAGATGAAAACCAACATCAAAGGGATATGCAAGAGGTCTTAGACGCCTTTAGAGCGGTAATCTCAATGAAACCTCAGAAAGTTAGAAAGGTGGGGAAAGACCTAGTCCTTAGAGAGACATATTTTTACCTACGCTGACGTCTTAAGAGTAATGATTACCAATTATTTAGTATGAAGAGTCCACAAAAAAGACTGATGAATCAAAAGCTTAAAGCCTAATTTCCATTTAGACAGTTGTAGATTTTTTTTTTTCTTGGAAGTTGTAGGAGGGAAACTGATGCCAGAAATAAAATTCATTCCATAATTTTCTATGGGATTTATTCACAGACATCAGGCGCACAAGTTGTTCCGCTAAGCTGGTTCTAGAGCCAGATCAGAAATGACTTTATGCACTATTTACAGCAGGCAACATTTGCTGTATGCATCATTTTCGCTTTGCAACATTTGCTGTATGCATCATTTTTCATCATTTATGGATGCCAATTTGGTACGTCAAATTTTGTTTGTCTTACGTATAAACCTATTGGCTTGATACAATTCCTATATGGAGACTCAATCGTATTCAGACAATGCTGTTAAATATTTATACTCAAGGCTCTAAAGACAAAAGCATTTACACTGATCTCTACAGATGTAACAGCTGCCAACTATAAGACTGTTGCACTATAATAATAGTATAGAGTGTGTTGCAGAGCGCAACATTTTCCAGTGATTTTAAATATTTGCAGGACGTTAATTGCCAGATCAGTCGTTCATGGCCCCCAGACTAGAGCCCTGTGAAACGCCCCCTACCGGCAGACAACCCAGCTCCTCTTTTGATTTGTAGTCCTATTGCTACAATATTGTTGTGGCATTGCATCATTCCAGGGGGATAAATCAATCTCACCAAGAGGCTCTTATCTGATGGCTTTGGGTGATTTAGCTGGCCAGTGGATCAGAGTGATGAAAACAGATTTGCTTACATCTATATTTATGCAGCCATGTCTTTACAGCCATGAGTGCTGTTCTACAATGCCACTCTTAAAGGGAACCCATCACACTGAAAAAGCAGTCTATTCTTCAGGCATCACATTTAGATGCTGAGTATATTGATATACAGAGTTAGTTTTGAACGTCTGCTCATTTTCTGCTTTGGAGTACAGTAGGCAGTACTAAATGACTGACACTGTGTCTATATGGATAATCATATAGGTAAGGATGAGTAACACCGCTTACTAGAATGACCAGAGGTTCCAATGAAACAATTATTTTGGAGGTACGCCATTTCAATAGTTGGGTAGATTGACATATAGTTTTATTGGAAAAGAATTAGTTGAACTATGAATTTGGTGTTTGAGGGTTTAGAAGTCCAGTGGGCTGTCCTGCTCTTTGATTGACAGCTCTCTCTATGTATATTTATAAAGGAAAGGCTGTCAGTCACTGACTAGTGCTCACCACTTGACTTCTAAAGGCCCCGTCACACGTGGCGATGGGGCTGGAGATGTCGGCGGCAACTGGCAGGTGTGCGCACATTTTTGGCGCCCCGCCAGTCAGTCCCCGTCCTTCATTTACATGGGGTGACATCTCCAGCGCCGCGCCGGTGAGCTGACAGGCGGCATTGCCGCTGGGGTGTCTGAAAACCCCAGCGGCGATGCAGGACAATGGGAGTCTATGGCTCCCATGACCTGAGAGGTCGCCGGCGGCCAGTTACATGGGGTGATTTGTGCACATCGCCCCAGATCGGTTGCCTGGTTGCTCTGAAACCAGGCGACCTCCCGGCGGCGCCGACATCGCCCCTTTACATGAGGCGACGTAGGGGCGATGTCGCCGCCGATAAGCCACGCCCCTACGTCGTATATGTAATTGGCGGTGATGTCGCCCTGTGTAACGGAGCCTTAAGTCTTCTCCTGCTTATAGCATGCAGGAAAAAGATTAGATTGCATTTTAATGTGACAAATTCCTTTTAATGGCCTCATTACTTTTCTGAATGTATCTAATACTGATATTTTTGAAGACACAAAATCTATCAATAAATCTACAATGTAAAAAGACTATTGGTTAAAGCATCTAGATTAATACACAGTAAATGTCACAGTAAATCATAAAGAGATTAAATAATTTCTAAAACAGAAGGTGCAGTTGATTACAATGGTATTTATGCCGCCATTATAGCTTCAGAGAGCGGCCATCTGTTTCCTGTTGAAAGATCGATGTGTTATTAAAAACAGCATTGCACATTAGAAGAAAATGTGTGGTTAGAATTGAATCACATAGCGCCAGTCATTCAATATACAGGCTGAATGCAATATTAATGCAATGAATTCCCAGAATAAGGCTCTGGACACTCTCTAGATGCCGGCAGACCCTTCACATTTCTCTCTACGATGTTCTACACATCGATGGCACATTAATAAAATGTGTAAAGTGTAATGTGACGACTGTTTTTCATCAACCAAAATTGTATCATTTACATGAAGCATTACTTGGTACAGTTTGGGCCATGGACATTTGTTACAGTTCTGTACAAATCTGAACGTCTACAGCACCAATAATATGGCACACGTATGATCCCTCTACAATGTGTGATTGGCCTGATGAAGCACAGGCACATCATCAGATTTTGGTGTAGAACATTTCAGTCCATGCCCCAAACTCAAAACTCTTGTCTTTAAAGAAGAAGTAAAAAAAATAACATGTGCCCAACTTCTCATGGCACCTGCCATTGATATATACCTCATCACATCTAATTTTTAGAAATTCAATCCGTAAGGGTACCTTTACACGCCGCTACAACAGGATGGATACAATCCGCTACAGGCTACAAATGTAGCTTGTAGCGCCAATATAGCCCGTAGTAGCGGCGTGTGAAGACGGGACGTGACAGCCGGCAACAGATAAATCTGTTTCCGAGCACTGCTCGAAAACAGATGGCTACAAAGCCGATTGTAGCGAGCTGTATCGGCGTGTAAAGAAGGAACAGAAGGGTTGTTCCTACACCATGCTATGTAGCTGGGGCGTGACACAGGCTCCGGGTTACCGCGCCCCCTTCAGCGATCATTGGAGGAAGCTCCTGCGTTGCGATTGGTTGTCGCCGCACAGGGCGGCATATTTAAGGAGCTGCCCAGTCACACTACACAATTGCTCGAGCGTCAAGTATTAATCAGCCTCCTGCGATGCCTGGCCAATCATGATGTTCTTGCGTTGTCCTATCAGCGTACGGACGTCTTGTAATCCACAATTGTGGCACGCCTATGTGCTGTCCCTGCTGCACCAGGTCCGCCCATATTAGCTTGTTGTAGCGGTGTGTAAATGAGGTAAGCTAAGCTACAGATGGCTACTTGAGACACCCGGCGATGTAGCTAGCTATAGATGTAACGTAGCGTAGCGCACCTTGTGGCGGCGTGTAAAGGTAGTGCGTTTCCCGTTTGTAACCGTTTGGCCGTGCTCGTGCACGTGAAGTAGCGGGTTGTATCCATCCTGACGTAGCGGCGTGTAAAGGTACCTTTAATCTTAAGGTGTACACCATTTTAGTCCAGCCATAAAAAAAGTCTTAAAACAGCTTGTAATTTAAAATAAATAAATAAAAAAAATAAACAAGTCATGCTCCCCTTACCTATATCCCACCTCTGTGGTTCTGATCCTTCTTGAGCCCCTACAGGTCTTTGAATTGCTTTGTAGCTGATCATGTCATCTAGTCATGTGACAGCTATTACCACCTTCATACCAAATCTTACTAAAACCAGACACACCACATTACTGTAATACCACCCTCATACCATATCACCCCAATACAACCATCATACCACATCAGTTGAATATGACCCTCATACCACATCAACCTAATACCATCCTCTTACTAGCTCTTAATGATACTATCACCATAACACATTGCCATAATACCACCCTCATACCACCTTCATACTAGATCTTGCTAACCCCACCTTCATTCCAGATCTTCATACCACATTTTCCTATCATCACAATCATACATCAGCCCAACACCACATCATACCACATCTTCATAACACCACCTTCATACCAGACCTTCCTAACCCCACCTTCATACCAGATCTTCATACCACATTTTCCTATCATCACAATCATACATCAGCCCAACACCACATCATACCACATCTTCATAACACCACCTTCATACCAGACCTTCCTAACCCCACCTTCATGCCACATCTTCCTAACATCACCTTCATACCATATAAGCCTAACATGACCTTCATACCAGACCTTCCTAATACCACCTTCATATCAGATATTCCTAATACCACCTTCATACCAGACCTTTGTAACACCACCTTCATACCACATCTCCCTAACTTCACCTTCATACTACATCAGCCTAGCACCACCTTCATACCAGTTCTTCCTAATGCCACCTTCATTCCAGATATTCCTAATACCACCTTCATACCACATCTTCCTAACATCACTTTCACACCACATCAGCCTAACACCACCTTCATACCAGACCTTCCTAATATCAACTTCATACCAGATCTTCTTAACACCACCTTCATTTCAGAACTTCCTACCACCACCTTCATACCAGATCTTCCTAACCCCACCTTCATACCAGATTTTATTAATACCATCTTCCCATTAGACTTTTCTAACACCACCCTCATACCATATCTTCCTAATACCACCTTCATATCAGATATTCCTAATACCACCTTCATACCAGACCTTTCTAACACCACCTTCATACCACATATCCCTAACTTAACCTTCATACTACATCAGCCTAGCACCACCTTCATACCAGTTCTTCCTAATGCCACCTTCATTCCAGATCTTCCTAATACCACCTTCATACCACATCTTCCTAACATCACTTTCACACCACATCAGCCTAACACCGCCTTCATACCAGACCTTCCTAATATCAACTTCATACCAGATCTTCTTAATACCACTTTCATACCACATCAGCCTTATATCACCTTCATACTAGATCTTCCTGATACCACCTTCATTTCAGAATTTCCTACCACCACCTTCATACCAGATCTTCCTAACCCCACCTTCATACCAGATTTTCTTAATACCATCTTCCCATTAGACTTTCCTAACCCTGCCCTTATACCAGATCTTCCTAATACCACTTTCATACCAGACCTTCCTAATACCATCCTAACACGACATCATCATATTTACAAATAGAAAGGATCTTGGAGCCAAGCCTTGTATAACACAAATGATCCTATGGTCTGTTGTCTGGCATTCATATATTAATGTTTTCTGTACCGATAATATTTATCATTACGGTGATGCCTTTTACATTTTGGCGTCAGTGTATAAGTCACTGATGTTACCTGACCCCTAGAGAGTAGAGCAGGAGGTTATTCAACACTCATTAGCTGAGACATGTCTTTCTCGGAAGCAGCTACAGGAGGTGACAGCAACTAATGTGACAAGTACTGCTTCTGTGGTTGGAGAATTAGACTGTGTATGACATTTTTCTTGATTTCCGTCTATTTTTCCTTTTTCACAGTAGATTTTCGTAAATTGAGTGTCTACATTAGTGAATTGCTGTCATCGGTGACTGACAGCCACTCCATGTTTTAGATGTATAGTCTGACATTCACACTAGTAATTTTACACCTATACATAACAATGTTTCATGGATCTTACATATAAAAAAAATCATAGTTAGGAAATCAGAACAGGTATTTAAAGGGATTTTCCAAGACTAAGATATTGATAACTTTATCCTCGTGAAACATCATCAATATCCGACCGGTGAAAGTCCAACTTGGCACTCCGACCATTCAGCTGTCTGCACTTCTTTCTGTGGCCAGATGTTCACAGTAAATAGAGCCTGGCGCAGCTGTTTCTGGGTTTGGCAGCTCAACTTCCATTCACATCAATAGGAACTGAACTGTATTTCCTGAGAACAACCATATAAAGACATGTGCTAAATTCCCTTTGTACATTCTGAGCTGTAAAACGGCTGATTGGTTGGAGTGTTGGACCCAACAGATCTGATATTGAAGACCTATCCAATGAATAAGCAATTCATATCCAATCCCTTTGAAAATGAACAGTGCTACAAAAGCAAAAAGAACACTAGTAAATGACAATAGCAGAACAAAGTAGACTATTCATGTTTGTCTATCTAACCAATCCTCCAAATTTCTACATAGCACAGACTACTAAACGCTAAACCAATAATATGTAGATGTATTACAGAATACTTACGTCAACAATCAGGAAGTCCAGCCAGCACCAAGCATTAGTGAAATATTTGACAAATCCATAGGCCACCCATTTCAGAAGCATTTCAAGAATGAAGATATAAGTGAACACCTTATCAGCATATTCCAGCATGGTCTTAATTGTTTTCCGCTGCTCAATGTAAATATCTTCGAAAGCCTGAAGGAAATAATAAGGGTTAAAATAAAGTACAACTTGACGTTCAAGTCAAGAGCATTGGGCCTACAGGTTGATGATGCTACTGATGGTGCCCTAGGGTGCCAGATTTTCTGGCAACTGTGGAATATTATTTTGTGGTCTTCTGGTTTGGGGTATCATGGCATGGTGTGACAGCAGGGGTGCATCAAGCCCACCTGCCGCCTGAGCTGTATAGAGGAGCCAGGGGGGGGGTGCTGGTAGACTTCAGCCCCGCCGCCGCCTCAGTAGCCTTAGATGAGAACCGGGGTTGGGGGGGGGTGCTAGCAGACTTCAGCCCCGCTGCCCCTGTAGCCTTAGGTGAGGACGTGGGGGGGTGCTATCAGAATCCAGCCTCCCCACCGCCCCTGTAGCCTGCATAAGTACAGCACCGCCGCCATCCGAACGGGTGACGCTGCGGCGGCCGCCATCTCTAAGGAAGCCGCCCCCTTCTCCAATGCCGCTCCCCCTGGCTGCTGTTGCTTGGTACTCAGGACTCACACTGTCCAATGGACGGTGCAGCCCTGTG
Source organism: Allobates femoralis (assembly GCA_033576535.1). NCBI lineage: Eukaryota > Metazoa > Chordata > Amphibia > Anura > Aromobatidae > Allobates > Allobates femoralis. Next base: position 36,265,813 of record JARQOC010000011.1, read on the forward strand.
TGACAGATAAAACTAATAAAGAAACACTCATGCACAGAGTGGTAATCTTATCCAATGGAGGTGTGTCTTTCTTGTAATGCTGTTTGCTCAGAGGTGTTTTTGCATGAGTTCCATGGGCCACTGTAAAGTTGTGCCATGCTCTATGTTCCAACTGGATATCAATTTGTTTTCATTGTTAACAATAATGTGTACTGATGGCAATGTATTTTTTGTTGATTCTTGAAGGTTTATTCTAATCTTAGTAGGGTATCACTTATACACCACCCCCGCCAATCTTGATAACAGAGGATCTGATATGAGCCTTTTGAATGTGTAAATGGCTACTGCTCTATCACTATCAATGAAATGTATGGAGATTAGGAATGAGCGAACTGGACTTTGAAGGTCAGAGTTCGTACAGAACACAGACTTTTAAAAAATTCTCAGGGTTCGGAGTTCGGCTGCTTTACGCATCACTGTGCTCGGGTACTTTTGGTGCTCAGCTCAGTTCGAGCCACTCGCAGTGTTTGAATGGCTGCATTGGAGGTAAAATCAGAGTTATCGGATGTAGTGTGTACCAAAAAAAGAAAATTATTTATCCCCACCTTCCTGGCTGCATGTGAGTGGAGAGCTGAACTGCCCAATCAGTGACTTCCGAGGAGGTTCGGGTCAAGTTCAGATCCAGAACTTTATTAAGTTTATTTAAGTTTGGCTGAACCCGCAGAACCCAACCCTCTCATCTCTAATGGAGATTGCTGTCTTGTACGTCACAAATGCAATAGAGTAGTGATGGGCATACATTGGCCAGCGTTTCATTAAAACGGGACACTTCATAGCCTGTGTCTTGAATATTTGAGGGTCCTAAGGTGGGAGCCCTCAGCGATCGGCTTGTTATCACCTATCATTGAAATAGATGATAACTTGCTAACTGTCAATAATCCTTTAACCTGGGGTTTTTTGACATTAAAGGAATTTCCAGTTCTTTCCAGTTCTTCTAAACTGTATATACAGGGACATCGCTGTAAGTCTAGTGATAGAGGAAATTCAATATACCGGTACTTTTGTATTTAATCTGTAGACAGTGGAGATGTCTGCGGATGGATCTTTGCCAACATACAGATAATTTTTATGGTTGGCAAATTTTGTCACCACTTACAATGAGCACGCATCTTAAACGGGCTGTCCAGGTTTATGATATGAATTGCCTAAAAAGTGAACAGAGTTGGAAGAGCACAGAGAAATGCAGCTCTTCAATTAACCTTAGTAGGAGAAGATCTGCAGATTACTTATGTCATCAGCCAGGGAATGAAGCTGTGCTTTCATGGCTAAGGCTGCCTTCAGACTTGCAGATGCCTCCGCAGCGTTTTGCAGAGGCATCTGCAAGTATCTGCATGCAGACCGCGGCCCCTATGTTTATAATGGAGCGCACGGCGGTCGGCAGATGCTTGCAGACCGCTGTGCGCTCTCATTGCCCGCCATTAGTGATCTGTGCGCAGGCTGATGCCTGCGCACAGATCGCACACTCTCATCCGCACCAGGGACGCGAGATGTTGCGTCCCTGGTGCGGGCGAGAGTGTGTGATTTGTGTGCAGGCATTCGCCTGCGCACAGATCACTAATGGCGGGCAATGAGAGCGCACGGCGGTCTGCAAGCATCTGCAGACCGCCGTGCGCTCCATTATAAACATAGGGGCCGCGGTCTGCATGCAGATACTTGCAGATGCCTCTGCAAAACGCTGCGGAGGCATCTGCAAGTCTGAAGGCAGCCTAAGTTCACTCTTTACATCTGCCCACCACCGGAGCTGAAAACATGAGTTGGGTGTAAGACCACCACCCATGTGACAGGAGCCAAAGGATAGGTGATCATCAGGGGCGTAACTACAACAGGTGCAGGGGCTGCAATTGTACCCAGACCCTAGAGCCAAGGGGACCCTAAAAGTCCCTTTGGCCTACAGAAAAAGATCACGATCACTGCTATTATAGACTTGCTATAATTGGGGGCCCCATTTGGAGCTTTCGCATCAAGGCCCATGAGCTTCAAGTTACACCACTGGTGATCATTATTAGAAACCTGGAAAAACATTTTTAATATTTCCAGTCGATAACTTTCATGTAAAATTGTACTTACCAATGCTCCACTGCTGAGAAGAATCATAAAGATGATAAAGGTCTCAAACCAATTGTGTTCTACAATGGTGTAACAGGTTTTCCTAAATGCCCACCATATCTTGCCATTGCCTTCCTCAATGTTCACATGGCAAATTGGAAATCTTTTTACACATCCTAAAATATTTGAATATAGTAGGTAATGAGATTATGATTTATCTGGACAATATTTCTGTAAAAGATTCTCCAACTACAGGTTCTAGCAACAGTATAAAAATTAATTCAAGGGGGCAACAAGAAATAAAGAACTGGGAATACTTTATATTCAGTCTACGTACACATGGCGCACTATAGAAGTTGGCGGTGTTTTTCTTAAGCGTCTTTAGCGCCCCTCTGGCCACTCTCTCATCGACTTTGCCACCATATTTATTTTCTAACGGTATATATAAAATAGCGCTGACTTCCAAACATAAACTTCCTGAAGAATGGTCAGCTCACGTCTTTTAGCCGCTTCACAGCAGTTAACGAATGAAGCGGTTAAAAAAAAAAGCTAAAAAAGACTGAACATATGTTCATATGCACAGCAAGTTGTTTGACGCTGCAATGCATATTTTCATCCTGTTTGTCATTTTCAGGGATTTTATGGCAGGTTTTAGCTTGCTCTCTTTGCCGCAGGTTAATATGTTTCTTCTGCAACTGAGATTTGTGCACCCTTTTTCGGATTAACAATTACATAAAATGTTCTGAATTACAGAAAACATGGCTGCTGTATTTCAATAACATTTAGAGGGGTTGTGCTCATTTTAATTAATAGATCTTAGAATAAAAAAAGTTCCACAATTGTATGTGTTAAAAAATATTATATTCTGGGATCCCAGGCTGTAATGTCTGTATACTCTTATATTCTGTGATCCCTGGCTGTAATGTCTGTATACTCTTTTATTCTGTGATCCCTGACTGTAATGTCTGTTTACTCTTATATTCTGTGATCCCTGGCTGTAATGGCTGTATACTCTTATATTCTGTGATCCCCGGCTGTAATGTCTGTATACTCTTATATTCTGTGATCCCTGGCTGTAATGTCTGTATACTCTTATATTCTGTGATCCCTGCTGTAATGTCTGTATACTCTGATATTCTGTGATCCCCGGCTGTAATATCTGTATACTCTTATATTCTGTGATCCCCGGCTGTAATGTCTGTATACTCTTATATTCTGTGATCCCTGGCTGTAATGTCTGTATACTCTTATATTCTGTGATCCCCGGCTGTAATGTCAGTATACTCTTATATTCTGTGATCCCCGGCTGTAATGTCTATATACTCTTATATTCTGTGATCCCTGGCTGTAATGTCTGTATACTCTTATATTCTGTGATCCCCAGCTGTAATGTCTGTATACTCTTATATTCTGTGATCCCTGGCTGTGATATCTGTATATTCTTATATTCTGTGATCCTCGGCTGTAATGTCTGTATCTTATATTCTGTGATCTCCGGCTGTAATATCTGTATACTCTTATATTCTGTGATCCTCGGCTGTAATGTCTGTATACTCTTATATTCTGTGATCCCTGGCTGTAATGTCTGCATTCTCTTATATTCTGTGATCCCTTAGATGTAATGTCTGTATACTCTTATATTCTGTGATCCCCGGCTGTAATGTCTGTATACTCTTATATTCTGTGATCTCTGGCTGTAATGTCTGTATACTCTTATATTCTGTAATCCCTGGCTGTATTGTCTGTATACTCTTATATTCTGTGATCCCAGGCTGTAAGTCTGTATACTCTTATATTCTGTGATCCCCGGCTGTAAGTCTGTATACTCTTATATTCTGTGATCCTGGCTGTAATGTCTGTATACTCTTATATTCTGTGATCCCCGGCTGTAATGTCTGTATACTCTTATATTCTGTGACCCCGGCTGTAATGTCTGTATACTCTTATATTCTGTGATCTCTGGCTGTAATGTCTGTATACTCTTATATTCTGTGATCCCTGGCTGTAATGTCTGTATACTCTTATATTCTGTGATCCCTGACTGTAATGTCTGTATACTCTTATATTCTGTGATCTCTGGCTGTAATGTCTGTATACTCTTATATTCTGTGATCCCTGGCTGTAATTTTTTAACACATCCAATTGTGGAATTTATTTTTATTCTAAGATCTATTAATTAAAATGTACAGTTGTTCATGGCATAACCCCTTTACTTTATCCAAAATATCTTTCCTACTTGACATTGTATCCTACTGAAAACAAAAGGTATTTCCTACAGTTTTAGAGGCCAATAATTCATTTTTTGTGTGTTTTTTCTCCTACTTCACGCAACATGTGTGCTTTAACAATTTCCCGGGAAGTGTATAAGTTGGTCTCATTACATAATCTTGCTGTGTAGGCCAACTGCCAAGGAAAAAACTGTACACACGGCCTTTAATGAGCAATGTTCTCCCACTCACCTTCTGTGAAGCAGGCATCTGGCTCCAGAGCCTCCTCTGGTTCTAAATCCACCAGCTCGCCTTCTCCTTCCACGGCGGCCCCAGGGGGTCTGATATCCACCGTGCTCCCTTCAGATGAACTGGTCAGGTTAAGCTTCTAAAGAATCCCGGAGCAAAGAAAAAAAACATTAATTAACATATTGCTTAAGTAAATTCTACATATCCTATGCCATAATTATAATTGATTGGTTTATAATCATTTATTAGCTATACCCTGTCAAAACAATGCCAATTAAAGTCTTTTATTAGTTTGGCCTTACCTTTTTGGTGTATCCATTTATAACTTTTGTGTCTATTTATTATATTTTTCTACTGTTTATTAGACTAGGTTTTTGTACATTTTTACAAAATTAATTACAATCTTAATATAATTCCATCAAGACACTCAAATATGGATGTTATACCCAAAAGAATAAACTTATATAAACTGTGTTATGCAATAAAAAAAAGATTATCAGTTACCATAAAAGAAAATATTAAATTAAATAGAATTTCAAGCAAATTGCATCCATCTCTTTCAATGCACCCATGATCACTGTGCATTATAAAACTACTTGTCAACCCGATATTCATACTTATTCATATCACTGCAAAGGCAGGTTACAAGTCTAGGCACTGGGAATTGTATCCATTTCATTTTGGGCACTTTGGGTTGCCGAAAAATGTAATTACATTCATTTTTTAATTTGGAAGTGGAATTTGTCATTCTAAAACAAGTATGAGTACCGCTTTCATCACAGTAGTTTATCCGGTAGCATACACAGTCGGCATTCTCTTATCCGGTGTAATGTTATTACCGTGTAATGTATAACATCATAAATGGCTGCGCTGATCGGTAGCAAATGTACATAGAGAATGATGGAAGCATAAATGTATGACAATTTTAATTCATAAGCCATCTGATATTTGTGCACCCGGATGATATAGTAAACCACTGTTATGATTTCAGTCTTTCTTGGTGTAGAGTGGAGTACAAGGCGGCAAATGTCTAACCACCGGGACCTACAGTCATGGCTAAAAGTATTGACTCGAATTTTGTGTTTTTTTCACAAAGTTTGCTTCTTGGTTGTTGTTAGATCCTTTGATCAGATGTCTCTTATGTCACTGAAGTACAGTATTTCATAGGTTTTTCAACTTTTTTTTGTATCAAGGTTATACAAATGCTCAATAATTACAATGTTGTCCCTTACTTTTCAAGATTTTTGAAATTCACCCTGACAGATTGATATCAGCTTCGGGGACAAATCAACCCATTCTTAGCTCGAATTGTTTTTGCTTGTCCACCCACTTTTTGAAGATTGACCACAGGTTTTTAATAGGAGTGAGATTTGGAGAGTTCCTGGCCAAGGACCCAACATTTCAGTGTATTGATCATGTAGCCATTTTTGCTCCCATCGTGCTGGAAAAAGCATTGTTCATAAGCAAATTGCTCTTGGATAGTTGGGAGAAGTTGCATGGTGGGTGGTTCACTCGCAAATTTGCCTAAGATCCCTGCCGTGAATGAATAATGGGATATGGACATCTTCAAATAGAATCTTCTCCCAATGATCTGTGAGGGATTTGGTGATGAACAATGCTTCTTACAGCATGATGTAGACCAGGGGTCTCAAATTCCAGGCCTCGAGGGCGGCACACAGTCCAGGTTTTCAGGATTTCCATAGCATTTGACAGTGGGTAATTAAATTATCAATTGTCAAATTCTAAGGAAATCCTGAAAACCTGCACTGTGTGCGGCCCTTGAGGCCTGGAGTTTGAGACTCCTGATGTAGACCATGTCACAAGGCAAAAGTGATAACTAGAGATGAGCAAAATTTTCAAGCTTCGGCTTGATTTGGTTCCTTCTGTTGAACAAACCTGTTTGGGTTTGGAGTTTAGGTGCTTTACGTTGCAGAGCACTGGAGTGAGCATTACTGTGGTCATGTACAGTTGGTGCTTGGTTATGTACAGTTGGTGAGCCCCATGCAGTGTTTGCTTGGCTAGCACTGGGGTTACAAGCATAATTTTTGGGTGTAGTGTGTGTCCAAAATTAATTTTAATAAAAAGTATTCCTATCCCCAGAAGTGTTTTACTTATGGCTGGCTGTATATGGGTGGAGAGGTGAACTGCCAATCAATGACTTTCATTGAGATGTAGGTCAAGTTCAAGGTCCTGAACAGTGCATCAAAAGATTTGGCTGCCCCACCTGAACCAGAACTTCAAAAGGTTCACTCATCATTAGTGATAGCAAAGTGGCTCCGTGAACAAAATATTGAAATTTTGAGCCGTGGGCCAGGAAACTCCCCAACCCTCAATCCCAGTGACAGCTTGTGGTCAATCCTCAAGACGTGAGTGGACAAACATAATTATAGAGATAATGATAAACTCTAAGCACTGATTATGTAAGAATGGGTTTCCATCAGTTAGGATTTAGTCCAAAAGCTGATAACCAGGTGCCAGTCCAAAGTATAGAAGTCTTGAATAATAGGGGTCAACACTGTAAATATTGGGTCTTTCCATAAACTTGATGCATTTGTCAATAAAAGTTTAAAAACTTATTACCGTATTTTTCGCTTTATAAGACGCACCTGATTATAAGACGCACCCCCAAGTTTGGTGAAGGAAAAGAGAAAAAAAATATTTTTTAATGTTAAATGGGGTCCGTCTTATAATGCCAGTGTCCGTCTAAGGCTGGTATCACACTGTCCGTGTGATATACAACTAGGTTGGACGTTTCACACATGATTAACTTTGAATGGCCTCCCCCCCTGTCAGGACAGGAGTGTGGAGCTACTTAAAAACACAAGCAGCTGACGCTCGCATCCAGACGTCCAGAGAGGGGGAGGCCATTCCAGTTTAATCATCTATGACACGTCCAACTTGGTCGTATTTCACACTGACTAGTGAATAGGCAGAGCTGGGAGAGCAGTGCACTCTGCACTGTGCTGTAGTGTGATGCCCTGTAATATAGAGGCAGAGCTGGGGGAGCAGTGTACTTTGCACTGTGCTGTAGTGTGATGTCTTGTAATATAGAGGCAGAGCTGGGGGAGCAGTGCACTCTGCACTGTGCTGTAGTGTGCCCTGTAATATAGAGGCAGAGCTGGGGGAGCAGTGCACTTTGCACTGTGCTGTAGTGTGATGTCTTGTAATATAGAGGCAGAGCTGGGGGAGCAGTGCACTTTGCACTGTGCTGTAGTGCAATGTCCTGTAATATAGAGGCAGAGCTGGGGGAGCAGTGCACTTTGCACTGTGCTGTAGTGCAATGTCCTGTAATATAGAGGCAGAGCTGGGGGAGCAGTGCACTCTGCACTGTGATGTCCTGTAATACAGAGGCAGAGCTGGGGGAGCTGTGCACTCTGCACTGTGCTGTAGTGCAATGTCCTGTAATACAGAGGCAGAGCTGGGGGAGCTGTGCACTCTGCACTGTGATGTCCTGTAATACAGAGGCAGAGCTGGGGGAGCAGTGCACTCTGCACTGTGATGTCCTGTAATACAGAGGCAGAGCTGGGGAGCTGTGCACTCTGCACTGTGCTGTAGTGCAATGTCCTGTAATACAGAGGCAGAGCTGGGGGAGCAGTGCACTCTGCACTGTGATGTCCTGTAATACAGAGGCAGAGCTGGGGGAGCTGTGCACTCTGCACTGTGATGTCCTGTAATATAGAGGCAGAGCTGGGGGAGCTGTGCAGACTGCACTGTGCTGTAGTGCAATGTCCTGTAATATAGAGGCAGAGCTGAACCGGAGGAGCTGTGCTGTAGTGATGATGCTCGGCCTCCAGCCCTGCCAGCTTCAGATCTAGTGCAGTGTGAATGAAGATCGGCCACTTCCTGGTTCTCAGCTCTGCGACACAGGGGCTTAGCAAACAGAGCAGAGGGACCTTGGAATGCTGACACAAGGTACGGATCTGCCCTGCTCTGCCCCTGTCATCATGGCAGTGATTCAGCACAAGCTTAGTGCTGATTCACTTGCCTCTGCTGCTACAACCCGCTCCTTCATTACTTTAATAGCCCGGCACGATCTCCCCAGCAGCTGAAGGAAGCTGGGGAGCAGCCAAATGTGCCGGCTATTAGAGTAAAGGAGCGCTCCCTGCTCCCATGCCCAGCTCTGTGCGCTGTCTTCAGTGCGCATGGAGAAGTGAAGTGAATATTCATGTCGGTAATGAGCGGGGACACGTGGTTCTCCTGCCGCTTGATTCTTCAGCAGGGACCATTCCCTGCCACTTCTGACCCCACTTCACCGCTTCCCCCCCCCTCCCCAAGTAACCCAGGATGCCAGAATGTTATATTCCGATTATAAGACGCACCCCCACTTTCCTCCAAAATTTGGAGGAAAAAAAGTGCGTCTTATAAAAGGAAAAATACGGTAAATACTGATAACTGTTCTTCAGTAATCATAAAAACATCTGATTAAAAGTTTTGACCCAAACTTTTTCATATGTGACCCAGTTGCCTAATTCAGGAACAAAAATTATACTTTACATAAGGAAATATTTGGAAATAGGATGCTAAACCCATCGATGAATTAACTTTTGAAACTTTAGAAATGGCCACATAAGACTAAAATCAGGTGCCCTACACCTTAACAGTAGGTTGTTATCCTGGTCCCATGGCCATTACTGTATTAAATATTTCTACCACTAGAAGGTGCACTAGAATATTGGTTTGTGTGTATCTGAATGTTAGCACTTTGCTCTAATTGTTGGTTGCAGATAAGTGCCCTTGCAACAGCTCACCATGTGGTCAGATATGGTATTGCAAAGAAACTTTTTATTGGTTTATATGCAAAATAGTAAAATGAAGCAAACAGTTACTATGATTTATGATTTTTACAAAACTAAAAATTTCCAACTGATGTCTAGTATGCAGCAGATTGTACAGAATTTGATGCTAACAATGTCTAGATAACTTTAATATTTGTAATGCTTCCATCATTTCCACAGAACAACAAACTTTGCCAGAATGCTGTAGCCAAAGCAAAAGTTAAAACAAAGTCAAGGGACCAAAAGAAAAGCAACAATACATACAAAACAATAAACTCCAGGTTTTTCTAGGAAGTCCCCTACAAGAGTCAACGGGTGAAGTGCTTTTGCTAAGTACAATATAATGCATTATTATATTTCACTGTAGTATAAATGTAACACCTCTATGTTCATTAGTTATTCACAATTAAATAGCAGATAACCAAGTTTTAAAATTAGAACAAGTGGTCTCACTTTATATGTCAGAAACTCTCTTGTCCATGAACCGTGTCAAGCATTACATATCATCCTCATTCGAGTGAATGGGGCTTGCCGAATATACAAATACAGTCTATAAACAGTAATAAAAGTCAATTTGAAAAAAAATCCAACTATCGAACCAGTTGATAAAGCCAAACTGGTAATTAACAACGTTACCCACAGCTTTGAAGGTGGAAGTAGATGTTTTATCTTGGGTGATATATATCTTACTGTCTGATCTTGTCCACAATACAACAGAAATGGCCAAAGATACCCACTCAGCCGATTACTGTTTAAGACAAGTCATTGCTTTTCCTATCGATTGGCCAATTCTGGGTATATCCAATTTGTCAATGGCAGGGACAGGAAGCACATAGAAAAGGTTATGGGACCTAAGGAATGGTGACTAATATTTCTTGTATTTTTAAACTCTCATGAGACTACAGGGATCACCTTTATTCTCATTTGCAAAAGAAAAGGCTAGAAGCAATGCAATGAACTGAATAGGAGGAGACACAGAATCTTTTGACAGTGAAGGTGATCAACGGAGTGGAACAGGTGGTCACAAGAGGTGGCGAGTTCTCCTACAATAGAAGTCATCACACAGAGGCTGGACAGACATCTCTCTGGGCTGATATAGTGAATCCTGCTTTGAGCAAGAGGTTGGACCAGATGATCCAGTAGGTCCCTTCCTACTCCACCATTCTATGATTCTACGATTATGACTAGTTGTGCAACTGGAAACTTATGGACCCCAATGTCAAATCAACAGGGCTCACAAGGATCACTGTTTTTTAATTGCACTTGTCTTTTCATATAGGCCAAAATGGCCTTTTGGGCCCCCTTACACTCCAAAGTCCAGATGCCACTGATTGCAACCCCTGCACCCACTATTGTTATGCCCCTAATTATGACGATAGCATTTTCTATATTGCTATATTTCCCTTAGTCTTTTTTAATACTTATATACTTATGTTCATGACTTAATTAGTAAAGACATACATTGGAGTAATGCCCAATCAGATTAGCTGGTCTGCTTTGGTAGTGTAAGGAGGTGGATTGGAAGCTGCATTCCTCCCTGAAGACACCAACCACACTGATGTAATGTGATGTGAATAATGTAATGCGTTTTTGCATATGTTGTATTGTGTGAACTGTAATGTGAGGTTTCATGTATAGTGATATGATATAAGGTATAATGTAGTGTATAAGGATAGGATAATATAATGCGTGTAGTAATAAAGTTATGATATGCATAGTGTGCAGCAGTATTATGTAGTAGTCTATAAGGATTAGGAATGTCATATAGTAATGTGTTACTGTAGGAATAAGAAATGTTGTATGTTAGGATGTTTAATAAGGTAGTACTGTCCAGTTACTGACTGTAGAAAAAGAAATAGATAAGTGTTGGGATTAGCCCACAATAGGAGGGGTTAGTTTAAAGAGTAAGTGATTTTTTCCATGATGAACATCAGATAGGGATTCAGTAGTGATCACTACGGACTTATGTGTCAGACAGGTCATCAAGGCCACATGTAATGAGTAATTTGTGACAACTACAGCGTTGAGAGGGGAGTGGAAATAGCATGATTCTCTGAAGTGACTGTAGCATTGGACTGAAGAACTGGAGGGCTAGAAAACCACCCTTGAATGAGTGGCTCTATACAGAAGGAGCCAGAGTATGAACGATTGGCCAGGCCCTTTAGCCATCACGGTATGGGGTTATCATTACTGGTGTGCAACTTTCCCATGCTGGGCCCTACCGAATGACTGCAAACCTAATGGCCGGGTTACACATAACAATGTGACAGCAACCTGACCAACGATCGGGATCGCTGGCACATCGCTATGTGATCGCTGGCGAACTGTCAGACAGGCAGACTCACCAGCGAACACCCAGTACTGCGCCGACACCCGACGGTCGTTATGATCGTTCAGGGTCTCGTACGCAGACTGGGGTTGGCAGATTCATGCGTGACAGTGGCAGACCAGCAACCGAAAAATGGTCCTGGCCATTCTGCAGCAATCAGCAAGCTCATCGCAGGTTGCTGCGGCATGTCACACGCAGCGATGTCGCTGTGATGTCGCTGCAACTTCACAAAACCTGTGACGTTGCAGCGATATTGTTAGCGATATCGCTGTGTGTAACGGGGCCTTAAGTTGGATATTGACTTAAAGGGCCACTTCATATGGTGGTTATGGTGTTCTCCGCAAGGAGCCACCCCTTGGCTGGGTCCTTCCCTGGAGGGATATATGGCTAGTCCTGTGTTTGAGACTCCTAACCGAGGCTCCACAGACTCTATTTGCATATTCATATTTCCCAGGGGGCAATGTGCCTAGGAATTCACTGTGTTTGAGCGCTTTAGCCAGCTGCCCGCAGTGTTTTCTTGGACTGGTCTCCCTGAGATCAGTGAATACTTTGCAATCTGGTCTAGTAGGCCTTGCTCCCACCTAGCCAGAATCCTACTCCACACTGATGAGGGGCAACACCCCGAAACAGCTGTATGTGGATGGATACCTGGCCTTGGTATTCCCTTGTCATATCTGTAAACTTGTAAAAGAGTTGGATATTGACTTAAAGGGCCACTTCATATGGTGGTTATGGTGTTCTCCGCAAGGAGCCACCCCTTGGCTGGGTCCTTCCCTGGAGGGATATATGGCTAGTCCTGTGTTTGAGACTCCTAACCGAGGCTCCACAGACTCTATTTGCATATTCATATTTCCCAGGGGGCAATGTGCCTAGGAATTCACTGTGTTTGAGCGCTTTAGCCAGCTGCCCGCAGTGTTTTCTTGGACTGGTCTCCCTGAGATCAGTGAATACTTTGCAATCTTGGTCTACTAGGCCTTGCTCCCACCTAGCCAGAATCCTACTCCACACTGATGAGGGGCAACACCCGAAACAGCTGTATGTGGATGGATACCTGGCCTTGGTATTCCCTTGTCATATCTGTAAACTTGTAAAAGAGTTGGATATTGACTTAAAGGGCCACTTCATATGGTGGTTATGGTGTTCTCCGCAAGGAGCCACCCCTTGGCTGGGTCCTTCCCTGGAGGGATATATGGCTAGTCCTGTGTTTGAGACTCCTAACCGAGGCTCCACAGACTCTATTTGCATAACGGGGCCTTAAGGCTCATTGCTGGCACTATGGTGAAATCCATACACCCCTCTCTTATGGGAAAAAGAGACCTTCAAACAGAAATGTCTGGGAGTCTACTTCTCCATTCCTGCCATAGGAATCCGACTGCCTGGTGCCCCTGCTATGTGAGGGAAGGAGATATGGACCCGCTGAGAGGGTAGGTGACTTTCTGAAAATGTACTGTGTTATGATGGGATGTGCTTAAGAACCTAAATCCAGAAAGATCAGGAGCGATCCAGCTAGAGTCAACTTGGTCTGATGCTATACTGTGAAATGGAACCTGTAACCTGTGCTAAAAAAAGTGCCCACTGTCTTAAGTGTAAAGTTGGGTTTGAAGAACTAAGGAAACTGTTTACTGAAAAACTATTAATAAGAACTCTTAGCCTCCGTGTCAGTTTTCACTGCAGTTCACTTCTGCCCTGCCAAGGCAATGACAACATGTGGCCTGCTCAAAGGTATGCCTGCAGTACACCAGCTATGGACCTTGTAAGGAACACGGTTTTCTTGTAGCATGCTGAGTCTATCCCTCAACTACGACTACCGCCCCCACCACCCTACAGTAGCCTGAACTCTATCCTGCATTAAATGTAATACATATCATTTTATAATAAAATTAGTATGGTAGATAAAGAATGATCAGCACATGGATCAAGCAAATGTGTAATTTCTGAATAACCAAGTTCTTCACTCAATGTGTTTTATTACTTCTCTTTTGGCTGACTTCAATGTAAACCTATAAGTGACCAGTCTACTTATTTTACAAATGCATGAGCACAATGTATAGCAAAAAGGTTATATAACATTAGCAAAAAAGGTTGATATGTTTTTCCAGAAAAATCTGCACCCTAGTCCATCAGATGGAATTACAGCTAGCTCAATTACAAAAAGGGTTGCTACATTACTGGACAAGTAATGCAGCATTGAGTATGGAAAGTGGAACGGGTCTGGGAGGTGAGTAATGTTTTTTTTTATTTGTTACCTCCCTTGGCCAATTAAGAAGGGATTGTCCAGAAGTGGACAAACCCTTTAAAAAGGGCTAAAGCGTCAATGCCAGAGATGGCTTATAGGCTGTTGCTGAAATTATTTATAACCCTTGAAATTAGGACAACAGGCAGTGATGTAATCAAGATATCTTGAGATAAGCAAGCTGATTTCACAGGACACTGGGTCAGCAGCCAGGTCAATAGACCACGTCCACCAGATGGGAGCCTCCTACCTGATGGTATCCTTGGCGCTTGGTCCTACGTCATACATTTGTGACACCACAATGATGATGTTGTGCTGAGCCTACAAATCCAGAGAGGTGCTAGGGATGCCAACAAGTTGAAGGCAGTTCACAGGGCACCGGTGGCCATGGGCTACTGATCCGGCCTCTTGACCATGATCTTGCAGATTTATTCACTGATCTCTAAATGTAACTTGTCAATTTAAAAAGTGACATGACAGAGAAAAGGAACCATGTCTTGTCTTGATATATTTTTCTAGCGAACTAAATGGCTAGCAAAAAACGTCAGTCTGTCATGTACTGGTGTTTCTAATGTGATTTTAATCAACCAGAATAATGTTTATGAAATTAGAAAAAAGATTGAAAACACTCTCATTGAGTGAAAATTTGCTGAGTTAATGTTGTAGTCCATACATAGAAGTGCTCCTTTAGTGTATTGTATCCATGCTTAACCATATATTCCAGGATTAACTCCTGGACCAATCTTACAATCTTACAGCACTATATTCTAAGTTTAGTTGAGAGGAACCACAGGGATCCAGGTGTTTACATATAAACTGAATTGTTCATTTTGATGAGCTATCGAATTGCAAAGTTCCCATATATTGATGCTGCGCGGGGGCCCTCTTCTGTCTGTGTCCACTATTTAAAAGTCTTAAATACCAGAACACTAGACATGCTCATATTTCTTTTTATCATATTCTTTAATCATAAATTACATTTTCTGGGATGTCTTAACCCTACTGCACCCCACTGTGTCTAGGAGCCTATTCTTGATTTGTCTCATTTGTAGTCCTTATGGATTAGCATACATAAAAAATTTACGACCCAACTCTCTTGGGATGAAAATGTTACAAGCCACTTGTAATAGGGGTAGTCTGTTTAAAACTTGATAGGTGATAATTTGCTAATCAGAGAGTTGAGGGATCGAGATGCTGGGACCAGCAGTAATGGGAAGAACAGGGGATCTTTTACTCCCTGTAAGAATGCATGCTTAACCGCCGGTCCTGTCATTTCATATGGGGTTGTTGAGCGTTGCGCTTGACTTTTACTGGCAACTCCATAGATAATGAATGCAGCAACAGTTGGGCATCCAACCTGCCACTCCTTTTTGTAATTGGGATAACAATTCACCATCAGAGATAAGAATTTCCATCTGCCTATCGATGCGGGTTATTGCGGTCCCTGTTTTATAAACATGTTTATTGCTATGAATTTAGATATTTCTAAGGTATTCCCTTATGATACAAATTTGAACATTTTTCCTTTTGATCCTTAAATAAAAAGAATTATCATTGTGCAGGTAAACGAACATATTACAATTCATATATGTACTCATCAACATTCAAAATGGTGCATGCTCCATTTTATTTTACATTTGTGATTGTTAAGCAATATAGGTTTTGGGCATGCATTAAAAAGGCTGAGGAAGTTAAAATAAAGTAAAAAAAATGAAATCAAACATTTTAAGTCTTACTACAACATCTTTATCGGCCAGTCTCGGTAGACCATGCTGTGAAGTGAGTCCCATGACTCAGCCTAAAGCCTAATAGCTGTGCATGTTTTGTATTAGATTGCAATGGACAGGCAAGGGACATAGCTGATTTGCATGCAAGCCAATCAAAAATTAATTGTAATCAGATATTATTTCTTTTAACCTTAGGAAACCTGGTGACTTGTTGCGCTGCCTTGTTTAAAAGCACCAGAGTTGCATTCTCGGTAACTTCTGCTTGATTTTACCCCTGTGAGAAGTAAAAAAAAAAGGCAAGCACAAAAAAAAGAAAAAAAAAGATGAAATTAACAATACCCCTATCCTTTAAAAGCCAGTCTTTTAATTTTGTTATAGTGATTAAATTCATAAAATTCCTTTTTGAGCTATATAATTAGTGATCTCTCATCCAAAAATGGTTAAAAACTTAAAAGTCAGTGGTTATAGGGTAGAACCTTGAGCAATAACTAACATTCCGTAATCCGTCCTGCCCCCAATGGGGCTCACAATCTAAGATCCATATTTTAGACACAAAGGGGGCAATGTTATAAGAGACCAATGACCTATCATTTTGGGGGTATATGAAAAAACCAACGCAATTCCGAACCTAATAACTTTATGTAGATGCTGTCCTTGGTCTGCGTAAATTCGACATCACAGCCGTTGGCAATACAACAAGAAATGAATGCCTTCAATGAAATAGATAAAATATATTCTTTATGCCAGGGCTGTGGAGTCGGAGTTGGTGTCAATTTTGTGTGGAGTCGGACTGAGGGAATTTGAGGAGTTAGAGTCGAAATCAGATGCTTGGCTTACTGACGTCACAGCCATGGTTGTGGAGTCTGATTCGTGGAGTCGGTGTCCTTTATGGTGGAGTTGGAGTTGGGGTTGGAGTCGGACTCTGGGAAATTGAAGAGTCGGAGTCGGATGTTTGGCTTATTGACTCCACAGCCCTGCTTTACACATAATGATCTGGCAATTTCAGTACTATTTCCCTATTCAAATAACGAGAATATTAAAATAAAAACTTAAAATTATAAATAGAAGAACCAAAAATATCTACAAAAACAACTTATGAACTTATGAACACAAACACAACTACATTTTTAATGTACAAATTAAACAAAGTTTTGTATTTTACTGTTATTTATTTTTAACAAACCTTAAAAAAGTTATCAATGATTTTAACATGTAAATTTAAGTTTGCACACTTCGGTAATGTTAAAAGTGAACAGAAATGCATTAATCTGCAGAAATTTCAATAACCATATGGCTGGAATTATTAAAATTGTTTGAAATTGTTGAATACCTATTGTAAAATAAAAATTAGTAAAGAGTTATAGAATTCTTAGTCCTATAGTTTATATTTAGAGGTAAATGTTAAAACTTTGAGTCATTATTTTTTCGATTTTCTCATGAAACATTTTTGAAGATTTATGATAATGATTCATAAGTATATGCTGTAATCTAATATATAATGTTGAGTGTATGTATGTATGTATCATAGCTCCACCCCTCCAGATAGCCACACACCATGCCAGATAACCCCACCCACTGCAGAGATCGACCCCTCCAGGTAGCCCAGCCCCCTCTGGTTTGCCCAGCCTACTTCAAAGCCCCACCCTTGTACACTTTGTCTACTTCATAGCCCGCCCCTCTGGTTATCCCCACCCATTTCATAGCCCCACAGTTAGTTATTATGCCCGGGAAACGATAGGCTCTACAGCTAGTATGGTATATGTTTTAGTAGTATTTTTCTAAAAGGCCCCATGTGCACAGCTGTATTACAAATTCATTTGAGGCAGTCCTATTACAAAGCACCCATATAAAATTCATATGCTATGTCACATTGATGTATTACAGATGTCCATCCAACGAAGAAATAGAAAGAAGCTGCACTCACCGTGATGATCTTCAAGCATTTATTGTGAATACAGGAATATCATGCGGGTAAGTTACAGGATGCGGGTGGCGTTCCTGAACAACGGCCGTTTCACACTCAGGTGTGCTTCAATGGGTCCAATAATTTCTGCTGATGCCAGCAGAAATCAGTGGACCTGTTGAAGCACATTTGAGTGCTAAACAGCTGTAAATACCTGTATTCACAATAAATGCTTGAAGATCATCAAGGTGAGTGCAGCTTCTTTCTGGTTCTTCATTGGATGGATATTTGCAACACTTTCTATAGGAGCTTGGCACCGGATAGTGATGTATTGTCACGTGCAGCTAATCTCCATTTCCAAATCACGAGGAGCCCCGTAAATCCATACCAATAGTGCAGGTCATAATTGTCTTTTCATTAAGTATTCTGACCTGGAAAAATTATGTCTGGGAGACAATATGGGGGTATTTAGTGGCACCAGGTGGCAGCATAGGTCCATAATATAAAATCTTAGGGACTCCATGTGTCAATATATAGGCTATGTAAAAGCACATTGTGACACCTCAAAGTTTTCTACTCATATGTCCAAAAAGTTAAAAATTCTACATGTGTCATATAAATCCAGACTTTGTCAAGACCCCCCCCCCAAAGCTCTTGCATTTTTTTCTCAGACGACACTTTTCAAACGCCCAAACCTCAGTTCAACTTCAACCATTGGAAACTGGACAAGTCTTGACATTTCTCTAGACATCTACTGATGACTAATGGTGGAAAGGTTTAAACTAGTGATGGACAACTTGTACCCCAAGGGCCACGTATGACCTTAAGGTTTTAATATTGTGTCGCCTGCCTACTTTTGCCATGTTGGAAACACTTCATTTGTCTTTGAAAGTGTATGCATAGATTATCGAAAGCAGCTTTGTTTTAATGGAATCAGACAGTCATGTATGTAGAAAAACGGAAACTTTTGAGGAATCACTGGGCTGCTGCATTGATCACATAAACAGATCAATTAACAAAAACGTTAAAAGGAAATGTAGTTTTAATTGACGCGTCTCGAAATGTCACTTCTTCAGGATACAACCATATTCGGTTGTAGCAGTAATGCGGAGATTCCACAAAAGATCTATTTTTCTACATGATCTTTCTGACCTTCGATCCTTTTAAGCCAAATCATTGTTGTGTGGATCACAACTTTTCAAAATGAACAAAATTGCCACTTACAAATCAAAGTGATTTAAGACAAGACCCTATTGCACTTGTAATTTTTCCATAGTTTTTGATCAAAGGGCAGCATATATTAGACACTAACTGTATCATTTCATACTATAAAAACCACCGGGGGCCATACCGTATGGGTAACTATTTGGAAAAACAAGTCTCCGGCGTCACATCAAGTGAGCATTGTTACTCAAGAGGAGCGGGCTGGGACAAGCTGTCGAGGACCAGTCTGTTCGACTAAGCAGCCATAGCCTTGTAGATTGGTCCCTGTCCAAGTATGCTCTTCTCTGAAACACTGCAGTGTTTCAGAGTCAAACAAACATGAATGACAGCGTCCAACATATTTACAAGTCATCTACAATCTCTTTTTCAAATAATATTAAATAGAACATCATCACATCTAAGACAACGACAGAGATTAATTTGCTGAATATAAAATAAGTTTATGAGATTAAAAGAAAATCAATTTTTCATTAATGATTCATCAGTTTCTTTTAAAGAGGACCTGTCACCCCCCTGGGGCTATGCTAACTGAATGCAGCACTGAATGCAGCGTGTCTGCTGCATTCAGGGAAGGGGTCCCCCATGCTGGTGTCCTCCCCACCTCCTTCCTCTCTGTGCCTCCTCCAGCCCCCTCTGTAAAGCCTCTTTTATGTGTCTCACCTCCTCGGCCGCTCAATGCTGCTTTGTATCTGAAGTCCCACAAACGCAGAGCAAACAATGGGCGGGACCGAGTCCCGGCAGCTGTAACGCCTCCTGCCGGTGACGGCAGCGCCGGAGCCCGCCCTGTTGTACATACATAAACTGGAGCAGGGCGGGCTCTGGCGCTGACATCAACGGCAGGAGGCGTTTCAGCTGCCGGGACCCGCATGCACCCCCTCCCCCCCCAAAAAAAGAAAATTTGGAAATTCAACTACATTTGTTTCATGAATTACGGTGCCTTTTTTCTTGCAGTAGGTGGGACTGTCTCTAAGTACAAGTGAACGCAATCTATTCTCTTTTTGTTTCCTGTTATGGCTTGTTTATGTCAGGCAAACTAGATCAGATTTCCCTCTCATAAAAAAAGTCTAGTACAACAGATCCAGAAATAAAAAATTAAAAGTCTAGTACAATGGATCCAGAAAACAAAAATGTCTAGTATAATGTATCCAGAAAACAAAAGGCTTAGTATAATGGATCCAAAAAAACAAAAAGGTCTAGTTTACTGGATCCAGAAAAAGAAAACAAGCCTAGTGCAATGGATCCAGAAAACAAAAAGCCTAATACAATGGATTCAGAAAACAAAAAGTCTTGTGTAATAAATCCAGAAAACAGAAAGGTCTAGTATAATGGATCAAGAAAACAAAAAACTAAAAAAATCTAATATAATGAATCCAGAGAACATAAAAGTCTAAAATACTGGATCCAGAAAACAAAAAAAAATTATCTAGTATGATGGATCCAGAAAAAAGGCCTAGTATAAAGGATTCAGAAAACAAAAAGTCTAGTGTAATGGATCCAGAAAACAGAATGGTCTAGTATACTGGATCCAGAAAACAAAAGGATCTAGTATGATGGATCCAGAAAAAAGGCCTAGTATAGTGGATCGAGAAAACAAGAAGGTCTAGTGCAATTGATCCAGGTAAAAAAAAAGAAAGTCTAGTATAATGGATCCAGAAAAAAAAAAAAGTCTTGTACATTGGATCCAGAAAAAGGCCTAGTATAACAGATCCAAAAAACAAAAAGTCTAATGCAATGGATTCAGAAAGCAAAACGTCTAGTGTAATGGATCTAGAAAACAACATAACAAAGTCTAGTACATTGAATCCAGAAAACAAAAAAGTTTAGTGCGACCAACCCATGTCTGTCCATGTGTGATAACTTTTTATATGGCAGGCCACTGGCCTTTGACCACAGCGCAAGGGAAGTAGCATGAAAATTTCTTCCTTGTAAAACCGATGACTTTATTTCTGAGATGTCAAATGTTAATTACCCTATTAATCTTTACGACAGATACAAATAATTGCTAGTAAAAATAAAGGTGCCATCAGATTCCCACTATCTGATACTAAGGACTAGAGATCTTTCCTTAAAGGCTAAACATTCATTTGCATCTTTTACAAAACAATTATCCTCAATCAATTATCTAATAGAAAGAAACTGAACATATTTCCATCAAGAACTCAAGAGATAAAAAACGAAACCCACAAAAACAATATAATAAAGACATTAAGTATAATGAATTAGTGAGAAAACAAAATCATTCATTAACCTTTATTCCTTAGTAGCAGTGAATCTTTTATGTGGAATTGTAGAGTTCAATTTTATGCAATAATTAAGAAGGAATCATATTAAAATGCTTTGCCATTCAATAAAGCAAAGTTAAAATCTTTTCTTACCTCTTTACTTTCTTCAAGATCGGATTCACTGCTGAAATCTTCTGTGTTAAGATTTTCAAAGTCAGATTCCCCGACAGCAATAGGGACAGTAACCGTGAGGCTGGGATTATGTATGAATGACATGTAATCACTCTCGTCGATAATGTATTTCTCCACACTGCTGCCTACTCCACTGGTAGTTCCATTGCCACCTTTGTGATAATCTAGGTCTTTATTTATATCAACTGCGTTATGGTTATACAGACAGCTCTCTTTCCGGTTGTGAAGTTCCTCCAATGGTTTGATTTCATCTAGAACTTTCTTTTTCTTAACAAAGGGTTTTTGGAGACATTCGCGAACTGTTTTTTTAAAGAAATCTATTCCCCTTTGTATCCTTCCCACAGCAATCTGGAGATTGTTCATCTCATTGTCGTCGTCGGTAGCTGTGAGATTGTCGGAACTAAATGAACTCAGCAACAAGGCCAGGAACAAATTCAAAACCTAAGCAGTGTATAAAAAGATTCGTGGTTAGGATTCCAGATCAAGATTGTACCAAACCCTCGAAGA
This sequence comes from Allobates femoralis, assembly GCA_033576535.1. Taxonomy (NCBI): domain Eukaryota; kingdom Metazoa; phylum Chordata; class Amphibia; order Anura; family Aromobatidae; genus Allobates; species Allobates femoralis. The sequence continues at coordinate 36,287,466 of JARQOC010000011.1, forward strand.
ATATAATGCAGTCACCCACCTAGGACATATTCGTCATTAATCTCAAGGTTTCTTATCGAATAGAAGCTTCAATAAAATTAGATATTAGAATCGCTAAAAATGAACCAGTTACAGTTCTATATAAAACGGTGTGCTAAAGGCAGCACAACTATAATGGAATAAAACAAAGGAAAAAATATCAAAGGGAATAATCTGATCTCATATCTACTTGGTTGATCTCATAGCGAAAACTGCGTGGCTAGTTTTAGGCTGGTCATACCCTTTAGATAGGTGAAGGTAGTTTTAGGCTGGTCATACCCTTTAGGTACGTAAAGAATAGATTTAAGCTGGCCATTCCCTTTAGATAGATGAAGGTAGATTTAGATTGGCCATTCCCTTTAGATAGGTGAAGGCAGATTTAGGCTGGCCATACTCTTTACATAGGTGAAGGAAGATTTAAGTTGGTCATATTTAGATAAGTGAAGGTAGATTTAGGCTCGTCATACCCTTTAGATAGATGAATGAATTAAATGAAGATTTAAGTTAGCCGTACTCTTTATATACGTGAAGGTACATTTATGCTGTCCATATCCTTTAGGTAAGTGAAGGTAGATTTAGGCTAGCAGTATTGGCTACCTTTAGATAGCCAATGTAGATTTAGGCTGGCCATACCCTTTAGATAAAATGAAGGTAGATTAAGGTTGATCACAGACTTTAGATAGGTGAAGGTAGATTTAAGCTGGCCATTCCCTTTAGATAGGTAAAGGTAGATTTAGGCTGGCCATACCTTTTAGATAGGTAAAAGAAGATTTAAGTTGGCCATAGTCTTTAGAAAAGTGAAGGTAGATTTAGGCTCTTTATACCCTTTAGATAGATGAATGAATATTTAAGTTAACCATACTCTTTAGATGGGTGAAGGTAGATGTACGCTGGCCATATCCTTTAGGTAAGTAAAGGTAGATTTAGGCTAGCCATATCCTTTAGATAGGTGATGTAGATTTAGACTGGCCATACCTTTTAGCTAGGCAAAGGTAGATTAAGGTTGGCCATACGCTTTAGGTAGGTGAAGGTAGATTTAGGTTGGTCATACCCTTTAGATAGGTAAAGGTAGATTTAGGCTGGCCATACCCTTTAGATAGGTGAAAGAAGATTTAAGTTGACCATAGTCTTTAGATAAGTGAAGGTAGATTTAGGCTCTTCATACCCTATAGATAGATGAATGAATATTTAAGTTAGCCATAGTCTTCAGATGGGTGAAGGTAGATTTACGCTGGCCATATCCTTTAGGTAAGTAAAGGTAGATTTAGGCTAGCCATATCCTTTAGATAGGCGATGTAGATTTAGGCTGGCCATACACTTTAGATAGGTGAAGGTAGATTAAGGTTGACCATACACTTTAGATAGGTGAATGTAGATTTGGGTTGGCCCTACCCTTTACATAGGTGAAGGTAGATTTTAGTTGGCCATACTTTTTAGATAGGCGAAGGCCAAACACTTATTTGACTAAAGGCTATTTATTTGATTCTTTTAATACACGTGTTTGGCTGGAATGCGCAAAATCAGATATGTTGAATTGCAACAGCCTGATCCTTCTTTTCCCTGACATAGAGGGAAAATCGAAACCCTCAAACACAGAAGATAATCAACCAATGCTATTGAAAATTACACTTTTACAAAATGCTAAACTTTCGGGGCACATTAACATATATAACTCTCAAACTGTAATGCCTATTTTTCTTTCAGACTAGACCATTTATAATTCTCATAAACTCATCAAAGCTTTTTATAAAAAAAAAAATAAACTGAGATGCCTACTTCGAGGTAATTGACATCCGGTTTACAATAGATATAGCCAATCATGGTGTTATCAAAAAGGGTAAAACTATTTTCACTGATATAGAGAAACTAATCTACTGAGTATCACAAAGCCGAAATAGATGGGAAAAGAACACATGGAAGAATGGACAGGGATGAAACAAAAACAAAACGACAATTTACAAAGAGTGGTTGAATAGCAAATAATATAAAATAATGAAAACACTCATTTTAATTACTAAATGTTATAAACAGTACTTACCACAAGATTCCCAATGACCATCACTAACATGAACACCAAGAGGCACATAGATTGACCTGCGACCTCCATACAGTCCCACATGGTCTCGATCCATTCTCCACATAACACTCTGAACACGATCAGGAAGGAGTGGAAGAAGTCATTCATGTGCCAGCGAGGAAGTTCACAGTCTTCAGAGATTTTACAGACACATTCCTTGTAGCTTTTGCCAAACAGTTGCATACCGACCACAGCAAAGATGAACACTATGATGGCCAACACCAAGGTCAGATTTCCCAGAGCTCCCACCGAGTTACCGATGATCTTGATCAGCATGTTGAGTGTGGGCCATGATTTTGCCAATTTGAAGACACGAAGCTATGATGAAAATAATGTATTTTTTTAGGCAAATAAAAGACGACAAATGAATAAACTATTAATGTTAAAGAGAATCTGTCAGCTCGTTTTACCTCTCTATGGTACCACTACCTGTCCTGCACTTTGCCAGCTCATCCCTAACCATCCCTCTCTGCCCTAAAAATGCCCTATAAAGCTTCAGAAAAATGATTTATAAACGTACATGTAGTCCACATCTGTAGACTGGAAAGGCAAGCTTCGGGTCTCCATTCTCCCCTCTCACTGGCTCTTATCATGCCCCATTGGGTGTCATCAGTCCTTTTGCTGATCCTCTTATTTTTTTAATTTCCCGCCTCCTCTCGTAGTATGATGTCGGGCCACAACGTCATATCCGGTCCAAAGCATTGTGGGGGCTGATTAGGTGTACAGTCCGGCTCCAGCGCATGCGCAGTGCGGATATTAAAACTGTCTGTATGTGTCATAAGCCCCCACAATGACTGGATATGACGTTCTGGCCCGGCGCCATATTACGAGAGGAGGCGGGAATTTCAAAAAGTAGGAGGATCTGCAGAAGGAATGATGATGCCCAGCGGGGCATGCTAAAAGCCAGCGAGAGGGGGATAATGGAGAACTGGAGTCTGCCATTCCAGTCTATGGATGTACACTACATGTAAGTTTATAGGGATGAGCTAGCAAGGCGCAGGGACAGGTAGTGGTAGCATAGGGGGGTAAAATCAGCTGACAGGTTCCCTTTAAATAAAAAGTAGAGGAGATATGGTAACATTAGGAAGTCTTTACCACTTCAGAATAAAGTATAAAAAGTAACAGTAAAAAATAGTTCATTATGTGCATAAATAAAAGATAGTGTCATGACCAATACAGCTAAAGTATGGACAATTTTTCTTACCAATCTGAATGACCTCAGTACTGATAATCCTTCGACATTAGCAAGACCCAACTCCATCAAACTTAGGCTGACTATGATGCCATCAAAAATATTCCAACCTTCTTGAAAATAATAATATGGATCGAGGGCAATCAGCTTAAAAACCATTTCCGCTGTAAAGATGCCAGTAAAAACCTACAGTGAATGGAAATAGATCTCATTAGTCTGATTTGCTGGTCATTACTTGTAGATGGGCAGAGAATTATTTAGAACATTATGCACTATGTTCAGTGCACTAAAGACAGAGCCCAGATGAACTCTACATTTATTTTTTTATCTTAAGCAGTTTTCAGACTGAATCATTTAATAACTTTTCGAATGATGGATGTCAGTAGAACAAATCCCCGATGCCAAGTAACCTAAGAAATAAAAAAGCTTGTTGCATAAATTCTGTTGGTATCATCTTTGGTTGTCTTTCTTCCCTATAGATCATCACAAAGGCACATTTTTAAAGGGAATTTATTTCCTATATTTCTTCGAATATAGGTTTCTACACATTTGAAGGTTCATCATGAATGATTACAGAGATCTTGAAAACAGATGGATTTAATAACGAGAGTATAAAAACAAATTGTGAAATTTGCGAAACTTAACATCAAGCAGTAAAAAAAAGCTTTATTTTGATCTTTCAATGGAATGCTTGGTGTTAGCATTTTACAAAGTATACTTGGAATTGGGTTTTACCCTATTTAGTGTTTTTCTGAATGACAAAGGATTATATGCCACCCATTAGGCTTTCTCAACATTTCACAGAAGCATTTGAGACATAACACTTGAAGCAAGGATCCTCGAGCTACGACATGCCTACTTTGGACACATCATATGAAGACAGCAATCATTGGAGAAGGACATCATGGTTGGAAGAATAGAAGCAGTGGCGTAACGATCGCGGTCGCAGCAGTCGCAGCTGAGACCGGGCCCACCCCTGTAGGGGGGCCCGCGCCTCCCTGCAGGGGGGTCCGTGCTTCCAGCCGCCCGCCGCGACCGCGTGTGTCCAAGGAGGTCCAGAAATGAGTGAAGCCTCACTTCCTGCAACTGTGCCCGCCCCTCCTCTCCTCTTAACGGTGGGTCAGCTGACCGCGGGAGGCACATTACGGCAAGTCAAACCTCGACTATCCACCACTAGCACCCCCCCCACCCCGCTCATCAACTCTGCATGAGGGCAATCGTAAAATTCACACTAGCAACCACCCTCCCCCCGCTCCTCACCTACGGGGCCCCGGTGTAAATGCTGCACCGGGGCCAGCAAAGGTGATGTTATACCACTGAATAGAAGGAACAAGGTGAAGAGGAAGATCAGCCGTGTGATGGCTTGATACTATCAAGATAATGGCTGAGAAGACCTTGGTGGACCTATCGAGTCTTGCAAAAGCTTGATCTTCCCACAGAGCGTTCATCCATCAAGTCACCATAGCTTGAGATCGAGCCAAAGGATATTTAAAAAGAAATATGTGGGAGATCAATTCATTAAGTGTCTGGAAAGATATTGCAAGCTCCAGGAAGAGTCAACAACTCCGTATGACGCTAAATCACCCTATAAAAAAGGATAAACAGGGAGCGCACATAGGGCGTTATCGTCTTAATAAATAGTCCAGTCCCCCCAATCGGTGTGACTCACCTGCGGTGGTTGTGAGAGCCACAACAAACTGAGAGAGCCTGGTAATGGTCGCTGCAGGAGCCCACTGAAGATAAATAAGTAACGAAATGCGTAGGCAAATAAACCAGAACCTGATAAACCCTTTACTGGACTGGAAGTTTCTTGAGGTCAGCGCGGACTACAAAGCCCAGCTTTTTCTTCGGTGGAAATCAGCTAAATCACCCTGGCACTTTTAAGAAACCATCAATTCAGAGAATATTTTGCATCCTGGGATTAGGGAAATGGTTGGTGTGAATTCTTGCTGTGTGACATGCACCGGATTAGCAAGTTATTATCTATCTTGGGGATATTTGATAACTTGTTTTAGTTGCACAACCTTTATTAAAGTAGCACAACTTTTGTTGGATGCCTGAACTCTGTACAGTAGCTATAGGCTTCTGGGAACACCGAGCTGACTTCATGAGCCTTAACCCTTTAATGACTACTGTTGCGTATTCGTGTCTTACCAGTTCAATTAGTTTGTGTGTACTTTGGGTCTTTTTAATTCAGGCACTAAGGGGTTAAGAGTTTTATCTTTCTACATAATCTTAGAACTTTTGGAAAAAATGTCTAACTTTTCTTTTATTTTAGACTCATCACGTCTTTCATTGTCATCACATTCTTTCACAGCATCTCACTCTGCTGGTCTACGCAAATTACTCTTCTTTATATAAACCTACAATATGCCAGTGTGATGCCAGAGTTATTATTTTGCCCAGCTACTTATCATTGTAGGAACATTTTGTTAATTGCTTCTCGAGATTACTTCATGTTTACTCTATACATTTCTAAATGTCTTAGCGTTTTAGTCACAAGTGAAATTGTCAAACTTCTATCCAAAACGTCAAAAAAGGACAAAACCAAAACTTATTTGAAAAGTTATATAAAGGTGAAAAAAACAGCTGAATTGTTGAAAATTTGATTGGAAATTCAAGATTTCTGCACTCCTTCTAAATATATATATCTGTTTAAAAGACTTCTCCAGCTTTTTCCAGTTGGTTTGTTTTAAAATTCGTAGACTTTATTATAATTCCATAATAAAACCTAAGAAGCCACTGACAGACAATTTGGGTAAAAGCCTCCTCTCGACTACATGTATCCAAGAAGTATCCAGAAATACATCAGAAAAATGGCACCAAAAATGAGATGCTGGGGGAGAGCCTAAGGCAGCTACAACAACAGTCCTGGAAGGAACAACAGGAACATGAGGTGCCAGGGCAAGACAAGCCGCTAATGGGATGTACCACCAATGGAGGTGGCTGACATGGAGAAGTCATACCTATGGTTGGAGAAAGCTGGACTCCAGGACAGCACAGAGGCACTAATCATAGAGGCACAAGAGCAGGCGCTAAGTACCAGATCCATAGAGGCATGGTCTACTACACAAGACAAGACCCAAGGTGCAGACTATGTAAAGAAACCTCGGAAACAGTCCAACACATAGTGGCAGGATGCAGAATGAAAGCAGGAATAGCATAACCGAACGCCACAACCAAGTAGTGGAATTGTATACAGGAACATCTGCACACGTATAGGCTAAGTCACCGAACTCCAGACGGGAGAACCAGAAAAAGCGGTAGAAGAGGAAAGGGCTAAAATCCTGTGGGACAAAAAGATCCAGACAGATAAGGAGGTGTTGGCTAAACAACCAGATATTGTGATAGTATGCATGGAGCAGAAAACAGCAATGATAATAGATAATAGATAGAAAGAAGGAGTATGAGAAGCTGGAGAAATACCAGGGCTTTAAAGAACCAAGATGTGGAAGGTGAAGGCCACAGTGAGTCCAGTGGTGATAGGAGCACTTGGAGCAGTGACCTCTAAGTTGGAAATGTGGCAGCAACAGATCCCAGGACCAACATCTGAACTCTCTGTCCAGAAAAGTGCGAGGCTGGGAACAACTAAGACCTGCGCTGGACCCTCAAACACCCAGGATTCTGATAGAGGACCCAACGATGAGGAAGGACAAATAACCAACCCACAGGGGTGAGAAGGTAGTTTATATAAGAGAAAGGTTAGGTCATAGGATATTACAGGAGTACATAGTGTGGGAGAGGGGGGAAGGATAACGAGTCTTACTTCAATAGTAGCTACATGTGTATGGTAAGGGTAGATCTAAAAGATGCATATGGGTTTATATGGGTATAGACGTCTATATATCTTTTGGTCCCCTCCTCAAAGAGTTTGAAGATTTTAGTAGCTCGCAAAATTAATCATAACATTGAGTCAAATGAGAGTGAGGGATGGGGGGAGAAAATAAGTCCTACATTAATAGTGCCTACATGTGTATCGTAATACTGATAGGATGTTTAGATCGTGAGCCCCAATGGGGACAGTGTTGCAAATGTATGTAAATGGATTTAATAGCACATATATAAATAAATAAATATTATAATTATACTATATTATTATAAGGGTACATCTAAAAGATGTATTGGCTTTATATGAGTAGACATCTTAATATTTTTTCTCCCCTTCTCAAAGATTTTGAAGACTCTAATTCATTGAGATGCACCTGTATGTATGGATAAAAATCACCATCTGTCTCAATGTCTAAATATTTGTGGATTGAAAAATATACCTCTGATCATGACAAGTTATATTCAACCTGTAAGAGCACCAAAGAAATCCGAGCCTGGAAAACTCCCTCCAGGTTTTTACAAGACTATACAATGAAAATAAAATACTGACTGGATGATCCAAGCTAATGTCTTGCCTTATTGGTTTCCAATTTTTCCTACCTCCTCTTTATCTGGAAAACCCCGTAAGAAAAAATATGCATCAACATCTGGAAATCAAGCTATAATTTTGTCCTACAACCCATAACCTGTCTGTACAGATAGGACACTTATCAGGCCGGTTGGGGTGATCACTTGTTCAGGATGTTCATATGAAAAATCCAACGATCAACAAGGCAGACTTAAAAGAGGCCGTCACACGCTCAATATCGCTGTCAATGTCGCTGCTGCACGTGACGTTGACGCGTGTGACATGGTATATCAACCAGGAATAAATCGCTGGTTGATGGTCCCAGGTTTTCGGACAGGACCGAAAACCTGGCAATGGTCGCCCGGTGGACATGATCAGCCAGCTCCCAGCGCCTCTCAGCAAGTGCTGGGAGCTGGTATCCATGGTAAACTGGGGTATCTAGGCAGTGTGTGCTGCCTAGATACCCAATGTATACCTTGGCTACCAGCCTTCTCCGCTCACCTGCTGGTAACCAAGGTACACAGCGGGTAACTAAGCTCCCTAGTTACCCGCTGTGTACCTTGGATACCAGCAGGTGAGCGGAGAAGGCTGGTAACCAAGGTATACATCGGGTATCTAGGCATTGCGCGCTGCCTAGATACCCACAGTTTACCATGGATACCAGCCTGCTCCCTACCCGCCTGCAACGCAGCTGTGGAAACGATATTTAAATCATTTCCACGATGTCGCTGGTCTACTGATCGCTGGTGAGTCTGCCTGTGCGACAGCTCACCAACGATCAGCCATCAATGTCGCCAGTGATCAGATCGCTGACGACATTGACGTGTGTGACGGGGTCTTAAGATCACAGACTAGGGAGACAGATAATCTCCTTCGATGTTCAAAGTAGCATATGATCATGTCATACATTTGTACTTTCAGCCAACAAAAGAAGGAAAAATTCCAATCTGATGGATCACATTTTGGCAGCGAGTGCAAAGCCAGCCAGTGACCTGCAGTACATGAGGTTTACTTGGCTTAATCTGAGCCCATTGCCGCAGGTGGAGAACCCCTAAACCACCACCCACCATTCCTTTTGTTTCCCTTTATAGTGATTTGTGTAAATAAGTAGAGGACAAGTCCCTTTTAACCTGAAACCTAGAGCTGAGTATGGTAATTTTTGCCTCTTGAAGGAAAGATAACATTAGAGGATATAGATGATCCTAATCTTTGAAGGCTACATGCTCTAAAGGGTGGACAGCTACTTTGTCAGTAAGTTCTCACCTCTGAAACCATGTTTATAGACATGTAACTCTTTTAAAGACAAGTACAGCAATATCTTTACATGGCCAGTCAGTTCCTCCATTATTGAGAGATCGGCGTTTGAGTTGATATTGAAATGATGCTGAAACCTAGTGAAGATCTAAAGCCTTTGTCACTCCAGCTCTTATCATGAGTAAGGACAGTTCTATAGCAGAAAATGGTATACGTCACTGCATACTAGGGTGGTGCACAAGTGGAATAGTTCTATATCTGAAACGCATCATGCTTTGCTTTGATGCTATATTTATAATGCCCTTGAAGCCTTTTAAGTTCTCCTAATAGATTGGTGAAGTTTTATATCTTGAATACCTGTGTTTGCTTTGACCCCAGCATAAATCCCTGCCCAGTGCCACCTCCTCCTGCTTGACTCACAGCCTCTATGGTATGTGACTTCAGTAAAAGGAGTCAGCACTGTGTGGGGAATAGAGCTGGAGTGACAAAATCTGCAGATCTATAAATAGTTATTCATCCTAATTTACATATCAATTCAAATGCCAATTTCTCAGTAAAGGAGGAGGGACTGGTCATGTAAAGGTAGTCCTAGACTTGTCTTTAAAAGAGCTATATGCACATATAAATTGTTTGTGGGTGGAATTCAGCTGACAAACTTTATAGTCTGCATTCCACCTCAAAGTTATTGAAGCCACTTGTTTAAGGCGAGGTAAGCTAACTATGGGTATGGTGGTCTATCATACATTGATGTTAGGAGAAGAATCAGGCATAATGGATTTCAGCATGCCCATCCTATCTTCCTGCAGAATAAAGCCATTACCAGAGAAGTCTGGCAGTAGCTTTATTATTAGTCCAACTACTCTCGCTAATAACCACAGCGCCACTGTGGAGGATGGAGGAAACATTTGGTGGCCGTGACTGCTGTTCACCATTTCCCTTTTTGCTGTCTCTCCCCCCTGTGGGCTCTCGCTTACCCTTGTGCATTCTTTCTACCCTTGTGCTGTCTCTCCCCCTGTGCGCTCTCTTTCCCCTTGTGCTGTCTCTTTCCCATGTGAACTCTCTCCCCTTGTGCTGTCTCTCCCTTCTGCGGGCTCTCTTTCAACTTGTGCTGTCTCTCCCGCTATGTGTTCTCTCTCTCTATGTGCTGTTCCACCCTCTGTGCGCTCTTTCTTCTTGTGCTGTCTCATCCCTGTGCGCTGTCTTTCCTTGTCCTGTTTCTCTCCCCTATGCGCTCTCTCCTCTTGTGCTGTATCTCCCCCCTGTGTGCTCTCTTTTACCTTGTCTTGTCACTTTCCCCCTGTGTGCTCTCTCTCTCTCCCCTTGTGCTGTCTTTCCTCATTGTGCGCTCTCTCTTCCCTGTGTGCTCTTTCTCCCCTTGCGCTGTCCTTTCCCCTGTGGGCTCTCTGTCTCCCCGTTCTCATTTACCACTATGTACCATCTCTTCCCCCTGTACATGGAGGAGCCACGGAACCAACCTGCATTCCACAGTGGAATGCAAATGGAAGCGTCATCACAGGCGGCAGCCACAGGATAGGTCCGCCTCAAGGGTATGACGGAGCGGACCCATGAGCAGGCTATAATGGATCCCTGCACTGCTGCCAGTGTCTCGGACGGCATGTGGGCCCTTTCCCGTCACAGATGTCCTATAGGTGGCTTTGTTTTCTTTGATTGATCAACCAAACTTGACTGATCAACCAAATGTATTGGCTTCTTTACATTCCAGTTTAAATTTCCCAGTTTAACTGCAATTTACACAGGACACAATGTGCTATAGGTGGTATTGCTTTTTGGAACAAACTACAGACACACAGACTGGATTGGGCTTTTATATATTAGATAATAAAAGTATGTGCACAGTGGCGTAACTTCAGGCCCAGGGGCCCCGATGCGAAGGCTCCAACGGGGCCTCCAATTATTGCAAATCTTTAATAGTATTAGTCTTTTTCTATAGGCCAAAGGGACATTTGGGGCTCCCTGGGCTCCAGGGCCCGGGTGCGATCGCAACCCCTGCACCTATTGTAGTTACGCCCCTATTTGTGCATTTGTTTGGGGGCGCTAAGAACTATTTGAGGTATGGGCACCTTATTGCATGGTTGATTTATGGTTATCTGATCTAACTTTCTTACAAATGGTTTTTCAGTCACTAGTCATTATTTTCCTAGTTAACTAAACAGATCGTGTTGTAACACTGCTGCATGTAATCCTTCTTTCTCATTAGCACCGAACAAGTTTGCATGCAGTAATATGCAGTAAGAACTTAATCTCATTTGCTTTTCACCACTGGTCCTTTGTACTGCTGTTACTCCGCTGGCTCATTACAGAAAGCTGCACTTTTACAATTTAGAAATGCAGGATTAATGCTGCCTTAAAGTTACAAATAGATTTTTTATGAAAAAAATCATGATTACAAAATAATTTTAACTGATTAAAAAAAACATTTAAGTCTTGTGTATAATCTGTAACCATATCATTTTTATAACTCCATTGCAACTTAGCTCAGTCTTGATTAAACGCTCCCATGATTTGTGCTATAAATCTTTATGAGGACATGCCATGGTCACAGACTACAAACAGACTCTTCGTAGTCTGAATCTGCAGTCATACTTTATCTGTCTCCTGCTTCATGCTAACCGACCAAATGCACGTTAGCAAAAAGGAGGTTTAATAAGCTAACCATGATCCCATAATCACCAATGAGGGTGGTGGGCGAGGTATTTTCTTTGTATGTGCACTTGTTGCCGCAGCCGGTTCTACTTAGGTCACTGCTCAGTATATAGTGAGCAGCAACTGTAACCACACCCTGATACTGACTGATAGCCCTCACTGTACTGATGCCCTGCTGAGTTGGCTGTCAGTCAGCACCAGGGTGTGGTTACAGTTGCTGCTCACTATATACTGACTAAACCTTAAAGGGAACCTGTCAGGTGGTTTATGCCCCTCCAGCTATCACTGTCAGTAGCTGCAGCTTTATAATACCAGTCTAATCATCCCTGTCTGAGCTCATAGTGTAATGTGAAAGGTGAAAGAAAAGCATTTATACACTTACATTTCAGTCCCCGCCTTGGAGGAGGGGGACTGTCTGGCAGGATAATAGTTAACTCACTTTTAACTTGGATGGCTAAAGGACCTGTGTGATGTAACGATCATGTGACCATAGTGGGCGGAGCTAAGCCAGCAAACATATTATGTTCTATGAGAACTTAGCTCCGCCTATTGTAGTCACATGGTTGTGACATCACATCAGGTCTCTCAACATGTTCTAGCACAAGGCTGAAATGTTAACTATTAACCTGCCAAACAGTTCCTGTCCTCCAAGCTGGGGACTGACTGTCTCATTACATAAGGAAATGTAAGTGTATAAATGCTTATTTTTTCACCTATAACATTACACTCTGAGCTCAGACAGGGATGATTAGACTGGTATTATAAAGCTGCAGCTACAGACAGTGATAGCTGGAGAGGCATAAACTAGCTGACAGGTTCCCTTTAAGGAAAAAAGTATATACACAAAACGTGTGAAAATACCCTGCAATCAATCAATAAAAAAGCAAGTGCTACAAGAATAAAGGTTACTTAGTAGGGATGGGACACTCCCAAACTTGTAATGAAACAAGTAGCTAAATTGTTAACATACGCGAAAAAGTGAGTCAGAGCAGACATTAGTGAACATGCCTGTAAGAGCATGTTCACACTGACAGCAAGACAGACTAAACCTTAAGGATAAAATTATATACAAATGTGTGAAAATACCCTTTTAACTCCCATTGCTGTGTGTCTATTTTAGGACCCGGGCCACTCTGCATCCTGCTTTTTTGAGGTCAGAAGACACAAGGGCAGGTTTTAATATAGTTAGGGAGTAGGGACTGTCCCGAAGTGGGTAAACCTTGACGTGGTGGGATGGCTTTGTACCTTTTTGCACAAAAGTGTGTACTGTGAACTCTGTGTTTTTATGCACTTGCTTTTTATTTACTTATTGCAGGGTATTTGCACATGTTTTGTGTATATACTTTTTCCTTAAGGTTTAGTCTGTCTGGTGATCAGTGTGAACATAGTCTTACAGGTATGTTCACTAATGTCCACTCCGACTCAGTTTTTTGAGTATGTTTGCTGTATGCTGAGCAGTGACCTAAGCTGTGTCGGCTGTGCCTCTATGACTGAAAACCCGAGGCTGCTGGGAGGAATAAAGTTCGTTTTCTCCAGGTAGCTGGGCTTTCAGTGCTGCCGGACAGCTTTGAAACGCTGTTAATCTGCAGATCAATAGCGTTTTGGGACATGATAGGTTCCCTTTCAAATATCAGTGCAGTTACATATAAAGCTAGAACTGATGCCCAATAAAGATATCTAGAACTCTCATAATTTTAATAAATCAATCAAGATTAGAATAAATCGTCATTTTAAGTGCAATGCAGATCATTTAAACCAAGCATTCAGACATCCATAGACACTGTATAACTTAAACAGAGTGTAACATCAGAGAATGAACTGTAGTTTAATCATTTGTTGTGTTAAAAGTATATAATGTATATATTTTTAATAGTAGATTGCTTTTCATACTATTATTTGTATTGAAAGAAATATAGAAATCTGGCCATTTTAACACAGGCCGCTGGGGCTACTCTTGACTCCTGCTTCCAGTTCTTTGAGTTAATGCATACGTACATCAGCAGCAGAAACTATCTTTTGCACTGAATTCAATGTAAAACAGCGCTCCACATGGCTGCTGCCTTCTAAAAAATTTTTTATTCCGCCATTTACCATGTCAAGTGCTCTTGTAGCAATTTCAGATAACCAGTGGCATTGAGGTTTCCATTGATGAAGAATGGCCCCACTATCTTTGTACCCCATACACCACACCATACCATTAATGTTTGTGTTCCAGCAGTCTTGGAGGGATCTATCCACTGTGGGTCAGTGTCAGACCAATAGCGCTGGCTTTGTTTGGTAACTTCACCATTCACAAAAAAGTTTGTCTCATCCCTCATCTGAAGGCAATTGTCTATGCTGTGAAGATACGAGCTGTGCAGCATCTGAAACAATGGATACTGGAAGTCTGTGCAGCATTTCTTCTGAGGTGTTGCTATCAGTATGTCAAGAGTGGGAGAAGAGGGTTGCATTGACAATCCAACACAATGGGCAGCACTTTGAACACGTTTTATAAGTGGTCATAAACTTGTAAATAACTCATGAAAGAATAAGGTTACGTTAAAACCAAGCACACCATTGTTTTTCTTATGAAATTCTCAATACGTTTGATGTGTCACATGACCCTCTTCCCATTGAAAAAAATAATGTTGGATCCAAAATGGCCAACTTCAAAATGGCTGCCATGGTCACAACCCAACTGGAAATATTTACCCCCTTCATATACTAATGTGCCACAAACAGGAGGTTGATATCACCAACCATTCCCATTTTATTTAGGTGCATCCATATAAATGTCTTGTCAACTGCCCGAATTTGGACAGGACTGAGTTAATGTTAATATGGATTACAAAATGTTATTTGGGTTATTTGGGTGCATCCACGGGTTGGTATGGGATTCACATGTTGATACATAATAGGGATGGGCAGTTTGACTTCCTCTGGTGATCCAGCTCCTTTGCCTCCGCTCACCACAAAAGCAGGATCTTTTGGATCCTAAATGGATCCATATTAAATATGTGTTTGCCCCAGGTGAACATATATTTAAGATGACGATAATGCGGTTGAAACCCTGCCCACTTGCAGGCAGCCAATATATTGATGAGTTGGCGGGGGTTTGGTTTGGATTTTCTTGTCCAAACACCCAGTAAGAGCCATTTAAAGAATGTAGTGGCTCTCACTGGGGTGCTGGCTCCTATCATTCACAGAATGGAGCCTTCTGTTTGTCTCGGATTGTTTCCGAACGATTCATCTCTACTACATAAACCAAAAACATAGTTAATTTGTAGAACAAAGCAATTTATCTTTATGAATAAGGTAGATACAAAGATTATAGTATTTTCTGCTTACCAAGTTACCAACAGACAGAACGTAGTCGAACTCTTTAGTCATCGGGTAATGTTCCATAGCCATGAACAGTGTGTTTAAAACAATGCAGATTGTTATGGCAAGGTCCACAAAGGGATCCATCACGACTAACTTCACAACATGTTTTATTTTTAGCCAACCAGGAGTACAATCCCAGATCAGAAAAGTGTTTGCAAACTTGTACCAACATGGTGGACACTTCTGCCTGGACTCTTCGAGTTCTACGAATGATAGAGAAACAGAACATTACTTCTTATGTTTTCATTCTTTGCTTAGGCTAATGATAACATTAGAGGAACCCTATATTTTTCTGGACCTACACATATAGAAATTATTTAAATAGCATAAACTAATAACATGTATAAATACATATAGTCTAGTAGTCAGGTGAATACCAGGGTATGTTAGTGCCAGTCCACATTGTGTGGGTGCTTTATGGCTTTCAAAGTGACGTCCTCAGCAAATAAGTCATAATTTTTGTGGGTTCTAATAGGGTCATGTGACATAGGTGTCACACACTGCTGTGACCTCTGGGGTATCTGGGATCAGAAAATTTGACTGATCACAGGTCCCCTTTAGAGCCCGTTCAGCAATTATTATGAGTAGAGCAGAGTTATTTCCTTTTGGTGCTGAAGGGGTTAAGAGTTCCTAACTTAGCCTGATGAGAATACTTATACATTTAAATCTCAGTTGCTGAACGTTATGAACACTCCCTTCCTCTATTTAAACGTACTCAAAACCCTCTCCTATGCCGGTTATAGATTTTCTAAACTAACCACTATGTTGAAGGTGTTCAAGTTAAAGCTGTGGAGTTGGAAGAGTTGTGGAGATATCTTGCTTGTGTTTTGTCCCACTTGTTTGTCTCTCTCCCCATGTTGTCTTACTGTAGTAGTTGGGAACTCATATGGGAAGTTACTTCTTAAAGGGAACACATCAGCTCGTTGTAGGCCACTAACCTATCACTACCTGTCCCTACACCTTGCTAGCTCATCCCTAACCATCTCTCTCTGACCTAAAACTACTCTACAAAGCTTCTGAAAAATTATTTTATAACTTAAATGCAGTCTACATCTGTAGACTGGAATGGGCAGTCTCCAGGGCTCCATTCTCCCTCCTCGCTGGCTCTTCTCACGCCCCACTGGGAATCATCATTCCGTGTCCTCTGTTGACAGTTCCGCCTCCTCAATGCAGTATGACGTGCACCCGGACGTCAGTTTCGGTCCGGTGCATTGTGAGGGATTATCAGGCTGTACGGCTGTATGGCAATATGCACATTGCGCATATTGAAGCTGAGCCGTACACCCACAATGCACCGAACCGGAACTAATGTCCGTGTGCACGTCATAATGTATGGAGGAGGCGGGAATTTTAGCAGAGGGCACGGAATGATGACGCCTGGTGGGGCGTGAGAATAACCAGTGAGAAGGGAGAATGGAGCCCTCGAGATTGCCCATTCCGGTAGCGCCTTGGGCATACCCATTTCTGTTTCCCGAAGCTTGGCCCTAGTCTAGTCACACTTTTCCGTCCATTACATCCCATTCATTGCAGCTGCCATTAAGTCCATGTAATTTACCTTCCATTGTATTTGTTAAAATGCTGGCAACACTTAAAGCTCTCTGCCTCATGATGGTGGGATCCTCTAACAGATCTAGAGACACCTGGTAACAGCTCGATTTCCTCTTCCTTATCTCGGTCTCTGTAGTAGTTCCCTGTAATGAAACTATGCATTATTACCCAAAAAACAAGAATGTTCACTGTATGAAAATATTTCCTTCCAGCCTCTCAGATTGGTAAATTGTATGTAGATGATGATTTTTTAATTATTTTTATTGAGTACATTGTCTCTGCATATAATAGAGAATGGGTCGTAAAGCATGATTGGCAAAAGTGGACAGAAGTGGGGTGATCAACTGCAATATATACACAACAATGTGTACATATCTCCACAACAGGGAACAATTCGGATGCCACATAGTTTGCATATTTAAAGTGGATCTGTCACATGATTTCACAATACAAATTACATTATGAAGTATATTAGAAACAGAGTTTCACACTACCGGTTTATCAAATCAGGCAAGATCAGGTTTTCTGCAAAAACTTGAATCTTGCAGGATCCAGTTTTTTGCCCATTCACTTTAATGATGTCAGGTAGAATCCTGTTGCTTCAAGTTGGTACCTGACACCATTAAAGTGAAAAAACTGGATCCTGAAAGGACTGATTTAAAAAAAGGCTTAAAGCATGATTTTAAGAAAACGTGTAGTGTGAAACCTGCTTAACGTGGATGGAGGCATTTTACGATAGGGTCCCGCACTTACCCCCCAGTGCCGCAGACCCTGCCACGCCTCCCGCCACTTCACCAATAATCTGCAACTTACCAACGAGACAGGACCTTTGGTGATGTCTCAGTCATGTGATCAGTCAAGGGGGTAGGGGGCAGAGAGAGTGCAGGGGGGAGCTAAGAGAGTGTAGGGGAGGGCAAAGAGAGTGCAGGGGGAGCAAAGAGAGTGCAGCGGGGAGCAAAGAAAATGCAGCGTGGAGCAAAGATAGCGTAGGAGGGAGCAAAGAGAATGCAGCGGTGGAGCAAAGATAGCGTAGGGGAGCAAAGAGCGTGCAGGGGAGCAAAGAGAGTGCAGGGGGAGCAAAGAGAGCACAGGGGGAGCAAAGAGAGTGCAGGGGGTAAAGAAAGCTTGGAGGAGCAAAGAGAGCGCAGGGAGAAGCAAAGAGAGTGCAGGGGGGACAAGAGAGCACAGGGGGCAAAGAGAGCTTGGGGAAATCAAAGAGAGCACAGCGGGGAGCACAGAAAGTGCAGGGGGGCAAAGAAAGTGCGGGTGAGCAAAGAGAGCACAGGAGGTAGCAAAGAGAGTGCAGGGGCAAAGAGAGCGCAGGGGTGCAAAGAGAACACAGAAGGGAGCAAAGAGAGTGCAGGGGGGCAAAGAGCACAGGGGGAGCAAAGAGAGCACTGGGGGGAGCAAAGGGAGTGCAGAGGGGAGCTAAAAGAGTGCCAGGGGTCAAAGAGAGCGCGGGGGGAAAAGATCACAGGGGCCAAACAGAGTGCAGGGGGTGAGTACAGGGGCAGTGAGAGCACAAGGGGGCCCAAAGAGAGGGCAGAGGAGCCAAATAGAGTGCAGGGTGAGCAAAAAGAGCAAAGGGGGCAAAGAGGGGCACCACCTTCCTAGTGCGATAGCATCAGGCTCCCATCTAGTATCTGTATAATCCTGTTGTTAAAATGAACATTTTTGAGTTGAGTCCCACTACACCAGGTCTCATAAATGTTCTTTTTAATAGGAGGGGGTAAACATTTTTTTTAACTGCCATTCTAGTATGGATCCTGTAAGTAAGTACACCCACCGCATAGGTCTATGAGATTTATTTGCTCGTGCATAGTGAAATCTGGTGACAGATCTGCTTTGAATCCTGCACTTGTCAGTGATGACCATGATGTGTAAGATCTGGATATTTTACATTACACAATGCTTGACATGACAGCAACTAGTCTTGTCTAAAGTGAAGCAGCTGCTCAGCAATGATGAAGCAAAAATGAGCAATTAGTAACATCCACAGAAAAATGATCATTTCATGTTTCCCTTAGGGGGCTTCCTCCACTGATACATAATATGGAATCATATGTAAAATGTTACTAAAAGTTGAGTAAAAGTATAATTTTACAATACAGGCTGTCATTTGGGCAAACTGGAACTGTGATAACATAAGGTGGAATTAAAGGCTATTTTTTGGCTGCTACTAAAGGGAACCTGTAAGGTAAAAAAAGGTTAAAGGGAATCTGTCAGCAAGATTTTGCTATGTTAGGCTGCCTTCAGACTTGCAGATGCATCTGCAGCGTTTTGCAGATGCATCTGCAAGCATCTGCATGCAGACCGCGGCCCCTATGTTTATAATGGCGCGCACGGCGGTCTGCAGATGCTTGCAGATCGCCGTGCGCTCTCATTGCCCGCCATTAGTGATCTGTGCGCAGGCGGATGCCTGCGTACAGATCACACACTCTCGCCCGCACCAGAGACGCGACATGCTGCGTCCCAGGTGCGGACGCGGGACACCGGAAGGAGCAGATATGGTCCGCATCCGCACCCGAACGCAGCAAACGCTGCCAAACGCAGGCACTATGCGTTCCTATGTTAAACATAGGAACGCAGTGCGCATGCGTTTGACTGCATATGGGAACGCAGCATACGCTGCGGCGCCAAACGCTAATGTGAAGGCAGCCTAAGATGAAGACATAAAACAAAAAGCCTCACTGTGCCTCTCTTATCAGTGTGTTATTGTTTGTTTAAACTAACGGCTTTATCACCTGGTGATTACCATTACAGGACTATTTTGTCATGTGCACAGCAGTCTAACACGCCCCCTGCTGTGATTGACACCTCACAGTGAATGCACAATCTCTATAGAGAGCCTGGTGTGGGCAGGGACAGCTCTCCCAGCTCTGCTGTGTTCTTGAAAATAAATTCTTTGATTGTATAAAAACTGCTTCAGCCAGTCATCTATGTGATATATTGTTGGATTTAGGGTTTGTTTGCCTACATTTTGCCGCTGTCAGATGGGATAGGAAAAACTTGCTGGCAGATTCCCTTTAACCTGCACATTGATAGCATTCTGAAGCTGACCACTGCCGGCACCGAGAGCGCCTCTGGCAGGAGGATCTCAGAAATTCGGTGAGTGCCGCCTGGCTTTTTCTTTCTTGGATATTCATCCCAGCAGACTCGGGCTTTCAGTCAAAGGAGTGGCACCAGCATGGATTCAGTCACCGATCTGGGTATAGTGAGCAGCTGCTGTAACCGCCCCATTGGCATCGACTGACAGCTGAGCACTGTCGGGATTTCCTATTGAGCGCCATAAGTGACATTTCATAGGGAGAGCTGACAGTAAATACAGGTTCCCAGAGTCCTATGAATGTGGATAACAACATGTACGGGGAGGTCATTATAACTGATCAGCTCTAATCAATGCACGTTCTGCCATATTTCTCATTAAATTGAAGGATACACAAAATATCCATGGCTGAATAAGTAACACAACTTTATATCCAACTTTGTAATTCATAAAAATATGTATTCAGCCCAATGTTTTTCAATAGTGATCGTAATTTTTCCTTTCTGAAAACTGAAGATCATGTGCAAGGCTGAGCAAATCTCATACAAAGACATGCGCTCGGTCCATTGCTGGCGTTACATAGTAGCATCTCAGTGGATGAATATGGGAATTCATAGTAATAGTCATAAATGACTGATGTATTATTTGCCCATTTTTACACTTTTATCAGCAGTCATGTAAGCGGTTGGGGAGGAATCAGCCAGCAGACATAAGCTCAGTTCACACTAGCATGGAGCTGCCATGATTCTTATTTATGAAAGCTGTGAAATTATTGTGAAAAGAGCCAAGACACACATTTGATTGCCAAAGCAGGAGATAATGGAAAAATATGACAAGGGAAAGTAGTGGCAGAGGTAGCAACTATATGCAGAGTCATCAAACTGTACGAGTATCACTCTATGGGTTCGCTCACATCAGCGTATAAAAAATTAGTCCGATTTTCATCCGGAAAAGTTGGATGAGTGCAATATTTTAAGCTAAGTTCACATGTCCAGTGATCATCAGTTAAGGCCACGTTACACGCTACGATATCGTTAACAATATTGTTGCAACGTCACCAGTTTGATGACATTGCAGCGATGTCGAAACAACATCGTCGCGTGTCAACAACCAATGATGCGGTCGTTCATCGCACAGCAAGCGCTAGGAGCTGGTAACCAGGGTAAACATCGGATAACTAACCGCCGCTCTGCTTAGTTACCCGCTGTTTACCCTGGTTACCAGCATTCTCGCTGGTTGGTGATCACTGGTGAGGCTTCTTTGACAGCTCACCAGCGATCAGATAACGATGTCCCAGCGATCCACATCGTTGGTCAGATCGCTGCGACATTGTTAGGTGTAACAGGACCTTTAGGGCAGAGACACACTTGGAGAGCTGTATGTGAGTATCTCGCATGCATCTCACATGAGACAACCTGGCCCGGCCACTACCTCTCTGAACAGGAGCGTGGAGCTCCACACTCTTATTCAGAGATCCGGCAGCTGGGCCAGGTGACTCATGCAAGATGCATGCAAGACACTTGCATGCAGCTTGCATAAGTGTGTCTCTGCTCTTAGGATGGATTTAGCAGTCCGTTGGCAAAAAAAGTGGTGCAAACGCAACTTTTTCATCCAGTCCAAAACAAATCAGAAACTTCGACACTACTTGCATATACAGTATAATGCACAGAAGAGGTTCTCGAATCGCAGTCAGGAGCTTTCTTTTGCACACGGATCATCAGGTGCTCGCTTAAACAGTCAGGGAAGCATCCCAAAATTCAGAAAAAAAGCGACACTCCATATCCGTAAAATTTCCTGACTTTTACCGGTCCATGAGGCGTGAATGGTATAAGAGTGTAATATGCAAAATAGGCTGTTATCCCTAGAGCCCTGCCCCCTCCTTGGATCTGATATTTTTATGAAGTGAAATAAAGTCTGATTTTCTCACGGATATGGAGAAACGCTTTTCCTCTGAATTTTTGGACAACTTTGTTGTCTGTTTTGAAAGAGTTGATCTGTGCAGGATCCATTTGGTTAACATGGGAGTCTATGGAGAACGGAACCGGTAACTGATCACTATTTATCTTCCATTTCAAACTGATCCAGTAACAAAGAAATGGATCCTTTACAAACGAAAGAAGAATGGATGGATTATTAGCACTCAGTTACCAGTTCCTTTCTCCATAGACTACAATGTTAAAAAAAATGGATCCGGCAGAAATCAATTTTTTCAAAATGGACCTAAAAGTTGCATTTGCACGAAGGATTGTGCTGGATCCGATCTAATGGATCATGTTATCTCAGCCCTGCAGTGTTCTATGCTACAAAGAATGGCAATGTATTCGTAATTTATGGATGGCAAACGGATAGTCCATGTGACGTCTTTTTTCTCGCACCCATTGACTTGCATTGGAGCGGGTCTAGGCCGTTTTACGCTTCAATACGCAGCATACTGTCATTTTATTTTCCTCAGGTCAAATAAGGTTGAGGAAGAAAATCGCAGGTCAGCACTGCATTGAATAATGTTGGTCTAAGGGCAATCCAATTTTTTTCGGATTCCACATTTATATGCCAATATGAGTGAACCCAAAGTTTCATAGAGAATAAGAAAAAGTGTAAATTAAATTTCCTATAATCCCTTAAGTCAAATACAATGAGGAGATTACTATGAATGACTATTTCTTCCTACTGCCAACCATTTATTACCATTAGAGATAAGCGAGTAAGAAGATATTCAGGTTCGGAGAGCTCTAACCGAATACTGTGAACGGTTTCAGTATTCGGGTCCGAGTGTGTTCCCTACTGACTTGCATTGGATTCGTTACTCGTTATTTGTTCAAAGTATTGGGTTACGGCCCTTTCACATCAGCGGTAATTTGAAATCGCGGCAGATGCGGTGAAAAAACGCATCTGCCGCGATTGCCGCATAGCCGCCGCATAACCGCTGCCCTTGCGGCGCGGTTGCGGTAATTGCCATAGTAAGTATAGGGGGACTTGTGGCAGGTGCGGCAAGTGCGGTTTTGCACTTGCGGCAGGTGCGGCTGCGAAAAAAAACGCAGTCAGCCGCGTTTTTTTTTCGCGGCCGCACCTGCCGCAAGTGCAAAACCGCACTTGCCGCACCTGCCGCAAGTCCCCCTATACTTACTATGGCGATTACCGCAACCGCGCCGCAAGTGCAGCGGTTATGCGGCGGCTATGCGGCAATCGCGGCAGATGCGTTTTTTTCACCGCATCTGCCGCGATTTCAAATTACCGCTGATGTGAAAGGGCCCTTAGAGCTATCCGAACCCAAGGATCTTACTTCTCGCTCATCACCATCATTCCCTGGAATCAGCCCTCAGCTATGACTGAATGTGCACAATGCTTATAACCCACATTTCTAGGGATGGGGTAAACATAAACTCAATTTTTTCTTTTTTATAAGCTGAATTAATAGAAAAAAGTCGAAATAAAATAACTACTATAACTCAAATACAACCGGATCCAGAGTTGTCGCTAGATCCAGCTGTGAAGGTAGACGTGTGGTATTAAGGCACCACTATGCCTAAACTACTTAAATCTTCCTTACTTTGTCATCAGAAGCTGGTTTATCTATTATCACCTCTGGCAATAGTAGTCCAACAGGCGATGTCGGGACAGACGGACCACCGAGCAGAGAGACCACACCGTTGCAGTCCACGGTGCTGTGCATCTTGCCATTGGCCGGGAGCATCTGTATGGTCTTCGAGGTCTTGCTAGTCTGGCTAATGTTACTGTTCCGCCTTTCCATGTGTCTGTGGGTACAAATAAGGAGCCCCTCCTGCTTTCGTTGTCTTCGAAGGTGCTATGCTCATCATCGGCAAAATCATTTTCCGAGCCCATGTCTTTAGCACGGTTTCTAAAGCTGAATAGGCTGGCTCTGCTATTTCGTCTCGGAGAAAACAGAGATCCGCGAATGCTCAGCAATGACTAATAGAAATAAGGAAAAATAGAAATACAGTTTAGTTTAGTTTTTGCTTTTACAAATACAAAGAAAAGAGAACTACTAGTCTTTCCTACACCTTCCTTCTAGATGATTGGGATCCACCTCTGGCTCAAACACACAACAGCAAATGTAACGCAAGCCTTCACAGTTAAGTAGAACGTTATGTGGCACCACTGCTTGTGTTCATTGTAACGCTCCTGGAGGTGCAGCTTCATCCTCCTCCCTACCCTCCCCACTAAAGCCCCCCTGATGTAAAGCCTGGAAATCTATGCTGTACCCGGTCCGGTGAGTTCTGCTTCTCTTCAATCCATACATGTAATGCAAGCCCTGAGGGTTGTCAAGTCTTGTTTTTTGTTTTTTTATTAAAACCAGGCTCTGCTATACCCTCTATTGGTCTTCAAGCCTCCTCTTCCAGCTGGGTCAGACGTATGGTCAGATCTCATCTGGAGTAAGGTGTCCAGTTCTAGGAACCACATTTAAAAAAAGACATCAGTAAACTGGAGCAGGTTCAGAAAAGAGCAACCAGAATGGTGATCGGTCTGCAAACCATGTCCAATGAGGAATGGCTACAGGGTTTGGGAAGGTTTAGCTTGTAATAAAGATGATTAAGAGGAGACTTAATAGCTGTCTACAAATATCTAAAGGCTGTTACACTGTAGAGGCATCAGCTTTATTCTCATTTGGAAATGAGAATAAGAAATTATAGAAGCAATGGGATGAAACTGAATGGGAGGAGACACAGATTAGATATTAGAACAAACTTTTAAACAGTGAAGGAGATCAAGGAGTGGAGCAGGCGTCCACGAGAGGTGGTGAGCTCCCCTTCAATGGAAGTCTTCACACAGAGGCTGGACAGACATCTGTCTGGGATGATTTAGTGCCGCTTTGAGCTGGGGGTTAGACACGATGAAACAGGAGGTGCCTTCCAACTCTGCCAGTCTAGGATCCTGTGATTCTAATATGTGGCCACTGCAGGCGATGACTGGCTGCAGAGGTCCTATATCCATCCATACCAGAAGAGGAAACTTGGAGACCAGAGGAGGCCTTCTCAATAGTGGGGGCAAGTGGTGGAGGATTTAATGGTGTATACATTTTTTTTACACCATTTTGAGCCTGGTTGGAATAATAAAGGGGTCAGAGAAAACCATTAGGTGAATGAGTATATGATGGAGAACTGAGAGGAAGCTTGCTACTTTATACTCCAACTACCACTTTTGGTGAACCATATGCATGGTATTAAAGAGGTCAAGGTAAAAAAAAAAATCACTTTATATTCTATGTTTAACAATAAAAGACATTTTTGGGAATTGTTATCTTATTCATTTAATTTCACCCAAATAATAACTATACTATATTTTTTTCTCCATAAATCAAAAGTACAAGTGAAGATAAGAAATCTGCTTTTCTTTCCCACTTATCATTTTTTTGTCTCCTGCACGGATCGCTCGGATCTGTCTACAAATCTGTCTGCAGTTAGAGATCAGATTACACCTGCTGCTTTAAAAGAGGTATGGATTGGGTAGGAAAGAATGAGTCACAGGAAAACAAAAGCAGGAAGGCACAATGAGAAACTTCTGAGGTTTACCTTTTCAGAATAAACTGTCCTTTGTGTGTATAAGAGGAATAACACCATCTCTGACCATTGTGTGACTTATTGTTTCCTGCATTCGCTCCAGTTTTCCCCTCTGCGTGGTCTATCTGTAATTTACAATTCACTGCCAGCTGGGCAGAAGAGACAATCTGTAGTAATCTCTCCTATAGATGGCACAGCACAGAGAGGGGAATGCCTGTTCTTCATTCACTTTTCAGTTAGGGGGCAGATATACCTGGTCGCGACCACTTGTTGACATTCCTGTGTAGCTCTGCAGAGATGTCAAACAGCAAGGGTGAATGATGGAGGAAGGAATGTCACAGGAGTGCTCCCTCTTTCATCAATGCTGTCATCTGTATCAGCATCCAGGATACTGGTACTGTTGAACGGGTGGGGGGAATTTGGTGTCAGTGTTGGCACCACCTCCCATAGTGTCCCTGTGGTTTGCTGCCATTAGCGGTACGCCACAGTGTTAGGCTTTCGCTATTGCTGCATAGAAAATATGACCTGTAGACTGAAAACTAAAATAGTTATTAAATCAAGTAACATGTTAAAACAATACCTGATGGGGGGAAGAAAACTTGTTTTCGTAGGTCAAACGATTGCCTTCAATGGAGAAACGGAAACCTTTCCTCTTAATACTGGTCTCAGATTCAGACTTTGGAAACTTTTCGTCATCGCCTTTCTCTTCGTCGCCCCCACGTTTCTTCTGTCTTATTTTGTTTTTTCCGATCTTTGGCGCTTTTTGTACTCGGCTTGGAAACTTCTGATGAACTTTCTGAAAGGGGCCCAAAGCCGCCATCTTCACTATATTCTCGTGATAAGTTTAGGGCTGCTACTGCGGCGGCCTGAGACAAATGATGGAAAGTTATTATAGTATGTACAGTGATAGGATCATGTCTACGGTATTGTGTCTGTAAAGCTGTCAGAAATAACGATTGATTTGTTTTATGTAGCAATTATTACAATTTAATAAGATACATTTTATCATTGTTTTTCCCCTCATCATGGGTTTTCTTTATAGTACAAGTAATGTGACTCTCAAAGCAAAACAAATTAGCAATTAGTGAACATTGTAAATTGTTTTATTACCGTATCAAACGCCCAGCTGGATATATAGAGCGTACCTGAGCGTCTTCTTGTTGCTTTTTAAGCTGCTCTAACATTTGCTGGAATTCGACTTCCTTCTGCTCGGCTTCTTCTAGAGTTGCCTGGTTCTGCTCTTCATAAGCCATGGCTACAACGGCCAAGATCAAGTTCACCAGATAAAAGGAGCCCAAGAAGATCACCAAGACGAAGAAGATCATGTAGGTTTTCCCAGCAGCTCGTAGGGTCTGAAATAGAAAATATATACTTATTTCCTCTTATTAAATTTGCAAATGACTCCCAATTGTACAACGTAGTGTAAATATGTATTTTGTTAATTGTACAAAGGTCTATTGATGGTAAGAAGTTTACAAGGAGTCCACTACTGATCACACATAATCTGTGGGAGAACTTCGCTGTGAGGGGGTAAGTGACATGGAGCGACAGCTCTTTCTAGCTGCTCTTTGTTCTTGCCAATAAATGTGGGTGCTTCTTATACTGTATATAGGGGCCTATGTGAGGCTCATACTATAAATAAGGGGCTATATGGGGGCTCATGCTCTATATATACTGTAGAAGGCTGGGGGGCTCTTACTGTATATAAGGGGCTATTTGAAGACTCATACTGTATATAGGGAGGTTATGTGGAGTCTCATACTGTATATACAGGCTATATGAGGTCTCATGCTGTACCAAGGGACAAAGGAACTATGCGGTCATGCTGTATAATGCTTATCAAAGAAAGCAGCACAGCTTAATTTTGGGTGCAATTCAGTCACAGCATGCTGTATAATGGCTATGTGGGGGATCAAAATGTATATATAAGCTCATGCTATATACAGGGGGCTCTGTGTGGGATCATGCTGTATACAGGAGCTATGTCGGTCTCATGCTTTATATAGGGAATATGTGAGGGTTTATGATCTATATAGGGGCTATGTGTGGGCTCATTTTATATATATATATATATATATATATATAGGCTATGTGAGGGCTCATGGTGTATATATGTATATAGGGCCTATGTGTGGGCACATGCTGTATGTATGGGGCTATGTAAGGGCTCATACTGTATATAGGGGGCTATGTGAAGGCTCATACTGTAATAAAGGGGGCTATGTGAGGGCTCATACTGCATATAAGGTGCTATGTGAGGGCTCATACTGTATTTTGTGAGCTATGCGAGGACTCATACTCTATGTAATGGCTATTTGGGGGTTTTATACAGTATATAGGAGGCTATGTGGGGGCTTATGCTGTGTACAGGGGCTATGTGAGCTCTCATGCTTTATTTAGGGGACCGTATGGGGCTCATGCTATATATAGGGATCTATGTGGGGGCTCATAATATATATATGCAGGGGGGCTGTGCGCGGCTTCCTATTGCATATTGGGGCGCTGTGTGTGGGCTAGTCATGTATAATGGGAGACAATTTGGGGGCTCATACTGTATTTAGGTGCTATGTAGTGGCTTATGTTGTGTATAGGGGATATATGATGTGATGGCTCAAGCTTTATATAGGGGGCTATGTGAGTCCTCATACTGTGTATAGCAGCTACAAAGTGCGGGCTTATACTATACATAGGGAGTGTTTGTGTGTGGGCTCATAGCATATATAGGGGGATGTCATCATACTTAATCCTGCTCAATATTAAGTAATACAATTAGTATTAACTTCAGCCTATTGGTTCAGCCCTCCACAACAGTCATGTTCTATTATGTGACTCCTAACGGAAATAAATTTCCCATGCCAGCTCTATTATGTATAGCATTATGTTATGTATAGCACTGTACATGAGGGAATAAATGTGTGCTCCTTTGTCTGTCTCATTTTGCTTCTGCAGACGTGCACCTGAGCACCTGTGTGTTAATCACGTGACCTATCACATGAACTGTCAAAAGGGGACCATGTCACATAATATATCAGGGACTTTGGGGCCATGCCTTCTAAACTGCCCGGGGCCTTGGCTACTCTAAATCTGCCCCTGGTGGCAGGTGAGTATAATATTAAGTGCAGGGACATTACGTGTGTAGCATCACTCCAGCACTGAAATTTAAAAAAAGTTAGCGTTGTGCTTTAAAGATTTTTAATGAGGATCCAGGACCTTCAAGCTATGCTTCCTGTAATCAAACACTTTTGACAACACAATACCCACCAGTTGATATAAATTTTCCAGAAGTCCTGGGTCATCAGCCGAAATAAGGATAAGAAAGCCCAGCTGAATGTATCAAAACTTGTATAGCCGTAGTTAGGGTTTCTTCCAATCTTAATGCACAAGTAGCCTTCCGGGCACTGACTAAACACGGTGATAAAAAAGGAAATCTACATGTAAATATACAAGGTACAGCCAGGAAATCCATATGTAATATCCTCAGAATTAATAATGTCACCACACTCATACAACAATATTTAAGTTGTTTTTTTCATGAGTTCTGGTCAATTCGATTCGTAAATGTTCACTGAATGAAAAATGAGACAGATACTAATTGTTCCATATGAGGAGGTCTAGGCCGAAATGAATGAGAACTGAATCTAAAATATCAGAATAACGGCCAAGATGACCTACGATATGAGTATCTTCCACCTATGAAGCAACTAAGTGTCCAGTGGATAGTAATGGCGGCCACCCTATGATACACCTTCCACCAGACACCCGTAGACCACTTTAGTAATTGTGACGTTGTAGATCAGCTTACATACATAAGAGACTTGACATTATTATATTGGGGTTCACATTTCTCCATTGGCTCAGTGTCTGATTAGTAGCTTAGGAGGCAATCTAGGACTTGTGACAGCTGTGGGAGGGCCAATAACACCATAGCCAAAGGGCAATGTTAAGGATAAATTATCCTGTCCTTGATTGAATAAAGGTTGGGGATCTAAGAGGTAAGGTTTCTCCTTGTGGAGAGTGACATGCCAGGTCTGGAATGTCAGTATGAGGAGGCTTAAATGCTGCAATGCCCCTCTGGGAAGTATGCAAATTCTCTCTTTAGAGAGGAAGTAGACTTGAACTCTAGTGCCACCTATTTGAAGTAGCAATCCTAAAAGACAATATCAACCATTTTAATGAGCTTTGCCACATGATTTAGGATTAGGGATGGGCGAACTGTTCGGGATTGTGCCCAGGGTTGCTGCTGCAAAGTAAGGCAATAGTTAATACTGTTCATATACTTACCAGGTTTCTTCCTGGTGTGATGCATCACTGCGTCACTTCCGGGCCACTCCTTATAGTTTTGGGGTATGTGGTTGGCTAATGGAGCCAGTCACATGACTATTCACCCCGGAAACCCGGACGGCACACAGCGCTGTGGCACAGCTGAATGGGATAACGTGGACCCGGTAAGTATAATTAGTCTGATTAGTAACCATTACCTTGCTTGAACACAGCAACCCTGGTCATAAACCCAGGAAAGAAAACAGAAGTTCAGCCTTCCCTACTTAGGATATAAATGCCAAACCAGAATCTCAATTTGCAGATACAATGTTTCAGGGGGTTGTCAGTGCAAGGTATGAGACCTGGTCTGGCTACATGAGAGCATAAGACTGGGAGTCTTATTGATGATTCCTCCTTGTGGAGAGTGACAAACCAGGTCTGGTATGCCAGTATAAGGAGACTTAAACACTGCACTGCTCCTCTGGGTATTGAATGAAAACACATAGTTGGTGATTACTGAAGACTCTGCATCTTTGTCCCAGTGTGCATGTCCCATTGTGACACCTGGTTGCAGTTGTGTCCTCTCCTTGTGAATATATTGCCAATATTGATTAAACACAGACTGAAATTAAAGGGGTGTGACATCATGACACTTCTAACTCATGACTGTCAGGTGTGTCACGGCCTGATGTAACCTCATGGAGATCTGGGATCAGAAGGTCACAACGTTTAGCATATCACAGATCCTCTTTAAAGCCTGCTCGTCGCTTATCCTGAGTAGGAGCTTATGTAATTTCATCCAGTGCTGAAAAGGTTAAGGTTCCTTTCTAGCCTGCTGTGATTATCATGTAGTTGTTATCTCAGATGCTACCACTCCCTTCTGCTACATATATCTATTCTTTACTCCTCCCTATGCCAACTATAGTTCTTTCTATGCTGACCTGTGAAGGAGCTGCCTCTGAAAACAGTGGTGATCTTCCAGTGGAGTCTCTTTCTGGAGAAGTATAGGAGTTCTATGTCATCTGTTTCTCTTGTTTGTCTGCCTTCCTCGTGTTGTCTTTATATTAGTAGTAAGACAAAATCTCTTGCTGGACTGCTCACTAGACAGGGCTTGTCAGGGACAGCCAGGGACTAGGCATGTGGTTGTGCACTGGTGAAGGACCTGTCTAGGGATGCTAGGGAACTCAGGGATCAGCCATAGGTGAATTCAGGTGGTGACCTCTATCCTTTCTCCCATCGTCAGGGCCTACACTTACATCTTCCCTGGTTTACCCCTCCTCTTGTGCCACATGCTAAGCGGTCCCTTGCTCCGGCGTGACAATGACAAATTGTGGCATTACTTATGTAAGAAATCTTACAAAAGTCAAGAACTGGAGTAAGATTCATGGCGTGGCACATGGAGGTGAGGCACTACTTCTTCATTAATCAGAAGCATCTGACTCCATCCTGACCCCTCATCAAGACTGGTGAGAAAATCGACATCCTTGTTGAATCAGGACCAATAGCTTTAATGTAACCACAATATTTAAAGACTTCACCACTAAAAATGAATGCAAAACAACAACTTACCCTGCATCCGAAGAGTTTCCACAGAGCAAAAAGTCCCTTACACCTTCTAACCTGTATAAATGAGCTGCAGAAACAGAAGAATGCAAAGGAGAAATTAATTTACTGTAATTTGATTAAGGACAATGAATTTCTAGACATATTTTTATTCCCTGCTGATTGTCAGGATAATGTCACCATCGCTGTAAGATGAGAGGTCGCATCAATCTTGAGAATGGAGGGGTCACAGCAGTGATTTAACATTGGGCTCTCCCCAAAGTTCCTTCTGCACAGAAGCGTTCCAATGCACTTGACCGGAGCTGCATTGCTCTTTCCAATGAGTGGCCAGGAGCAATAAACTAGTGCTGCAGCCCCTCCATTCTCAGATCTGGGGGGTCCCAGAAGCCTCAAGGTAATGGCATATCTTACCAATCACTTCATTGGATGAAAACCCCTTCAATGGTTATAATCAAAGTCACAAAAATAATAGTAAAAAAGAAACATGTTCATTTATTCCCGTTCAGTATTTGGTTATCATTTATATGAGCATTTGTTAGGCGGCTTCACACCATGTTTTAACCCTGTCAGGCTGTGTTCAGTGTTTTGCAGGAAGCACCGGACACAGCCTGACAGCTCCGGACAAACAGAACCGACGGAAAATATGCGGACTGCCGTAATCGGCAGTCCACGGCTGAAATGTCAGGATCGCGGCTTGCGGGAGCTAGCCGCGGTCCTGAGATCACAGCGGGGAGCTCTCCAGGTGCTGAAGTTCAGCACCAGCTTTTTTTCTGTTGTGTTCGGCACAATTCGGCGCCCTTATACTCCCATGGTATAGGGTGGATCCTGTTTTGTGTCACTTTTTGCCCGCTACGATTTTATGTCCAGGGGAAAAAAACGATCTCTCCTGGATCCTCCCAGACAGATGGAAACCAGATGGCAAATAGCTGTTATCCAGCCCCATAGGAATACTATGGGGCCAAAATCGGATCCGTAAACCGGACAGCCCTGGATCACCCAAAACTGGTGTGAAGCCAGCCTCAGCCAAACTCAGGAGTGGGGAAAAATGCATAAGCGGTGCCCATGTTTCTGTAGCGCTCGCCGTAGCGTCAGCATCTCTGACGGCCGCAGCGTACGTATCCTTCCAGCGGTCTTGTGGTGAGTGCCTGGGCACCGATGTCTTCATCACGCCCTTAAGACCTGCGTTGACATTGCAGGCCATCTGGATGCGAGCTTAAGTGCATAGGCAACACACACCCTTTTCTTAAAGGGCCAGTGTGCCTCACCTGGAAGTGCTTTTCTGCCTACAGCTGAGAAGCGTACAGTATTTAAGGCACCTTCCCCCCATGGGAGGAGCCTGAGCAGCATGGTTTATACCCTAGAGACACATTGCTATCCTCAGGTTCTCCTTCAGCATTCCTGTCCCTGTTTACCTTACCCTTATCTATTACCCATTCCCATCCCTGCTAACCTGTGTCTCCATTCTAGTACCCTGCCTGAACCCTCAGAACCTGCTGCTCCTGCCAGTGCCAGCTGTGCCACCAACCTGTCTGCACTTGCTTGCACTTGCTATCCCGTCTGCACCTACTTGCATCAGCCATCCAGCTGCACCTCTATCTGTGACGGTCTATGCCCATACCCCTATGGCCAGCAGTAGCAGCTCCAGTCTACCTGAGTGACACCTGGTTTCTACCTGCACTGCAACCCAACACTTTTAGAGGCTGTGGTGAAAACCTGATGAGAAACCATAGTCTAGCTTCTCTAGGTTTCCTGTGTGCTGTGGCCCAGTGGATGCACTCCCCGATCGCACCAAAATGCATTACAGTTTCTATTATACTTTTCCTCTGATTGTTCCACTCTGATTTTGACTACAAATAATGATCCAAAATACTGACCAAATTTACTCAATGTGTGAACGTGGCCTAAAGCTGAAACTGTGCGGTGAAAGAACGAATATAGATACAGCAATACTAAGTCACCCTAAACTTCAATGTGAATTACTATCAAGATACAGTAATATCAGTTTCTGTTGCTGGCAAGCTAGCTAGTTCTTTGTCCAGGTGTGGCTACTTTGTGATCACTTCCATCCCTTTTATCTGGTCACATGGTTCCAGCATCTTTTGTTGGTGATTGAACATATTCCTGACCAAGCATCGTGAGGTGAAGGAGATTCTCTGGATAGCTGAATAAGCCGTCTGCTGCCAAGGAGCGTAGCAGTAGGTATGAAGTTGTTTGTTGTTCCCTGTCTGTCTCCCCTTCCCTGTTGTTGTTAATATTTCAGTGGTTGGGACTAGTGCTCCTGCCGGCCATTTTCCTATTGAGGGCTAACATCAGGGCAAGCGAGGGACTAGGTATCCTGCTTGGCAATAGGTTGAAAGAACCTGTATAGGAACGGTAGGGAGATCAGGGCACAGCCGCATTTGAGTGTAGGATGTCACCTCTTCCCCATTCCCTATGAGCAAAGCCATCTGCTGTATTTGTCCCCACCATATCTCCCCGTCTGTTTTGTGTAGTTCACTGGACATCATTGGTCCATGCCCCACTGTCACGCACAGTAGTCGGACACCCCATGGTCCAGCGTGACAGATAGAAGCCATCGATTGTGGAACAACCTGAATAATTCAGAGTTGACCAATATTAATAAATGACTATATGTTATGACATTTTTATTTCTAGATTTCCAATTTATCCCCATATCCCATGTTGGCATACCACAACAAAGTCAACAAGAAATGATTCAGTTTCTTACTTGGGTCTTCGACGTATTCCTGCCAGTTGAACTCTGGAAAGGTATTGTTGAAGAATGTGCTGTTTGAATCCATTGTGCCGTTGATTAGGAAGTTATATTGACTGCGTAGTTATTGTGTAACGGCGGCCAGAGTAAACATTTATTCCTTAGGTGTCCCATAAAGAGCTGCAGTCCTATTAGTGCAAAGACACTTAGACAAAACACTGTGAGAATCATCACATCCGAAAGCTTCTTAACCGACTGGATCAGGGCCCCCACAATGGTCTTCAATCCTAAAATCAGAACCGCATCATTGCGTTTTTTCCATATGAACGCCATCACGTAAGTTACAACATCATAAGAGTACAGTGAATTGTTTGCATGCAGAAGCCAGGACGACACTGACACAAAGCAGATAACACAATGGACAGCCGGAAGCTGATGAAAACAGTGGGATGAGCTGAAGAGACGTGGACAAATTTGTGACTTTTTGTGCCTCACAGGGGGTGGTGCACTTTACAAAATGTCAGCTTGTAAAATAAGTGTGGGGGGTGTATTTTTTAATGGGTAGGGTGGAGTGGTATTATAAAGGGGTTTGTTACACTTAAAGGGAACCAACCAGCAGTATTTAAGGCTAGAAAGTGAAGCCTGAGATACTTGAGTACTGATACTGGGATACTGAATGCAAGCATACCTTTACTTAAATGATTCCATGTTTGATTGCAGAGAAAAGTGTTATCAAACTCCTGGAAAACAGGGCAGCAGATGATTGATATGTGCAGCAATGGGCTTGCTTTATTTTTTCCCTCCCCTGTGGGCATGCCTTTCGGCTGTAAGCCAAATAATCCCCTCTTCTTTCTTATCTATACTTCAGCCACAGGGTTCCTGACAAAACTGAAAGTCAAGATGAAAGGGATGAGTGAGGGTTTGGCTTACAGCCAAAAGGCATGCCCACAGGGGAGGAGAAAAAAAAATAACCCCAGTGCTGCACACATTAATCATCTGCTGCCTTGTTTTCCAGGAATTTTATAACACTTTTCCCTGCAATCAAACATGGAATCAATCAAGTAAAGGTATAATTGCATTCAGAATTCCAGTACCTGTAAGGTACTGGCTTAACTTTATAGCCCTAAATCCTGCTGGCTTGTTTCCTTTAAAAGGTTAAAAGGGTTGTTCTCTTCTACATAGATGGATATTGCTTGTAAAATCAAGCATTTTTGCATTTTACTTCTTATTAAAACTTTGAAGTCGTTCTTGAGTTATAAACATTTTTCATTTGCTTTCAAACTATTGCCTAAGAGACCGATCACCAGTTCTGCCGGCTTGTGACCACTGAGCTGAGATTTTAGCAATTCTGCCCAGATTCAAAACAGTTCTTACAAGCTCGATAAAAAGAGCTTGTAAGCACTGACTGTACTGATGTCTAGCAGCACTGGCCGACCTCAAGGCAATGAGCTGGGAACAAAATTGTTAATATCTCAAGAACGGCTGATAAATACAATAAGGAGCGGATTGCAAAATTACTTGTGTTCACAAGCACTATCCGGCAATATACCCATTTATGAAGATGTGAATAACCCTTTAATATATTACTCGTCTAGTTTATGTTGCATCATGTTATTTTAAAAGAAAACGCTTTGGAAAATACAAGTTGCTTCTGATGTCTTCAAACAACCATTTAATAACTTTCACAAATAATATCTATAATAATATCTGTCCATCTGTCGTTCTATTTATCTATTTCATATCTATCTATGAACATTAGGGTGTTCACACATATTAAACTGAACTGGTCAAGTGGAAAACTGCGATTAACCTGCAGATATGGGGTTAATCTGCAGTAATTCATTCCGAACCTGCCTGGCGCATGCTCATTAAGCCCCGCTGCCAGGAGATAATGAACCTTAATTCTCCTGGCAGAGTTCCAGTTTCAGTCATGGGGGCGCACCGGTGTCGGCTCTGTCACCCTAAATGAATGGAGAGCGGCAGCTGTAACTGCACCCCC
Source organism: Allobates femoralis (assembly GCA_033576535.1). NCBI lineage: Eukaryota > Metazoa > Chordata > Amphibia > Anura > Aromobatidae > Allobates > Allobates femoralis. Next base: position 36,323,075 of record JARQOC010000011.1, read on the forward strand.
TGCACTGACTGACAGCCTCCTTTAATGTTGAACAGCGCCAGTCAGTGCAAGGAGCATAGTTACCGCCACCGCTCTCTCTGTACATAGGGCGACGCCCTCGTGAGTAAAACCGGAGCGCTGCTAGGAGGCTTAAAGCTACTTTTCTCCCAGCAGCAGGGTTTAATGTGCAGGCACTGGGCAAGTACAAAATGTATTATCCTGCAAATCATCCCCATATCTACAGGTTAATAGCATTTTTCCAGGTTCACTTTAAATTATTACCCTACTTAATTTAGTGGGATCGGCTGACTATCTAATGTGATGAGGAGTCTCTACTCTCCCTCCACTACAGACCAGTTACAAGTAAAATCTCTTTCTTCTCAGGGGCGATAAACCAAACTCATACATTTCTGGCAGTTCGTTAAATAGAAGCATGGATGACTCTGTGAGACACCAAACAATTTGTTGTATTGAACCATAAGTTTTAACTCCCTTTTGAAAATGTGAGAAGACCCTTTAAAGGAACCTGTTACTACATTTGACCTATATAAACTATTAATATGACCATACCGGTTATAGACTGCTAAAAATAATCATACCTGCCTCATATCAGATGACTTGTTGCGGACAAATCATCTTTTATCACTTTATGTAAATGACCTCTTCCAGGCTATGGGGCAGTTGTTGCCAGGAAAATAACACCACCTCCAGTGCTTGTATTAAATAGAAGGGGACATTACCAATGTGAGACAAGTACCATAGTTTTTGGATTATAAAATGTACTTTTGTTCTACCAAATTCTGGGGGAAAGTGGGGGGGGGTGAGTTTTATAATCAGAATCTATGGTTTATACACTGAAGGGGAGGTTGGGGACAGCTCTGGAGCAGTGCCAGGGGCTGGAGCAGGCTGGCTGCGGGCTACGGAGGCAGTGGGAGGTCGCGTGCTCTGGCTCATTAGCCTCATTTAATATGCACTGCACCCGCTGTTGATCACTCGATGCTGAAGCAGTACCGAGTTATGGACAGCGGAACAGGCTTATTACCTCCAGTCACCCCCCATATGCAGGATATGCCCCCCAGGTCACTCTTCATGCCCCCTCCCAGCTGGCACACACATAGCTCCCCACATCCAGAATATGCACCCCCTCACTCTTTATGCCCCACCCCATCTGGCGCACACATTTAAAACAGCAAACTCTTAACTCACCTTCCGATGCTCGCTCTGTGCTCCCAGCTCCTCCGTTGCTCTTCCTGTTTCCGGGTATCGGATCATGTGACTGGGTCCACAGTGTCATCACTGTACGCCCGGTCACATGATCCAATGCCCGGGAAGCAGGAAGAGCAACGGAGGAGCTGGGAGCACAGAGCGAGCATCGGAAGGTGAGTTAAGAGCTTGTTCTTTTAAATGTGTGCGCCAGATGGGGTGGGGCATAAAGAGTGAGGGGGGCATATCCTGGATGTGGGGGGCCATGTGTGTGTCAGCACAATGGGGGCATGTGTGTGCCAGCACAATGGGGGCTATGTGTATGTCAGCACAATAGAGGCTACATGTGTGCCAGCACAATGGAGACTATGTGTGTGCCAGCATAACAGGGCATGTGTGTGCCAGCACAAGAGAGCTAGTGTGTGCCAGCACATGGGGGCTAGTGTGTGCCAGCACAGGGGGTTTCGTGTGTGCCAGCACAGGGAACTATGTGTGTGCCAGCACAGGAGGCTATGTGTGTGCCAGCACATGGGGCATGTGTGTGCCAGCATAATGGGAGCATGTGGATGCCAGCATGATGGGGGCATGTGTGTGCCAGCACAATGGGGACTATGTGTGTGCCAGCACAATGGGGGCTATGTGTGTGACAGCACAATGGGGGCTATGTGTGTGACAGCACAGGGGGGATATGTGTGTGCCAGCACAAGGGGGCCATATCCAGGATGGGGGACTATATGGGGCTTACATATATATATATATATATATATATATATAACACCAGGATGAAGGACATATATTCTGATTGTAAGAGGGACACTGGCATTATAAGACAGACCCCTTTTAACATAAAAAAAATATTTTTTTCCCTTTTTCTTATAATCAGGCGCATCTTATAAAGCGAAAAATACAGTAACTGACTCAGAACAGGAGAAATAAACTTTGACTTCTTGCAAACACATTTTTTATAGCTCTGCTTTATTGCAGCACTGTGTACCTGTGAAATCGAGGCTGAAGCTAAAAGCAACCTGCAGAAATGTCAGTTAGGCCGGAGACACACTGAGCAAGATGCATGCGAGATACTCGCGCGATTCTCGCATGACTCATCCGGAATGGCTGCCGACTCTCTGGACAGGAGCATGTCAGTTGCATGGAAACACAAGCAGCTGACATGGTCATGTATAGACAGTGGGCGGCCATGCCTGGTGAGTCATGCAAAACTCCTGCGAGTATCTTGCATGCGTCTCGCTCAGTGTGTCCCCAGCCTTATAATCAAACATAGCTCTGTAGTGAGAACAGGAGGGCAGAGTGCAGGCATTACACAATATATTGGTAATGCTCCCGTTTATGTAAAATAATCTGTGGAGGCGGAGTTATGTTTCAGGCAACATAATATCGAAAAAGACATCGCCTCACCGGTTGGTATTATTCAAAACTTCACCTTTAATCTGCCCCCATGTGACGTTTCGATCTATCAGAGATATTTTTCAACCATGCTTGAAAAAGATCTCTGATATATCGAAACGTCGCATGGGGGCAGATTAAAGGTGAAGTTTTGAACAATACCAACCGGTGAGGCGCTGTCTTTCTTTCTTCATATTATGGTCTTGTGATTTCCAAGATGGACTCCTTGGATGATGGCGTGCGCCTTAATTGTGGGTAATTGTTGAATACCTGGTTCAACCGAGGTGCTGTGATCCTCAAATTCATATATGTTTCAGGCAACATCCTCCCCATAGCCTGGAAGAGGTCATTTACATAAAGTGATAAAAATTGATTTATGCACAACAAGTCATCTGATATGAGACACGCAGGTAGGACTTTTTACAGCAGTCTATAACTTGCATGTCCATGATAATAGTTTAGATAGGTCAAATGTGGTGACAGACTCCCTTTAAGCACATTAGTCTTACACCAGCACCGCAGATGTGACTGTTATAAAATGTTTGTCTATTTTTCCAACTGAAGCAACTTATATCTACATAACGTTTTCTTTAACTGCTTGATGTCTATATCATGCATATTTGCGTTACCCTATTGAAGCTGTCTAGGTAAAAATAAAGAAAAAGTTTCATATCTGTTTTGGAGAAAATCAACTTTTCCAAAAAGATCTCACATGCAGCGTCATGCAGTCAATACTAATCATCTACTTCTAAATTTGCAAATTTTTCTTAATGTGTAATATGACATTTAAAAAAAAAAAAAAAAATACATATAAAGTTAAGGAAATGCGTTTTGGTCCTTGGAGAAGTTGGGCAGAGAAGCCGCCTAAAGGGAACCAACTACCAGGATTTAACCACCTGTAAATCAGTGCAGCAGGTGATTGATAGGTGCAGCATGACATCACTGTTTGTTTGTTTTTATTCCTTCCCTGTGGGCTTGTCTTTCTGCTCTTGATGAGTCTGGATGAGAGGGTTTACAGCAGAAAGACAAACCCACAAGGGAGGAATAAAAAGAACCCAGATAGTGATGTCATGCTGCACCTATCAATCACCTGCTGCACTGATTTACAGGTGGTTAATCCTGGTGATTGGTTCCTTTTGAATATGAAAAAAAGTAAATTTTTTTTTTTTGCAGACGTGGAAAAAAATATTAAAAAATGCAAATTACACAGACTGAAAATAGCAGAATCTCATGCAAAAAAGTGTCCAGAACTTGAAAAAAAAAACTGAACTAAAAAGGTAAATTAAAAAAAAAAAGCTAATGCTAAAAAAAGCTAGGAATCTTTTGGATCTCTCTTGCATTGCTCATCGTGATTCCTGCTTTTTTTCTGCTTTTTGGCAACATGAGTGGAAACAACAAGGCTCTATGCTTATAGTATGTAAGCCTGCGTATTTAACCTGTCTCTCACCTGGAATGACTGAAATTGTTTTCAATGCTCGGAGAACTCTGAATGTTCTCAATGCTGAGACATTGCCCAGGTCCACAAACTCTGTCACATATCTGCAATAGGGGAGTTCACACACAAACACAATGACAGACACAAAGAAACAGTTGGATGTACAAGGGGCCTAACACCTCACACCAATTTCTTCTTACCTGGAATTACAGAAATAGTTTTCAAAGCTCTTAATACTCTGAAAGTTCGAAGAGCTGAAACATTGCCTAGGTTTACAAATTCTGTTACATACCTGTAGGATTAAATCAGAGTTATTCAGGATTTAGGAAGATTTTGTTCTAGCACTGATCTCGTAGAAAGACCGTGCTGATGTTTCTGATAAATGGGGAGAGGAGAAGAAGTGGACAGGAAGAAGTTGTGCGAAAAAAAAAATATTCTAAAAGATTTATAAAACTTCAATGGGATATCACCGGGCTCCGGTGCTCTAACGTGAGATGTCACCAGGCTCTAGTGCTCTAACCTCAGACCTAAAGGGATCCTGTCACTTTTTTCCCATGTATATGGCATTTTAGAATTCTGTATGTATATTCCCAATCCCCTCTGCATAACAAAAAAAACAGCTATTATCCTCATCTATAGGGCATCCGATGGGCATCGCAAGTCTTGATCCGGTGCCACTTCTCTTCCTGCTTTATGTGCATAATGCATCCTACGTCATCCACACAAACTCCCCCGTCGTGCTCCTGCACTGGCATACTTCTTTCTGTCCTGTTGAGGGCAAAGGAAGTACTGTTAACCTTCCTAGCGGTATGCCCGAGTGTGACTCAGGGTTAACTTTCACTGTCAGAAGCGGTAATCCCAAGTCCGTGAGGACCGGTGGGGGTCCGTGCTATCGATAGTGTGGTCGCGGCTCCTGGGGGGGGGATGTAATCTATAGTGCCGTCGCGGCTCCGGGGGAAGGGGGTGTGTGGTGCTATCGGCAGTGCGGTCGCGGCCATTGCAGTCGCGGACCGAGGGGCGGGGGCAGTGGTATTGTTCATGCCAGCAGCAGTTAGGTCGGGGTTACAGTAAGGGTTAGGGCTAGGATTAGGGTTAGGGCTAGGGTTAGGGTTAGGGCTAGGGTTAGGGGTAGGGTTAGGGCTAGGGTTAGGGCTAGGGTAGAGCCTGGGCTGCAGACGAGAGGAGGGGCGGGAACACCCAAGGGAATCAGGATGCTTCCCTCAGTTACCCTCTTCTGTCACAGGGTCATGGGGGCCCCCTACTGATGCTTGAGGGGCCCCTACCCAGTCGGGCAGCGGCTCATTGGAGGCGGAACTGGGCGGGAAATAAAAAAGTATAAAATTTCTGCCCATAAAAATTTTTTACTAAAAAAATACAAAAAAAAGTACAAAATTCCTGACATAATCATACCGCCAGGGAGGTTAAGCACATGCACAAGGAAAGGCCAAAGAGTGCCTGTGCCTGCACACTACAATACTTTGCTCTGTCCTTGGCAGGGCAGAGAGACGTACACATGTGCAGGAAAACAATAGAGGACACTGTAGATGATGTAGGATGTGTCATACACACGGCGCAAGAAGAGAGGTGGCACCGGATCAATAATTGCAACGCCTATTGGACCGGACCACCACAAAGGTGAGTATAATACAAGCTATTTTTTTGCCTTTCAGAGTGGATAGAGGAGATATTATATACACAATTCTACAATGCTGTACATAAGAGCTTACTGGTGGAGGCCACACTTTACATGGGGAAAACCTGAGACAGATTCAGTTTAATCCTTTCCAACAGGGCAATTTTCCATTTTTGCGTTTTCATTTTTTCCTCGACTTCTTACAAGAGCTTTAACTTTTTTTTTTATGTTTCAGTTGACATAGCTGTATGAAGGATTGTTTGTTTGCAGGATAATGTATACTTTTATCTATTTTCCTATATCATCTATTGTACAATTTAAGAAAAAACTTCAAGTGTGACACAATTGTGACATTCTACAGATATTTTTGGGAGGTTTCATTTTTACGACATTCATTATACACTAAAAATGACCTGGAAGTTTGATTCTCTAGGTCAGTGCAATTACAGTAATACCAAACATGCATTAGGGACCTTTCACATCAGCGATTTTGCTGATTCGCGGCAGATCTGGCAGATTTTGCTGCATCTGTCGAGTAACGGCTGACTTGAAGCAAGCCCCATTCATTCTGTGGGACTTGTGGTCAGGTGCGGCAAGTGCGGTTTTGCCGGATCTGGCACTTACAGCAGCGCAAACAAAATGCAGCTAGCAGCATTTTTTTCCTTTGCTCAAGTGCAAATCCGGCAAAACCGCAACTGCCGCACCTGACCGCAAGTCCCAGAGAATGAATGGGGCTTGCTGCAAGTCGGCCGTTACACTACAGATGCGGCAAAGCTGCCACATCTGCCATGAACGGGCAAAATCGCTGATATGAAAGCAGCCTTAGAGGCAGATCCAAATATTAATCAAATGTACACTCCTTTTGATTTTAGAATGCAAAATTAGGTTTTATTTGTGGGAACTAGCAACTTTCCTATTCACGCGTTTCGGCCAAGACAAAGGCCTTGATCACAATAGTTGCAAGTTTTGGTAGAGCTGATCGGAAGAGCTAGTTCTCTATGAGCGCTTATACTTAACTACATTGCATTGGTATTCTACATCAAAGAAGGTATCCAGTGGATTCTCTTTTCCAGATCTATTGTTAGCAACTCATTCATCTTTTCCATATAGGACTATGACTCCTCTTTTACTACTTCTACCAAAACTTGAGCAAATACCTTAGAATAAAAGTAAATTGCTAAAGAGCATGATTGTAAATAGGGCACTTGGTGACACTATTTGATCAAAAATGCTCAAGCCGTCCCACCAACAACAACGTAACCCCATAGGGATAGATCCTGCCTAAAAGTGTTAAAAAACCTTACCATATGTCCTGCAACGTATATGTCCCAACAGAGAACACCAGTAGGAGGCTGTGCACATTAAATAATGTCCAGCTCAAAGGCAAGGCCACTCCTCAGATTACAAAACTGCAAAAACACATTAGACATTGGACATTATTTAGTGTGCTCAGCCTCCTACTGGTGGTGTTCTCTGTTGGTGCCCAGGCCTACTTATCCCTTGCCATATACATCGCAGGACATATGGTAAGGTTTTTTAATACTGTTAGGTAGGGTCCGTCCCGATGGGGTCACCTTGTCGTTTGTGGGATGGGTTGTGCATTTTTTGATCAAATAATCTCACCAAATACCCTGTTTATTTTCATGCACTTTAGCAATTTATTTATTCTAGGGTATTTGCTCATTTTTCCTTTTTGTTATTTTTTGCTATAATAAGGTCAATCTGAACATGCACCCACTGCATGATTTCATTTTATTTCCAGCCCTGGTTTTGATTCTACCGACACTTGCAACTATTGTGATCAAGTACTTTGTCATGGCCGAATCGCCTAAATAGGAAAGTTGCTAGTTCTCACAAATAGAACTTAATTACTTAATTAAGTTATTACAGGCAGATGATGGCTGAATTTCACAGCCATCATCTGCAGGGCAAAGATGTTCCTGAGCTGGCATCAAAAAACAAGGTCAGACATATGAATTACATTTTGTAACTTTAATTTTCTTGTTATTATTATTTTTTATTTAGTCTAATTGCATTTTACTTTTTGATTTTTTTAAATTAATTTATATTTTTTTTTACAACTGAGTTAACATTTTTCTGAAATCCTAATTGATTTGAAACAATGATTGTGATTTTGAGAAAAAGAAAAAAATAGCAGTAAAATCAGAGGTGGGGAAATCCTTATAGTGAAGGGTGATGGTACAGTATATGTGGCCTAGTTTTTAAAGATTCAGTAATATAAGCACTTTTATGGCAGCAGATAGAGCAGAACTGATTTCGAGAGACATCTCAGAGAGCAATTTAATGTAAAACAATGCACTGATATCACAGCATTGAACGTTAACTGTTTCACTATTGGTGCTACCATTACATCAGATCAGATTAACTCAATTTATTGTAGACCGCTAAAGGATTGACTACTTATATGTGTCCATTCAATCCATTTCACTTCATTTTGTTAATTCAAAAAATGAACAAGATGAGCAAGACATATTTTTTCTTAAATCCATGAAATAAAGTCTTATCAACAATTTATTCTTAAAAAAAAACCCAAAGATTTAAATAAAGAGATGAAAAAACTGGTCCCTAACAAATCAGATTTGTTCCGAATTTTCCAAGAATTTCTAAATTTGTTGAATGCAATCTTTAATCTTTTTGGTATCAGTTCACATGAATTCAGTTATATAACAGCCTACCAGTCAGTTTGCTATCTTCTTTTGAGGGCATGAAGGGTTAAAACAATAAAATATATTAGACTAACCTGTCCATCCACTGCCTCTGCCACAGCTCCACGGTGATATGACATACAGTACCCCCCCCCCCCCACGACCACGTGAGTTCAATGACCGGCCTAAATGCCGGAAGAATCAAAGAATGCCACTGTCATGGGACAGTTTAAAGGACAAGGGAATAAGATAGCAGTGAAGGGCAAAGGTAATCAGGGAGCTAGACTGACCCTTAGATTGGGGTTCCCTGGCTCACCCTCTTCCCAGAATTACCTCTGAGATAAGGATGTCTGTGCCGCCAACCTTGCTTGCCCTTGCTCCTGATCAGCCCTAGGATAAAACCTCTTCACCTCCACCCATGGACCGGGAAGAAGAGCAACTCCTACAAGATAAGGAGAACTCAAGGCACCAGAACTGCAGGAAGGTTTTAGTACAAACTGCACTAACGTCCTCACTGGTCACGGCCTTTGGAGAGAATAACTCTATCAGCAACTCTATCTACTGGTTAATGGTAATATTTAAATGCTGAGGGAGTGGACAACCATGTCACCAGACACACCCAGCAGGAGCAGTAGACAACCTGTACATGAAGAGCCACCGAAGTTAAGTCTTAATGGACTAAAGAAATTAAGTCCATTTAAACCACTGCAGAGCAGTTCACAGAGACAGCAAAGCAGTCTACACATGACAGCTATATAGAATTTCGAAATAGCAGTAGAAGTAGCGATAGGACAGGTGAGTATAATGTCTCTTATTATTTTTAACCTCTTCCCTCATATATTATGTTTTGGGGCCTGGAGACATCTGATCACAGTAAACATCTTTTTTCGACTATTACACTGATTTTATTCATGCCGAATAAAATCCATTAACCAAATCAAGCAAGACTGCGAGAACAAATTTTGAGAGACACGCTGTTCTCTGGATGTAAGGAGTAGACATAAAACACGGCTAACTCATAGGTTGGTATTGGCCACGTTGTAATCCAGGGATCTTCGAAGGGAACTTGTCTCATTGTACATGTAGCCCTATCTGTTGACAGCATGATATAGATAAGGAGAAGCCGAGCAGAATGATATATGAGTTTATTGGAAAAGATTCAGTATAACTTGTGATTTATTCATTGAAATCTTTGGTGCTTGTATGTTTATGAGTCCAGTAGGAAGGCCTACCCAATAATTGAGAGCAATCTCTGCATGTACGTACGTCAATCACTTATTAGGACCGGCCACTAGACTCATATGCATACAAACACCATGGACCTCAGGGAATGAAATGAAAGGTTTACTGAAACATTTCCCATCAAAATGTGCATCAAACTGATCTCCCCCTGCTTTATAACATTCTGTCGGCAGATCGCATAAAATGTTTGGTATCACAGCTACTCTTTAAAGTACTTATCCAGTTTAGAAGGACAGTTTTTAAAGACTCTATTAGGAATTCTGAGAGGGTTGTCCAATATTCAATGTCTTTTTTGTCTTTACCATAGTTTACAGAGATTACATGGTCCTATCTTATATTACATAGACAACCCATTAACTGGAGTATACATTCTATAATGCCTCATTTCACTACTACTAGAACAACCCTTACTTATTCCCCATTGAAATTAAAATGTTTATACTCACCTCCCTTGTTGGCGCCGTTCCAGCAATGTTGGGGCTCGTGTTCCCGAGGCTAAAGTAAGGTTGTGACGTCTCATGGACCCCAGTACCCAATCAGCGTCGGCTTCTCTCTCCCCACCTTTGAACGTATCAGTAATCAACATGATGTGAGAGGTGCGGCTGATGCTCTCTTCCTATTAATCAGTTACCGTATATGTCTGAAGGTGAGGAAAGGGAAGCCGGCGGTGATTGGGCAATGGACCCACAAGACGCCACATCTTCATGTGAGTCCAGGGAACACAAGCCTCAACACCGCTGGAACAGCGCCAACAAGGGAGGTGAGTTTAAGTGTTACGAGGGTCTCCTGTCCTTGGGAGACTTGTGACAGGTTGGAGATTTGAGTGTGACTATGTCTTGCGAAACTGTGGATTTTAAACATAGTTTCTTTCTTTTCGTGCAGTAAGTGTTAATGAATCTTTTCTGGCTGGAAGCTCTTGGGTCAGCTGATGACGGTTTGTGACCACTCCTTCATCCTTTTAAATAGTGACATGTACCATCACCTGATGCTGGTTATAGGTTCATTCTGAACTGACCACAGTTAAAGGAGGAAGTCTCTTGCTGTAGTCCTTTGCCTTCCGTCTGTCTGTCTTCCTTCCCCTGTGTCATGTTACAATAGTGGTGACATCTACTGCACTCACTGGCCTTTGCTTTAGCCAGAATGTGTGGAGGGACAGCACAGGGACTAATCACGTGAAGGCGGTGGGGGGAGGGACCCACTTAGGAACGTTAGAGAGGTGCAGGGTGCAGACACAGGTTAGGGTCAGGTGGTGACCTGTCTCCCCTCTTTCTACTGTTAGGGCCTTCCTCCCCTTTTCCATTCCCCATTGTACCCTTTGTGTTGTTCCGCACGCTAGGAATCGTATTTTCCAGTGTAACAATAAGCTTATTTATTTTAATGGGGCCAAATATGCGGAATGAGAAGGTATTGTCTTAGTAGTGGAAAACCCCTTTAATGTCCCTGAAGATCAGCAGTAAATGGCTTGCTCATCCAGTTCCATTTTTTGTGCACTTTTAGTGTAGTTTTTTGAAGTTTTGATACTTGGTAGGTTTAACTTTGATTTATCTTTCTATAAAAATAATAATAATAATAATAATAATTATAATATTTTCTAAACTTAAAATTGCATTTAAATACGTAATTTAATACATTCCTTTAAATGATAATTTTTCCATTTTTCTGACAGCTTTGTTTTTGCAAACCTATTTATTCAGTTTAACAATAGAATTTTTTTTTCCGCACACTTCAACACTGTGGAATTTGTTGGAATTGGATGTTGTGGCCGTTGGTCGACTATAAAACCTTAAATTTTATGGAAGGAAATATTAAGGATTAATTTGGAGTCATACTTTCAACTAAACAAAAAAACTGCTTACGGTAATTAGATTTAGTATTTAAGCTGGTTTGATTAGTTTTTCATTTCTTTTTCGGAATGCAAAGTAATGACTATAATAATACTAGCAATAATAGTAATGTGCATAGCAATCCTGATAGGCTTATTCCTTCCCCAATAAAAACAAGTTATCCCCTAATTTACTGTGGGTTCAAACGTTGGGACCTCTACTGACCCCCAAGGACAGGATTCTGGAAGCCCAAGAGTGGAACTCTACAGCCTGATCCTCGAACAGAGCTCAGGGGAACATACTCGACCTCCACTCTATTCAATGTGACTGTGGGATATTGTCCTAGAATACCGAGCTTGGCTTTCTTCAACAGTCCCATAGACAATGAATGGAGTAGAAATGGAACACACAACCCCCATGCTCCATTCAATATTGATTGCAGAGGTTCCAGAAGTTCATTCCCAGGATCATTGAAACTTCCAGTGGTAGCACCCCCAACGATTAGTAAGATATCCCCTTTCCTAGTGAACACTTTTTTGTGGGGTGGTTGGGAGGGGGAAGAAATTATTATTTAAAGGAAACTTAATTTGCTTTGAAATAAAATTACAAGAAGTCAATATCTACTGGCGGAACTGCTCAAAAGTTACACTTTATCATATATTTTATTGCAAAGTGACCCAGTAGCCAAATGATGGCTGGCGACTCCCGCTATTACAGTACATGAAGGAATGGTCTTTCTATGAATAGAATTCTATAGTGCTCAGTTGCTCCAATACTCCATGGGACTAACAAGATATCAAAGGTTATATTCGTCCTCAACAATTACTTGACTGCAGAATGACTTAAAAAAATGTGATGGCAGAAGAGGTCTACAAGAACTAATGTCTATAATTCCCTTCTCTCGTGGAAAAAGGATATTCCTTTTGGTTTACATTCAGAAATAGGAGACGCCAATTTGACATTTCAATGCCCGGTGTGCTACACTAAAAGCTTAGGCATGCTCTTGCCTTAGCGTGCTTCAACCTTCAAGTTGGGAGCCACTACCTTTGTTTATCAAAGTGATGATGAGGAAGACATGCTTAGGGTTCGAGCAAAGGATGGTGGGTGGAGGGGGTGATGCAATGTTAATGATGGGTGTTGCTCATTGATTACTGCTTGATATTCTTCAAGTGGTTCATTATCTGATAGAGCACCCACTCTACCAATTCTGTGCTAGTAAGTGCTTCCCATTAGTAAGGGAAAAACTAAGATCAGGCTGTCCTCATTGTAACAGAACAGGGCTCTTTGGGGGCTGGGTGAGGTTATAGACAACCTACTCTAACTCATTTTCCATACAGTATGTCTCACTGTTATAAGTGAATGGATATGTCTTTATGGACATTTCTCATGCCTATGGAACATAACATGTAGGCAACAGCTGTTCCCTCGCACTATGATTAATGTGACTAGATGACCTTGCCAAACCAATAATATTAAAAGCAATTTTCCTATTTTTTCTTACACAGGTAATCACCAAAGATTCAATCTAGCTGCAGACGAGCCCTTGTGATTCTAGGTTTCTAGATTCTAGGTTTAATTAGCTGTTTAATATTTTGAGACTGAAAAGTTCTCCTAGTAACCTAGCCCCCAATTTATTCTCCTATCATGATTTCAGGTAATTAGTCTGCTCCAAATAACAGTCGTTAAATAGGAGCAGTGATTAATTGCTGATGCCAGAAGATGTCAGGCAATGTAAAAAAAAAAAGTAATTTAAAATGTAGATTTATTTCAGACTTATTTTGTGCACACGGGGCATTAGTGTAGAAGGCTCATTGACCGGAGAATAAAGAATGGAATGTAACAAGAAACTGAAGAAGTTTCTGTATTTACAGATATGCCTCTTTAAAGGGCTGGCCCCCTTTGTGGACATTATTTTTTTATACTGAATGAGGATCTTTAACCAGTTTTAGCATGTTAAACTGATCGCACCATCTGTAAAGATAAGTAAAATGTATTTTTAAATTCGTTAGTTTCTCATCTGTATTGCGGAGATATTAGCTTGTGATTTCTCTACTCATTGTTCCTGATTGACACTGTTGTGAGACGAGATCTTAAAGTGTTTGTAATCACACTCTGTTCTGTTTTACCCCCTTGCCTGACACTGACTGCCCTGAGAAAAGATCTGGAAGTGTTTGTAATCACTCTGTTCTGCACTACGCTTTTACCTGACACTGACTGCCTTGATAAAAGATGTTAGCAGAAAGAAAACAAGCGGTGTCAGAGGTTTGGAGCGCTAAAGAAACCACGGGTTGGTGATTAAATTACCAATAATTTATTGCACGAACAGCAGGGGTCCAGTAAGCCACAACGCGTTTCGACGCACAGATGCGCCTTTCTCAAGTGGATCACTCGACCCCTGCTGGTCGTGCAATAAATTATTGGTAATTTAATCACCAACCCGTGGTTTCTTTAGCGCTCCAAACCTCTGACACCGCTTGTTTTCTTTCTGCTAATCTCTTTCTCCCTTGTTGGGAGTGCGGTGTGTGAGCTGCTCTAAGATCCACAGTACCTGGCAGTACATCATAAAGACCCACCCTTGAATGATCAACTGATACACAGTGTGGAGCTGGGACGGAAGCCAGTGCAGCCAGTCTGCCTCTTCAGGTGGAGGAGTGAAAGAGCCCACCTCCATCTCCAGAGGAACTAAGGAGCCGACCACCAGGCCCGGAGTATCTGAGGAGGAGGGAATATTGGCCCCTGTCACTACAGTGATCCACATTAAGCCATCAGTCTGGTTGTGCGGGGTGTTGCACAACCAGTAAAGGTTAGTGCAAATATAGTAAAACCGTGTATTAAGTTCCTCCAGTTGCAGTGTGGCGCAATATCTGTTTTTTCTTTTAATTTGATAAAAGATGTGGAAGTATTCAATATCACACTGTTCTGCTTTAGCCCCTTACCTGACACTGACTGTCCTGAAAAAAGATCTGGAAGTGTTTTCAATCACACTCAAATATGCTGTATTCCCACTCCAACTCCTAACTGACAGCACTGAGTGGTGATCTTGCGGTGTTTGTAATAACACTTTCTTCTGCTGATCCCAACACTGCCTGCCCTAAGAAAAGATCCGGAAGTGTTTGTAATCACACACAGTTCTGTTGTTCCTACTTTCACCGACACTGACTGCCCTGAGAAAATATCTAGAAATCTTTGCAATCACGGTCAGATATACTGTATTCCCACTCCCCCACACTGACTGCATTGAGAGATGATCTGGAGGTGTTTGTAATGATACTTAATAATCACACTCAGTTCTGTTGTTCCTACATTAATTGACAATGACTGCCCTGAGAAAATATCTGGAAGTTTTTGCAATCACAGTCAGATATGCTGTATTCCCACTCCCCCCACACTGACTGCATTGAGAGGTGATTTGGAGGTGTTTGTAATGACACTAAGCTCTGCTTTATACTACATAGTAGCTGCAGAGATAAGGGCTGCCTATTATTATGACTCACGGAAGTCATGTTCTCTTAATCTACTGGGGGTGTATTCTTTTTACCTCTGAGTGACACCTCCTACTTATGATTGGTAAATGTTATGCAGGGGAAAAAGTATACACCCCCTGTGAACAGTCTCTGGTGACATCCAGTTGGATTTATCATAATTCATAGCCTACAGTTTACAAGCTAATATCTGCACAATGGAGATTATAAATAAGAAAATTTAAAATTTGTTTTATTCAGCTGTGCAACCTGTATTCTATTATGTGAGTATTAAAAATGACTCTTGGCACCTATGAATAGGCATTATGGCTTCTATTCATTACAGAAGCCATGACCTGAGTCAGATCCGTTGTGTAGAGTGCAAAATGGAGCTAAATATGGAAGTTCCCGGGAAAAAGTCGGAAAAGTGGAATACCTGCACGCCAAGATCAGGGCTGTGGAGTCGAAGTCATGGAGTCAGAGTTGGTGTACATTTCCGTGGAGTTGGAGTCAGAGTTGAATTCAGAGAAATTGAATAGTCGGAGTCAGAGTCGGATGTTTGGCTTACCAATTCGACAGCTCTGGCCAAGACGCAACTGTGCCCCTATAACTACACCACCGCTCTACTGTCAGATTAAGACCAGTGTATTATCAGCCTCATCCTACCCCAATGGTGCTGTTTATTCACCAACATGACTGAGAATGGAAGGGGTTCAGTTCATGCCATACATGCTTTCAGTATATGTGGCAGACTATTTTGGACCAGATTTGGAGTTTATTGGCGCCGTTGACACCCACTATCTCTGTAAAAGCAAATGTTATCGCGTGTACAGCCAGTACATATCTAGTTTATGTCATTACCCTATAGAAAGTAATGTAATATGATACTTACGCCATAACAATCACACTGAAATCTAGCCAGTTCCATGGATCTCGCAGGAAGGTAAATTTTTCTAGACAGAAACCTCTTGCTAGAATTTTTATGAGAGATTCAAATGTATAAATTCCAGTGAACGTGTATCTGTGAGAAAGAGGGAAAATCACCTTCATAAGATTAATAGAAATGACAAAGAGCTAAGATCTACCCATCTTCTCCTTCCTTTTATACAATAATGATTTTATTTATAATGCGCCAAAATATTCTGCAGCACTTTACAATTCAGAGGGGCATATACAGACAATATGAGACAATAAAGAGAAACAAAAAAATTCAGAAACCATGAGGAATGAGGGTTGTGCTCACAAGCTTACATTCTATGAAGAAATAGAGGATGCACAAAAGGTAAACAGTAAAAAGTGCCATCATGTATGGCCCGACCATCAATAGAATAAATAGGGGAATCACATAACGCTGCATGAACCGGTCACCAGCCAGGAGCTGTACAAGGACAGATAAAGTGCTATTTAGTGCATGGAGAATGGAGCAGAATGGGAATAGTTAGATACAGTAGGTGAGGTGATAGGCCAATCTAAAGAGATGTGTTTTTAGGGCCCGATTAAAACTATGGGTATTGGGAATTAATTGAATTGTTCTTGGTAAGGGCGGCTTCACACTGCGGGTCTGATCCAATCCGTGGCTGTCCGTGTAAACCGGACAGCCCCGGACCGGCTTTTGGCCCCATAGTATCCTATGGGGCCTGATGGAAGCCGGATGGCAGCTCTCTGCCATCCGGTTTCTATCTGTCCGGAAGAATCCGGGAGAATTCAGATTTTTCTCACTGACACAAAAATGTAGCTTGCAATGTTTTTGTGTCCGAGGAAATAAATCTCCCCTAATTGCCTTCTCCCCGATCCTCCCGGATCCGGGGCAATACGGCGCTTGTTTCAGTACCGCGGCTAGCTCTCTGAGAGCCGCGGTCCTGATTTGTGAGCAGCTGCGTGTCGCAGCACACCGGACCGGAGGGCATATTAGCCCTCCAGTTCTGTGTTCGCCCTGACAGCCACGGATCGGATCAGACCCTCAGTGTGAAGCCAGCCTAATCCGTTCCAGAGAATTGGTGCTGTTTGAGGGAAATCTAGGACACAGGAGTGGGAGGGTCGAATTGTAGAAGATATCAGTCTTAGGTCACTTGCAGAACGGAGAGCATGTGTACGACAACAGACAGAGATGAGGGAAGAGATGTAGGGCAGAGCAGAACAGTGGTGGACTGTGTGGTTCAGAGTGATAATTTTATATTGTACTCTGTGTCAGATAGGCAGCTAGTGCAATGACTGGCACAGAATGGAGGCATCGGTGAAGCGGTTGGAGAGGAATTTGATTCTGGCTGCTGCATTCAGGATGGATTGCAGAGGAGAGAGTTTATTAAGAGGGAGACCAATTAGTAGAGAATTGCAGTAATCCAGGCGAGAATGCATAAGTGCAACAGTAAGAGTTTTTGCAGAGTCAGTGGTTAGAAAAGGTCAAATTCTAGAGATATTTTGAGGTGGAGGTGACATGAGCGAGCGAGTGACCGGATGTGGAAAGTGAAAGAGAGACCTGAATCAAATATAATCCCAAAATATCGGTGTTGCTTTTCTCCGGGCTCTCCGATTTCCTCCCACACTCCAAAGACATACTGATAGGGAATGTAGATTGTGAGCCCCAATGGGTACAGTGATGATGATGTATGTAACGCGCTGCGGAATATGATGGCACTATATAGGCAAAGCATAATAATAATACATAATATGGCCATTGTACATCAGACTACTCCAATAGCCTGGGAAAAAAAACATGAAATTTGAGATAATTTAGAACATTTTATGTGTACACAGTAAGAAATACTGGTAAATTTCAGATCTAAAGCCTGCAGAATTATAAGTCCTACACATGGTCAAAAAAAGTGAAAAAAGCATATACAGAATGAGAATAGGACTAAGAAACAACATGTGTGATGCAGCAGCAAAAAAGGTAAACACAATTCTGGGATGTATTAAGAAAATCATACAGTCTAGATCATGTGAAGTCATTATCGTCCTCTACTCCTCTTTGGTCAGACCTCATCTGGATACTGTGTCCAGTACTAGGTAGGTGCTACATTTTAAAAATATCATTCACAAACTGGAACAAGTTCAGAGCAGACCGACCAGAATGGTGACCGGTCTGCAAACCATATCCAATGAGGAACGGATACAGGATCTGGGAATGCTTAGCTTGTAAAAAAGAAAACTAGAGGAGACTTAATAGCAGTCAACAAATATCTCAAGGGCTGTCACACTGTAGAGGAATCAGCTTAATTCTCATTTGCACAAGGAAACAATAGAAGCAATGGGATGAAACAGAATGGGAGAACACACAGATTAGATATTAGAAAAAAAAACCTTTTGACAGTGAGGGTGATCAATGAGTGGAACAGGCGGCCACAAGGGGTGGTGAGTTCCCCTTCAATGGAAGTGTTCACATAGGCTGGACAGACATCTGTCTGGGATGATTATGGGTGGCTTCACACAACGATTTTTGCCCTGTCAGGCTGTGTCTGCTTTGCAGGAGGCACTGGACACAGCCTGACAGCTCCGGACAAATAGAACTGGAGGGTTAATATGCCCTCTGGTCCTGTTTGTAGCCGGATGCTACAGAGCACAGCTGAGGTAGCTGTTCCCTGCTGAAATGGTGCTGAACCATTTCACAGGGGACAGCTCCCTGGTGCTGAAGTTGAGCGTAGCTCACGCTGAACTTCAGCTACCGGTGTCCGGTTCCCGGATCCTCCCTGATCTGTGCAATCTGGCGCCATAGACTCCCATGTTAGGGAGCGCCGGATTGGCCCGGATTCTGGAGGATCCAATTTGGGCAGATATTTCACCCCCGGATACAAAAATGTTGCTTGAAACGTTTTTGTGTCCGGGAGAAAAATCCGAATTGTCCCGGATCCTCCCAGACAGATGGAAACCGGATGGCAGATAGCTGCCATCTGGCTTCATCTGGTCCCATAGGACTGTATTATGGCAAAATCAGATCTGGGGCTGTCAGGTTCACCCCGGACCTGATTGTGCCGTGGTGTGAAGTCAGCCATAGTGAATCCTGTTTTGAGCTGGGGGTTGGACCCGTTAACCCAGGAGGTCCCTTCCAACTCTACCATTCTATCTATTCTACAATTTCACCCCTGAAGGCTGCAAGGAAGGGACAGTTGAAAACAAGAACTGAACAGCATGGATGAAGTTACTCAACTCTGTATGGAGACTATTTATGTAAACTGTAAAATGTAAAGATGGAACTTTATGTAAATGTAAAAAGGTGCCTTAATTTGTATGCAAATGGAAATGTCACAAGTCACGACAATGCGTATGCTAGCCTGTGCCAGAGCCTTTGTAGCAGTTTCTAAATGCAATCAAGATATTAGAAAATGTAAGCTGATACATAAATAATTCAAGGGCAGAGGTAGACGTTGAAGCTTATGGGCACACTGCAAAAACTGGCACAGGGCTCGGCACTTGCCATCTACTATTATCATACTGGAATTGTGGCACAGGTGGTGAAGGTTCAGGTGGGTCGTTGGGTATAGGTGCGAATTCTACTTCTGCAACCTTTATGTTCAAAAGGCATGCAACGCATTGACTCATAGGAAAGAACAAACCCTCCACACATAGCTGTGAGTATTGATTCATTCTTATTCCTGCCGGACGCAGGCAGCTTTAGCACAGAAGACATCAGGAGACGAGATGTGTTATTTAAACCAGCAGCCTAATGTATTAACCCCCCACCTCCCTCCCCAGCATAAATGTACAAAATAGGCATTTGGCTTTGAAAAAGCTCTGAAGGACAAAAACTTTATTGAATCACTTCCTCCACTTTTCCTTCCAGCCTCTTGTGTTAGCTGACAGAGCGGCTGAAATTAAATGGCCAATAGCACTTAAATTAATATAAATAGAAATCTCCAGGGATTGTAACCTTCCTGAATCACTAAGCAACTGGTGCCATTATTTTCCATCAATGATGATACGCACTGACTTGTGCAGGGAATAAAGGATATGTACTTGTGAAGACTCTTCAAAACACAGGCACATACGGATATATCTGCACATATACTTTGCTTTTGACTAGACATAAAAGCCATAAAACTGTGACAAACTAAGAAACCCTACCATAAGGCTGTGTGCTCGCGATCAGTAAAAGCAAGCGGTTTGGATGCAGTGTGTTGTCGCTGTGTCCGATACGCTGCCTATAGCAGCATGGTTGATGGGATTTCTAGAAATCCCATACCCACTGTGCTTCTCCCCTCCGCAGCGGTGCGGGTTTCCAGACTTCCGCCTCTCTGTTGGAGTTGGAAGAGACCAGTCACCATTGGCTACACATAGGGAGAAGCCGCCCTGAAACCTCCACATATTGTGGGTACAGGGTGGCCGCAGTCTCCCTGCGTGCACCCGCGGGTTCCCTCAGGTCCAGAGTCACTGCTTCCAAGACGCAGCGCCTCCGGATAGTGAGCACACAGCCTAAGTTTCCAGTTTTTTTCTGCACTGCCAACTCATAAGTATTATGCAAATAGAGTCTGTGGAGCCTCGGTTAGGAGTCTCAAACACAGGATCAGCCATATATCCCTCCAGGGAAGGACCCAGCCAAGGGGTGGCTCCTTGCGGAGAACACCATAACCACCAAATGAAGTGGCCCTTTAAGTCAATATCCAACTCTTTTACAAGTTTACAGTTATGACAAGGGAATACCAAGGCCAGGTATCCATCCACATACAGCTGTTTCGGGGTGTTGCCCCTCATCAGTGTGGAGTAGGATTCTGGCTAGGTGGGAGCAAGGCCTAGTAGACCAAGATTGCAAAGTATTCACTGAACTCATAAGTATTAAGCAAGGCCTGTTGAATTGAATAAAGCTAGACATTCATATCTTAACCGACTCTCCCAAACACAGGAGTGTTCATTTGGCCGAGTGCTCCTGTCTTCTCCATCAAAAATATACACAATAAGACTTGTTTTGACAGCTTATCTTCAATAAAAGAATGCAATTGGCAGTCCGAAATCAGATATGTGTGACCAACATCTCCCACCATTAGTGGCTGGCGCCCCCATACACATTGGACTGTTGGCTGAATCGTCTGGTTTAGGCAATATTCATCTTATGTGCATGACGGCCTTAAAATGCATGTGTACTTCTGGATAAGAAAGGTCCTCCAAAGCGGAAGAAGCTCTTTGTAAATGTTCTCCAGTCTAACCAAGAGGATCCCAAACAGAATAAACTTAGGATTTTAAAGAAGAATATTGGAAGATGGGTTTCCTAAAACAGACAACCTTTTCAAGAAGAGTAGAAGCCCTTAAATTTAGACGGGTTTGGGAGAAGGCATCTTATCCTAAGAGGACTCACCAAAAGGAAGTGATTTTAAGGGTGTAGAGGCAAAGAGGACATTATAGACTGAACGAGTCTCTTGTCTGTATGTTGGGAAAAGTCTGGTCTGAGGCTTCTGTTTAGTTAGGGACTACATTAGAGGTTGTCTTGTCTTGGGACTTTATTAAAGGATAGTAAGGTCTAAGGTCTTATGGAGAATTTAGTTTAACCCTTCGTCACATACAATATCGGTTCTAACGAGTTCACATACAATGTGACTGTCAGGCGCAGGCTAGAAAAATACCTATAATAGCTAATGTTTGCAATTTCAGTGCTCTAAATGTGATCAGTGACCTTGATAGGGATGTAATAAAAGAGACTACACATAATCAGGTGCAAAAAAAACCCCATTTACTTAACATAAAACTAATAACTCTGAAATACAAACATTTCAAAACTCCCGCCAAGTAAAAGGGATGTGCCTGTCAGGCCTATTGTATGTGACGGAGGGCCTTATCACGTGAATCAGTCAAAGGTTTTTGCTACCTCATATGAAAGAAGCTTGATGTAGACAAAGATACCCTAAATCGAACTATGTATCACTTAGTTTACTGGGTGCAGAGGTTCTGAGACAATCAGAGTTTTTAGATTTAGCAATGCAGCAGAACCCCGCTCTGTATGTACATTGCTATATAGAGTTAGCTGCTAATCACAGCAAGGGGTGTGCTGGACTAGGTGACCTCTAGCTGACTTAGCCCTGCAATGATAATTTCCATACAGAGCAAATATTGCTAGTAAACAATGGCAGACAGTGAGATAAGGAAAGCATTACTGAAATCTGTGTGTTAACCCTTACAGCATGCTGTCTTCAGATTACTTAGTCAAGTCTGGGTTGTTATTTAGGGGGTGGCTTGTTTGTGTTCTGTACTTATGTAGGAGTTCTAGTCTGTGACATATATTTGTTAGTGGAGTCTGAATTTTTTAGGGGGTTGTATAATTTGGGAGTCCTAGATTCTTTATTTTTTTGGTGGGGCAACAGAGGGGATTACTACAAATTTGGAATTCAAATAATCTACATGCGTTTTTAGAATTTCCCCGATTTTCCTTCTTGAAAAGATGGCAAGTAAGATTTATATAAAGATCATATTTGTGAACACTTGTAATTCACAAATATGGATGTCATGGTCTGGGTTCTATTACAATGTCAGGGTCCACAGCTCTTTGTTCCGATGGTGAAAAAAATCCATTATTGGTGAGTAGGTTGCACACTTTGGGTTACATGGAAGTGAAGGATAATCATTAGAAATGCTGAGCAATATAAGAGATATTTAGTAATTTTGAAACTTTGGGCTATTGATTATTGAGATACAGTGACTTTTATATTAGCATACAGGGAATCTGTCAGCAGGTTTTATGCTTTGTAACCTGAGGACAGCATGCTGTAGGGTTTAAAGAACAAAAAGTGACCGTGCTTCTCTTATCAGGGTCTTTGCAATTGTTCATATAATCTGAAGGCTTCATTTTCCTATGATTACCATTACAGGACTACAAATTCACGCACATAGCAGTCCGACACACCACCTGCTGTTATTCACATTTCACTATCAATGCGCAATCTCTATGTAGAGCCTGGTGTGGGTGGGGGCAGCTCTCTGTCTATAGACATTGTACATGCAGAGCCTGCTGTGGGCAGGGGCAGCTCTCTCTATAGACATTGTGTGGGCGGGGGCAGCTCTCTGTCTATAGACATTGTACATGCAGAGCCTGGTGTGGGCGGGGGCAGCTCTCTGTCTATAGACATTGTACATATAGAGCCTGGTGTGGGCGGGGGCAGCTGTCTATAGACATTGTACATACAGAGCCTGGTGTGGGCGGGGCAGCTCTCTGTCTATAGACATTGTACATACAGAGCCTGGTGTGGGCGGGGCAGCTCTCTGTCTATAGACATTGTACATACAGAGCCTGGTGTGGGCGGGGCAGCTCTCTGTCTATAGACATTGTACATACAGAGCCTGGTGTGGGCGGGGGCAGCTGTCTATAGACATTGTACATACAGAGCCTGGTGGGGTGGGGACAGTGCTCTGTCTATAGACATTGTACATATAGAGCCTGGTGTGGGCGGGGGCAGCTGTCTATAGACATTGTACATACAGAGCCTGGTGTGGGCGGGGCAGCTCTCTGTCTATAGACATTGTACATACTGAGCCTGGGGTGGGCGGGGGCAGCTGTCTATAGACATTGTACATACAGAGCCTGGTGTGGGGGGGCAGCTCTCTGTCTATAGACATTGTACATACAGAGCCTGGTGTGGGCGGGGCAGCTCTCTGTCTATAGACATTGTACATACAGAGCCTGGTGTGGGCGGGGGCAGCTGTCTATAGACATTGTACATACAGAGCCTGGTGTGGGTGGGGCAGCTCTCTGTCTATAGACATTGTACATACAGAGCCTGGTGTGGGCGGGGGCAGCTGTCTATAGACATTGTACATACAGAGCCTGGTGTGGGCGGGGCAGCTCTCTGTCTATAGACATTGTACATACAGAGCCTGGTGTGGGCGGGGCAGCTCTCTGTCTATAGACATTGTACATACAGAGCCTGGTGTGGGCGGGGGCAGCTGTCTATAGACATTGTACATACAGAGCCTGGTGTGGGTGTGGGCAAATCTCTCTATAGTCATTGTACATACAGAGCCTGGTGTGGGCAGGGGGCAGCTGTCTATAGACATTGTAGATACAGAGCCTGGTGTGGGCGGGGCAGCTCTCTGTCTATAGACATTGTACATACAGAGCCTGGTGTAGGTGGGGCAGCTCTCCCAGCTCTGCTGTGTTTCTAAAACTAAATGCTTTTATTGTGACAGAATGGCTACAGTCAGTAATCTATGTGATACATTGTTGGATTCAGGGTTTCTTTACCAAATTATGTTGCTGTCAGATGAGGTAGCGAAAACCTGCTGACAGATTCATTTTGATAAAAAAATAGGAGTATTGAAAAATCACAAATGTGGACTGGGTGACATGACTTATATTAGTACATATGAAACTACAGTGCTAAATAAAAGAAATAAATGGTGCATTGGCTATAAAACTGCATAAACCTTTACACAAAATGGGACCTGGAAATTTGTGTGCTTTATTATAACACAGAATAAATAATTTTAGCAATTTTATATAACAAGTCATCTATGCGCAGACATTTATTTTCAGGCAGTCTGCATTATGTCAGATAGGCATCCTAGTTTTTACCAATTAATTACTAATGACTGAAAAATGCATTGTTATAATGGAAGAACACGGATCATTACATTGGAAAACATAACATTATATTCAATACAGTGAAATAGTAGATAAATGAAATACTTACTCTACATTCTTGGTCCACTCCGGGGGATTACTCATGGTCATGAACACGCAGTTGGTCAAAATAGTGCACATTATGAGCATGCTGAATAATGTAAAGTGAAGTCAAGGAAAAAGGCAATGAAAAAATGAATGTATATCTACATTAAACAAATCAGTGATACAACAAATGTAGTCATATTTGCTTTAGATATGCTCAATGCCCACAAATACGTACTGGAAAAAAAATATTGATGGCTCTGTGAACAATATCATAAGGTAAAAAACTGTTTATACCGTGTTAGCTAGTAGATAAAAAAATATTAAAATCTGAGAGTCCTCAGTGGTTGATACCTTTTAATAGCTAACCGAAAAGACGGTGACAAACAGCAAGCTTTCGAGACTCTAAGGACTCCCTCACCTGGAGTTTTCCCCCTCCCAACCTTGGCCACTATTATCTGCTTCACCTCACCTGTCTGAAGCACTGCATTATCAAATCATCCATTTGTGTGTGTTCAGAATTGGTGTCATTATGATCCTGATGAAGAGACCTCAGAGTCTCGTAAGCTTGCTGTTTGTCACCATCTTTTAAGTTCGCCATTAAAAGGTATCAACCACTGAGGACTCTCAGATTTTAGAATGTTTCTGAACAATATCAGGATTATAATTTGCATACATAGGGCCATTTTGCCTGATTCCCTCCATACCAAAACACAAGTGTGCAACATGAAATAAAAGCGAAGCGGCCATTGCGAGTCTCCGGCCCCGTCCAACGACCGACCACAGCCGAGCCCCGTGGCCGAAAATAGAACCAGGGGCCCGGCTATACTTTGCTTGAAACACCGCTATTATTCTCTATGGGAAGTGAGGCGCTATTCTGATTGGTCACTGTGTCCTGCCGGCGACCAATCAGAATAGCGCCTCACTTCCCATAGAGATACATAGCGGGTGTTTCGGCGAATTTATGGCTGGGCCCCTGGTTCTATTTTCGGCCACGGGGCTCGGCTCTGGTAGCTTTATAAACTTTTAAAAAGCTTGCCGACTGGGCGTTATCTAGCTGCCGGGGGGGTGGGGCGCTGCGCAATATGTACAACCTGGTCCAATGCCGTCCCTGCACTCCTGTCCGGTGCTGTCTCCCCGCTGCTCTCTCCGGTGCTGTGCCCGCTGGTGTCCTCCTGTCATGGTCTCCATGCTGTGCCCCAGGCCGGTAACATGATTATCGGTGCGGGCTCCGGGCAATGGGGAAGCTTCCTGCTTCCTCCTGCCCATCCTCACCCAGGTCAGCCCTGCACCAATGAGAACGCAGTTTAGTGATGTCATGTAACCGCCCCTGCGCTGTGATTGGCTCACAGCGGCGATCACATGACACAATGGCCCTGCGTTCTCATTGGTGCAGGGCTGACCTGGGCGGGGATGGGCAGGAGGAAGCAGGAAGATTCCCCATTGCCCAAAGCCCGCACCGATAATCATGTTACCGGCCTGGGGCACAGCATGGAGACCATGACAGGAGGACACCAGCGGGCACAGCACCGGAGAGAGCAGCGGGGAGACAGCACCGGACAGGAGTGCAGGGACGGCACCGGACCAGGTTGTACATATTGCGCAGCGCTCCACCCCCCGGCAGCTAGATAACGCCCAGTCGGCAAGATTTTTAAAAGTTTATAAAGCTATATCTTAGCTTTTACAAATCCGTTTTTTTAGCAAAAACGATTGCCCCATATGTGTCTGCAGGGTGTATGGACACATATTAACAGTCCGGGAGGGACATTTGGGGTTGTTGGTTCCCTTTAAGGGTCATTTTTAAGGTTGATTTTTGATTGGATCCACTTTTAAGGGGTTGTCCACTACTATGACAACCCCTTCTGAACTGACATGTTTCCTACAGTTAAAATAATAAACCTTGTATTCATCTCGCATGCTGCCACCATTCCAGCGCTGTCGGTAACCAAGGCTCGGGGCTCACGTGACATTGTGACACAGAGTATCTCTATACACATGTTTTGGGAACTTGCTATCTACCTTATAGAGACAGCTAAGTAGGTGAGGAGATTGTAGCCACTTCCCTCCTCTCAGATATATGCAAATTTGCACTTCATTAAGGAAGTGGAGAAACTCCAGTTTCTCCACTTCCTTAATGAAGTGCAAATTTGCATATACACATGTTCACTTCTCCAGCCTCAAATAGTCCTCCTCGCTCCACCACTCACAAGCCTACCACCACAGTACAGTCCATGAAAGTTATGTTTTCCTCCTGTGGTTACATGTCTTCTCCCTCTTAAAAGAATACTGCCAATATGACCAAACCTAGCTTCAAGGTCTCAAGCGCTTAGGGAACGTCTGACCGGGGCACTTACTTTGTTTCGCAGTCTGCTTTATCCTGTACTAGGACCTTTCTCACTCGGTCACTAAGAATATTGGCCAGTCCTTTGACCCAACTCCCATAGATCACTTCATAACTCAGTCACTCTTTCGGTCTGTTGCTCCTCAGGATCTCTCTATGTTCTGCTTCAGTCTCCTCTCGCTCTAGGGACACCCACGTGATAGTGCTGTGCGAATATACAGACCTTAAGTCTGCATCAGTGCAACACTGGGCCCTATCTGATCTTCTCAGAAAAAATCGTCACTGTCTCTTTGTTCTAGCCCCTGAAAATGTGGGGTAGTCCAAACTCTTAACTCTCCCTTGTCATATCAAGCAACCAGATATTCAACACTTATCACAATTCACAGTATATATTGCATGCCATACAATAACGCAGGACATGATACACCATACATTTTACATTATAACAATAACATTAATTGTCTTCAAGGGAGAATGTGACAATATGTCTATCTCCTTACAATACAATTTATAATGAATGTGTGACGCTAATCACCACAGACAAGAAGTAGATTAGTCAAACATTCAAGTCTGGTTCCAGGAGAGCATGTCTAGACAGAGGGATAAAACAGAGTCGTGGTTAAGTCACGGTCCGATGTCAGCTGCCTGGAGAGAAGTGGATCAGAACAGAGGGATGAGACAAAAGAATGGTCCAACACAGGCAAAAGATCAACTCCCAGAGCACAGATTCAAAAAACAACTTAGCACTTTAGAGCTGAAACTAAGACTGGCAGTGCTCTGGGAGAAACTGCAGAGCTAAAAGGCTGAGCAATTACAGGAGACAAGGAGCAGCTGCAGAATCTCAGCACAAGCTAGAAAGAAATTGGGTGACTGAGCTGTCAATCATAACACTAACCAACAGCTCAGCTCCAGATAGAATGACTAAGATGTCAATCACCCAGCCTAGCACACCCTGAATGCAGGGCGGAGAAATCATGACAATGTACATGTTCTATGTAGATTGTGTAGGGTGGCTAAAATATTTTCCTTTTTGTGTGAAGCAAACTCCAGTCCTACTGTATACCGTATTTTTCGCTTTATCAGACGCACCTGATTATAAGACGCACCCTCAAATTTATTGAAGGAAAAGAGAAAAACATAATTTTTAATGTTAAATGGGGTCCATCTTATAATGTCAGTGTCCGTCTAACAAATCATATAGAGTATATGTCCCCTACTGCATGGCACACATCTCCTACTGCATGGCACACGTCTTCTATGCATGGCACACGTCCCTATGCATAACACAAGTCCCCCATGCATGGCACACTTCCTCTATGCATGGCACACTTCCCCCATGCATGGCACACATCCCCCATGCATGGCACACATCCCCCATGCATGACACACATCCCCTATGCATGGCACACATCCCCTATGCATGGCACAAGTCCCCTATGCATGGCACAAGTCCCCTATGCATGGCACACGTCCCCTATGCATGGCACACATCCCCTATGCATGGCACACGTCTCCTATGCATGGCACAAGTTACCTATGCATGGCACAAGTCTCCTAGGTATGGCACATGCCCCCTATGCATGGCACACATCCCCTATGCATTGCACACGTCCCCTATGCGTGGCACACGTCCCCTATGCAGGGCATACATCCCCTATGCAGGGCACAAGTCCCCTATGTGAGGCACATGCCCCCGTGTTAGATATTGCCCCCATGCTGCTGCATAGTAAAATATAACACTCTACTCTCGCCTCCTCCAGCGCTGATCTCCCATCTCACTGCTGCTGCTGTGATCGGGCAGAGATGATGCTGCAGAGTGCCTCTACTTGCTGGTTCTGTGTGGTCATGTGATCGGCACAGCAGAGAGTGACATCATCTCTGCGTGCAATCGCAGCAGCCGGGAAACCGGAGAGACACTGGAGATCAGTGCTGGAGGAGGAGTAAGGAGGTAAGTATAGAGTTTATTATTTTACTATGGCAGCAGCATGGGGGCAATATCTACATAGGGGGGGGCATGTGCCATCACAGGGGGTGCAGGACCATATAATATGCGCCGCTCCCCCAGCCCATCATCATGGTGCTGTTTCAGCACCACGGTGATGGAGACCGGCTATGCATATTATATGAGTGGGAGCAGGAGATCTCCCGCTGCCTCCTGCAGCCTCCACCAGTCCGCCCCAGCCCCCGGACAGGCTCCAGAGCTGCCCCCACCTCCCCTGGGCCTTGCAGTACATAATCAGTATACTCGCATTATAAGACGCACCCCCCACTTTCCCCCAAAATTTGGGGGAACAAAAATGCGTCTTATAATGCGAAAAATACGGTATATTGTTTAAAATCTATAGCTGAAATCACATATCCCAAAGTAAAGCTATATCCACCAGTAATACATAACGAAATAAAATGTAGAGTGAAGCTCGATCACAATGGGAAGTGTCAAGCACTTGTTCTTTATCATCTGTTGGCTTATAACTATAGTGAGGACTTGTGACATTTTATACTGGTTACATCTACTTCATGTAAGAAGCAGAATATACAATGTTAGGTTTCAATGATTCAGCACCTGGAGCTTTTAGAATTTTGCTCATTACATTGGATGAGTGACGCATATAACAGTACCGTTTGGTTTGTAATATGAAACAAAATCATCTTTTTATAATCACATTTCATTTTTTGCTCTACTTTATGCATTTATAATAAAGGAATATTGACATTTGTTAGTCTAGCATTGCTATATTATTTCCATTTTGCTAGAGTCCAGGATTTTACAGAGTCATGCTGGAGAGTTTCTAAAAGGATAGTGCTATTGCTCAGTCAGCCGGAGCCGTGATGTATTTAGTTATTGGAGCAAACATTTTCCTCTTCACTCCCCTTTTTCAGTCACAAAGCCAGCGCTGTCCTAATGCTTTACTGATCTGACACAGTTGTTTTCTTATTGGCAGTTATACACCTAACCACATGGAATCCGTCCTCTTAATCATGATGTCCTACCTGCTGCCACTATGTGAAAGGCTCAAAGGAACACAACACAAATATATCACTTGTAATTAGTGAAGGATTTACATCTCAGACGTCTATAGACACAAACTGGCACCTTAGATTCCATGCATTAAGTAGGTCATACCTTAAAGGGGTTGTCCAGGCAAATAATATTGATGAATAATCCAGAGGTCCAACACCCAGCATAAAATCAGTTAAGGTCCAATACCCAGCATCAGATCAGTGAAGATCCAAAATATGGCATCAGATCAGTGAAGGTTCAACACCTGGCATCAGATCAGTGGAAGTCCTACACCTGGCATTAGTTTAAAGGAGGTCAAACACAGCATCAAATCAATCCACCACTTGGAATCAGGTCAGTTGAGCTCCAATACCCGGTATCAGATCAGTGGAGGTCCAACACCCAGCATCAGATCAGTTGAAGTCCAACACCCAGCATCAGATCAGTGGAGGTCTACTAACTGGCATCAGAACAGTGGAGGTCCAACACCCGGCATCAGATCAGTGGAGGTCTACTAACTGGCATCAGAACAGTGGAGGTCCAACACCCGGCATCAGATCAGTGGAGGTCTACTAACTGGCATCAGAACAGTGGAGGTCCAACACCCGGCATCAGATCAGTGGAGGTCGACTAACTGGCATCAGAACAGTGGAGGTCCAACACCCGGCATCAGATCAGTCGAGGTCTACTAACTGGCATCAGAACAGTGGAGGTCCAACATCCAGCATCAGATCAGTGGAGGTCTACTAACTGGCATCAGAACAGTGGAGGTCCAACACCCGGCATCAGATCAGTGAAGGTCTACTAACTGGCATCAGAACAGTGGAGGTCCAACACCCAGCATCAGATCAGTGGAGGTCTACTAACTGGCATCAGAACAGTGGAGGTCCAACACCCGGCATCAGATCAGTGGAGGTCTACTAACTGGCATCAAAACAGTGGAGATCCAACACCCAGCTTCTCCACCAAACGGCTGTTGCCTGTACATAAGCATCGAATAGAGCAGAGCAGCACAGCTTTGTACTCTGATTAATGGGCGCTGAAGCTACTGCAGATCAGATCCTATTTTCATGCAGCAATTTTCAGCAGCCAGTTCACATTGAACTTTGCTTTACTGCACAGGTATCTGATCTGCAATACTTGACAACTGTCCCTACACACTGAATGAAGCAGCAAAGCTCTCTTTGAAATTACCCATAAACTAATAACAACTGATTGGTGACGGGCAACGGACAACCTCCAATCTGATATTGATGACCTATCCCATCAATATCATTTGCCCAGAAGAGCCCTTTAAATTGAACCTCCATCGTTCACCACCAGTATGTACAGTAGCTTTTAGGTAGTGATGGGCGAACCCGAACTGTAAAATTCGGGGTCCGCCCTGACACCTATTGTCCGTGCACATATCCTGAACACGGGCCTCCCTGTAAAACCCGTGTTACAGTTTGTGTCTGGGGGCTGTAAAATAAAGCTTATAATCAATAAACATGATTGTTATACTTACTGGGTCCACGGCATGCGTCCTGCTATCTCGCTGTCCTGGACACTTCTAGTACTTCCGGGACCCTCATTACTTTCCAGGGATATTCACTGCACTGCTGAGAACTTGGCTGTTTTCAGTGATGTCCGCATTGATGTCAGGGTTCACCCGAGTTCATGGTTCAGCTATGAACTTGATTGAACTCTATCTGTCACTGTCAGTCTCAGCCTGCTTGTAAAAATACATAATTTAAAAAAATGACGTAGTGCTTCGTGGTATATTTGATTCTCAGTGCAAATAAAGCGGAAAGCTATGATCTGCTACCCCCAGCTGCCTGACTTTACCTTGGCTGGTAATCAAAATACTGGGAAGCCCAATATATTTTTAATTATTTAAACGAGTTAATTAAAAAAAATGTGGGCTCCCGCCATATTTAGATAGCCAGCCAGGTAAAACCAAGCACCTGGGGGATGGGATTCTCAGCATGGTAAGGCCCAAGTGTTCTGAGCCCCCCACAATGAAAACCACAACCCGCAGCCACCCCTGAAAATGGCCCATTCATCATGGTGCCTATTCCAGGGACTTTACCTGTTTCTTTCAGCAGCCCTGGTGGGGGGTGGCATGTTGAGTAATAATAGGGTTAATACCAGCATTTTATTCTCAGCTGGTACTAAGCTCGAAATTAGACATGGCCACCATGAATTTCTAATAAACAGTAAAAAAAACATAACACAGAGAATTTTTTTTCATTAGAAATAAAACAAAAAAACACATTTAGAGACTCCATCTTTGTAAGCAAACAAACCCTCAGTCCGACTTAGGCCAATGGCAGAGCAATGTCAGCTCTGCTTCATCACTCTGCACAGACAAGCATCTGTACAGAGCGGCAAGCAGGTTGAGACTGACAGTGATGTCAAAGGTCAATTAAGTTCATGGTCACATCACCACGAACACAGCGAAAAACAGTTCTTAGTGGTGCAGTGAATATCCCCGGAAGTTAATGAACAGCACCGGAAGTAGAAGCAGCCAGACTAGCAGGACTGCAGGATGCACTCCACGGGACCTGGTAAGTATATTGATAATGTTTATTAATTATATGCTTTATTTTACAGCTTCCCTCCCCCCCCCTTCACATAACTGTAAAGTCCAAGTTTGGGGTTTGGAAACAAGTTTGTATTACGTATGGCCCTAAACAGGGGTATTTATCTCCTGTTCTACTTCATTAGAGGAACTGATTATTGTGGCCCCAGCGCTTTCTCTTCAGTCATGGCCTATGAGACAATAGAGATGAAATAAGTGATGTACTTCATCAGTCCCATAGACATAAATTGAACGACGGCATACATTCAATTCGGATGCACTGAATAATATTGTGTAAAAAGCAATCAGTCGTGGCCCTTTAAGGCAAGGTCTTCACAGCTACTTTGTTCACACGTCATGTAGCTTAGAACAACATTCCAAAAATGTGTGCAACTCAACTCTTAAAGGGAATCTGTCAGCAGATTTTTGCTACCTCATCTGACAGCAACATAATGTATGCAAAGAATTCAACAATATATCACATAGATTACTGGCTGAAGCTGTTCTGACACAATCAATGCATTAATGAATTTAGATTCAGCCAAGTAGTAGAGCTGGGAGAGCTTAACCTGCCCACACCAGGTTCACTATAGACATCATGCATTGACTGTGGGGTGTCAATCACATCAGGGGTGTGTCGGACAGCCCTGTGCATGAGTTTCTGGTCCTGAAATGCTAATCACAAGGTAATAAACCCTTTGGTTTATGTAAACCTTAAAGGGATCCTGTCACCCCCAAAACACCTCCAAAGCTCTTAAAACCTGTCCCTAGTGCATATTAACACTTTCCCTACACTCCTTTTTGCTCCTAAATGCACCTAATCAAAGTGAAGAAAAACGTTTTATAAGTACCTGATTAGTGATGATAATGAGTGACTATCTATTCATAGTCACTCATCCAGGCAGCCCCTCTTCATGATATCACGCCTATTCAGGCGTGATCTTCCTAATAGATTCAAAATCGCGCCTCTCTGCCCGCCTCCCCACTCTCCCATTACGCACGGGCTTTAGTGGGGGCATTATGACGCGATTTACGTCATTTCCTAGCGCCGGGTGACGTATACACCCGCGCCGCTCGCTTTATGCTTCAAGTGCCTCACTGCGCATGCGTGCGGGAGCGCACTGCGCATGCGTGCGGGAGCCGGAACAGAGCGGCCGGCGATCCGGAGACACAGGCACAGAAGAAGATTCCATTCCTCATAACAACAGTACGGCGGTCCCATTACAAACCCCTAACTTAGGGGTTTGTAATGGGACCGCCGTACTGTTGTTATGAGGAATGGAATCCTCCTGTGTCTCCGGATCGCTGGCCGCTCTGTTCCGGCTCCCGCACGCATGCGCAGTGCGCTCCCGCACGCATGCGCAGTGAGGCACTTGAAGCATAAAGCGAGCGGCGCGGGTGTATACGTCACCCGGCGCTAGGAAATGACGTAAATCGCGTCATAATGCCCCCACTGAAGCCCGTGCGTAATGGGAGAGTGGGGAGGCGGGCAGAGAGGCGCGATTTTGAATCTATTAGGAAGATCACGCCTGAATAGGCGTGATATCATGAAGAGGGGCTGCCTGGATGAGTGACTATGAATAGATAGTCACTCATTATCATCACTAATCAGGTACTTATAAAACGTTTTTCTTCACTTTGATTACGTGCATTTAGGAGCAAAAAGGAGTGTAGGGAAAGTGTTAATATGCACTAGGGACAGGTTTTAAGAGCTTTGGAGGTGTTTTGGGGTGACAGGATCCCTTTAACACATAGATAAGAGAATCACAGTTGCTTTTTGTTTTTTAACTCTTACAGCATGCTGTCTTCAGATTACATAGCAAAGTCCTGCTGACAGATTCCCTTTAATTGCTGTCACAAGTCTACTTTAGAGTTCTAATTTGGCTGTAAATGAAACAGCCACATCATAGACAGGTCACCAGCAATTCACAGTTGAAATAGATTGTGGTCCATAATGGAAAAATTGCTTTCTGAATATGCTATTTTTCCTTTTTTCTTGTATGAATTTATACAACTGAAAATAATCTAAAAACTCAGTCACTAAATAAAACATTTACATTTTTAATTTAATTAAAACATCAAAATAAAAAAAAAAACAATATAATAAATTAATTGGAAAAAGGATATGAATGTACCAAAACCTTAATAGCTACTTTTCTAAGGGGGTTGAAAGGAGTTAAAATGTACAAGGCAGACGTG
The DNA here is from genome assembly GCA_033576535.1 of Allobates femoralis. Lineage (NCBI taxonomy): Eukaryota > Metazoa > Chordata > Amphibia > Anura > Aromobatidae > Allobates > Allobates femoralis. Next base: position 36,357,602 of record JARQOC010000011.1, read on the forward strand.
GCACTGAAGCGGAAGATTGCCTTCCCTCTATTCAATACTATAAAAGTCTGTAAAGAGAGAAATACACAATTAGTTGCACCGCAATGACAAAGCCTCAAACATGTTCAGGGTTCTGTATAACATAATTGTGTTTAAAAATTGTGAGAGGACATAATGACAAAATAATCCTAATCCTGGACTACCCATTATCAACAGATTGCAGACCTATGTACGCAAGCAGCAAAATGATCGGACTGAATCCCAAAACGTGAAAGTGCCTAATAACCTCCTCCTGTATAAAGTTACTATAACTAAACGTTTGGATCCAGTTGGATAAAAAAACCCTTAGGTTCCGGAGGAAATCAGTTCTTCCACTGTGACGATAATCAGGTTTTTCATTGACAACGCGTTTCAACGCCGTACTTGTCAAGTCATAAATGACATTTGTTTCATTTCACTTGTTAAAGGGACACTGTCAGGTGATTTTCAGTATTATACCAATATTACCCTTGAATAGTGCCTGGGCAGAGCTTTTTAAAACATGTGAAATCATAATTCTGCCCTTTGTAGTTTCCATGTTATCAGCATTTTCAGACCCTGCAGGGAGCTGCTCCATTAGTCCTCTCCATTATATTCACAGAGGAATAGTCCACCTGTGTTATAAACTGTCATGTAATTATGCACTCCTTCTCAGCAGCTCTCTCCTCCCTCCTCCGTTTGCTCTCAGTGCAGTGTCAGGTTTCAGTTTCCATTAGAAGCTTCTGTTTTGTTGAGGACATGGAGGGAGAGAGCTATTGCAGGTCTGCCTTATCTGATCTAGACTCCATTTGTTTCTCTAAGCAGGAATCCCTGCTGTGCTGTGACAGATTCTGTGTTTTATTTAACCCCTTGGTTTTGCTGTAAAGAGAGAAGAGAGGAGGATACAGCCCCTCCCCCAACTGATATCCTGCAGTGAATATGTGACATAAATCTTTATCCTATGAGAAGTGGACAGCAGAGAACTAAGTGGATCATTCACTGTGTTTGAGAGATAGAATGAATCTCTTTATTTTAAGTTTACAGAGGATAGGAGGGAAATATACATAAAAGAAATACATCAATAGAGAGAGCTTAGAGGGAGGAATTAGAAAATAATATCAGTTAGGTAGAGATTTTTGACCTGACAGATTTCCTTTAAGTATGGCATTGAAACTCATTGTGAATATAAAACTTGATTATCATCATTGTGGAAGAATATATTTACTCCAATGAAAATCGGACAGCATCGGATCGGATTTGGCCCCCATGTTAGTCTATCAGCACGGATCGGATTGGATTTGGCCTTATTGCCATCCGATTTTTGTCGGATCTGATTCTGTCCAATTTTTTGCTGTGCCCAAAATCGCACACTGCTGCGATTTTGGGCACAGCAGACCAAATTGGACCGAATTAGATCTGAACTGATCCGCGCCAAATAACATGGGGCCTATGGAGCGTGGGTCCGAGGAAACAGCTGATCATTCCTCGGACCCAATTTTAGTGTACTGAGCATGCTCAGTACGTTAAAATCGCTCTGTGCCATCTAATTTCACTTCTGCAATGTATATTCATACATTGCAGAAGTGACATTTAGTGAAAAGAAAGGGTTAAAAATAAAGAAAACTTTATTCTCACCTGTCCCACGATCCACCGATGCCTCCAGCGCTCGATGCTTATAGGACCTGGCGTGATGTCACAGTCACATGATCGGTTACCGCGGTAACCGGTCATGTGACTGTGACGTCACGCCAGGTCCTAGAAGAAGATAGCTGGAAGCGCCGGGGGACTCGTGGATAGGTGGGAATAAAGTTTTTTTTATTTTTTAAGGTCGGAAAAAGAGGGAGAAAGAGTGGGAAAAAGAGGGAAAAAAGAGGGGAGAAAGAGGGGAAAAGAGGGCAAAGAGGGGGAGAAAGAAGGGGAGAAAGAGGTGACAGGAGGGAGAGATAAGCGAGGTGACAGGAGGGAGAGAAGAGGGGGAGCGAGGTGACAGGAGGGAGAGAAGAGGGGGAGCAAGGTGACAGGAGGAGTGGGGAGAGGAGGAGAGAGGATCCAAACTGATCCTGCAAAATATTGGAATCGGATGCCTATTTGGCATTCGATTGCAGGCATCAATTTGGATCCGTTGCTGTCCGAGGGGTCCTACAAAACGTTGGATCAGCACAAAAACGCTGTGTGAAAGCAGCCTTAAGGAGGTGGAATAACACAGTGCAATACACCATTTAGTGGCTGCTCCCTGGTACTGTACATTAGCGGTCAGCAATATCAAATAAGCGGAAACCCCTTTAAAGAACATCTATAGAATTTGGCATTGATGGTACCCGCTCCTATCTTGAAAACTGAGCTCCATCTTCCGGAAAAATGCCTGAGCTCCCCAGTTGCCTTCCATTATACTTACCCGTCTGAGCATCAAAATGCTCGTGACGAGTACCGAGCACCTGAGCATGGTAGTGCTTGCTCATCAGTAGTCAGAGGCATTAAAACAGCTATCCGGGATTTATAAAAAAAAAAATGTGCCCAAGCACCAACAGGTAAGTAGCTGCCACCTACCTCCTGCCTGTTGGGCCCGGCACCAATCACAGCCGTTCACGCTTGTCACAGAGCGGTCATAGACCGTTCCTGCCGGGGACAGCATGGCGGGGTAAACAGAGCAAACAGAGCAGAGGCAGCTTTTCCGCTCTGCTCTGAGGAAGGGGCGGGACAGCCGGTCTCCTGCTGATTGACAGCTGGATCCCCACTACCTGATTGGGGGAGCCGGCTGTCAATCAGCGTGACATCGGCTCTAACACCTACTTGACAGAGGGGAGATGCTGCCCCTCTGTTGAAGTCAAGTCAGCGAAAGTGGCAAAATCACTGATGATTGGTCTCAGAATGCTCTGTGTCAGTGCTGGGCACAACAGGCAGGTGGGTGGTAGCTACCTGCCTGTTAGTGCATAGGCACTTTTTTTTAATAAATCCTGGATAACCCCTTTATTGATCTCCTATGGATAATCTCTAGAGACTTATTTGTTGAATGAAAAATAAATAATGACCACATTTTCAGAAGTAGCTAACAGTAGGCAGTCATAAGCGGTCAGAAAACAGACTACGAAGTGTGGACTGAGATACATATCATTTAGGGTATTGCAGGGCCCAAGAAATTTTGTAACTACCTTACAGGTGACCTACTACAAGGTATTTTTTTTTTTTTTTCTTAAAATTTTTACATTGAGTCTAACATACAACCTCATGAACTTACAGGCATCCTCTGTCCGGTGCTGCTCTACTGAGACGTTGAAACCATATGATGACACAATCAAAAGAGATGTTTTCTTTTTCTTATACATGGCCTTGATGGTTATAGAGTTGACAAAGTCTTTATTATACTAGGAAAGGCAAAAAAAAGTCTACTTACTTTTTGATTCAAATAAAATGGGTCTAGGTCCTCCAGTGGTGTTGATACCATTCCCGGAGGTATATCACCGTATATGAATGGCAGACTTTTGCCCGCTTCCAAGTCACTGCTTGGCTTGGGGCCGTTTTCGTCATCATCAGTAATGTTCTCTTGTTTGGGCTTCTTCGCTTTCTCCTCTGCAATACGCTTCTCAATTGCTTCAAGAGACTCCCTGGTAAAATAGTGGAAGCTGTCGGGCCCTGGTGGTACAAGTCGTGCCTGCGCCATCTTTTCATCCTGCAACTTTTCATTTACCGCTTAGCTCCTTTCATAATGGAATCCTGCAACGAGAGGCCAGAATAATTGTCAGTAGAGAAAAGGACCAAAAATCAGGGTACATCTCAATTTGTCAATTTAGGACAGTAGAGCAAGAAGATTTTTGTAATACTTGTCAAATAGAGAGTGGATGGGTACATAGGTTAATGAGGACCAATAATTATATGGTTAAAATATTAAAAATCTGAATGCAAAAAATTAAATAAATATACATATTAATTTCTTTATTTAAATGCATGTATTTTGGGCTAATAATCATATTTGCAATGTTGAGGTGGCCATAAATCAGTTTCCATGCAGTTCAAAGGAGCAGAACTCTGTAGACCAAACAAACAGCCTATGACTTGCTGTGTACAGTGTAGGGGCTATAGACTAGGGTGGCCAAAAAAATTCAACTTTCTCCTATGACCCTGGGCACCCCCTAATTTTTTTTTTACTTTAGTTAATAGTTGTAAATAGGCACAATTTCTGCCTCCTAGGTGGAGTAGAAGCCACTGCTAAAGTTGAAAGATTTTGGTTTAAAGTGAAGCTGATAGCTTATACATGATGCCCAATCCACAGGCTGCGTGTATCACAACATAGTCATATATGTTTAATCCTGAAACACTATGGGTTTGTAGAGAAAGAGTCTAGTTTCCAGTGCAGCTTGGTCCCCTACTACCAGGCAGATGCCCGGAGGACCCCAGCATTGGCTGTTTTCTATGAAACGCTCTGAGACCATACAGACATTCTTTGATAGATGCTGCTGTGGGTGTTATTATTGTGTAATCAACTCAGACGGGAGTCATAGGTAAAGCCATGAAAAAACTGTTGGTTCCCGTACAGACTAGAGATTCAGAGCCACAGTCCCTAGTGGTTCTAATGGCCCTAACCCCAGACTAAATAATGGCAACTTGGATCTTTGCTGCCTGAACGGTCATCAAATGACTTGTGCACCTCCTAAGGCTAGGGTCACACTTGCACCATGGAAGCGCTAAAAGCTAGCGTTTTTCACAAGTGCAAATTGTGAATAACGCTAGCGTTAATGCATCCATAGGCTCCCATGTTAAAAATGCATTGCAAAAGTGCATGCGTTTGACACTAGGCGTTTTTGCAAAAGCACCAAAAAATGCGGTAAGCAGCTTGTCTGGGGGCGTTTGCAAAAATGCATGCGTTTTTTTAACATGGGAGTCTATGGGAAACACATGCGTTTACGCTAGCGCTAAAAAGTGAAAAAATGTCATAAAAATGGCAAGGGAAAAAATTGCATCCTTTAACGCATCCTTGCAAAGAATGCACCCTCCCAAATGTGACCCTAGCCTAAGGAACCGGAGGTCAGAGCAGAGTGCAATTTACCTACAGAAAGGAAGGAGTGATACATAGAGATCCCAGAATGAGTAAACACAATCCACATAAAACAACTGAAACATTAATGTACGTTCTGCTATAGTGTATGCAACCTACTCCCTAACCACACATAGAAGATAGGTGTAGAGTGATAAACAGCAGATAAATCCCAGCTGATCTTTCACTGACTGGCATACACAACAGTAGTATGGCTGGACATCCAAATGAGAATATCACCAGCAGGAAACACCAGCAGGGGGAATAATATACACTAATTTATACACCGTATACGGTATATTGCCAGCCCAGTGAACAAACAAAATTAAATAGTCACAAATTTTTCATAAATCAATAGAACTTGAAATTAAGAAAATACTCTGTAATATGTGTTAGTAGATATATGTACCTCTGCTCTGCCTCCTCTTTTTCTCCTCTACCCTTTACCTCCGTCCTCCTGATCATTCACTTTGACAAACGGGTCAAATCCATCTTGGTCAAAACAACCCAGACAGGAAGCACACTGAGGAATCAGATTACAGCAGAGGAGGAGGCATGTCAGACAATATGGCAGGAGCCATTTAATCACAGCAATGATAAGGTCCTGCTGCTAAAACAAACACTGCAAATAAACAACAATACAGGCCATGTCAAGAGAGGCATGACTGAATTCTCTGTGTTAACCATTATAGCATGCTGTCTTCAGATTACATAGCAAAAACCAGCTGACAGATTCCCTTAAAGCTCCCATCACACACAACGACGCACCAACGATCCCGACAACGATAATGATCCTGTAGGGACCGTTGTTGCATCGTTACCTGGTCGCTGGGGAGCTGTCAAATAGGCAGATCTCCCCAGCGACCAGGGACCAGGGAGCCACCTCCACATCGCTGGTAACTATGATAAACAGTGGGTATCTAGGCAGCGCGCGCTGCCTAGATACCCGCTTTTTATCATAGTTACCAGCCTCCTCCCTGCTTAGCACTGGTAACCCTGATAAACACTGAGTTCCTAGGTAGCGCGCGCTGCCTAGATACCCGCTGTTTATCATAGTTATCAACCTCCTCCCTGCTTAGCACTGGTAACCATGATAAACACCGAGTTCCTAGGTAGCGCGCGCTGCTTAGTTTCCCGGTGTTTATCATGGTTACCAGCCTGTGAGGTCGCTGATCGCTGGTCTCTCGCTGTCACACGCAGCGATGCGTGCTGACCACCGGGAGACCAACGACCTAAAAATGACCCAGAGCACTTTGTAACGATCAGTGATCTCACAGCAGGGGCCTGATCGTTGCTAAGTGCCACACATAGCGAGATCGTTAGCGAGATCACTGTTACGTCACAAAACCTGTGATGTTACAACGATCTCGCTAACGATCTCGTTATCTATTTATCTGTTACGGGGGCTTTGGGTGTAAACGCTAGGCTACGAGTTAAACATTTTACCATCCATATGGGTCTCTAGAATCTTCCTAATAATATAAATACAAATAGATCAACATTTGCTAAAGAATTTACAAAAATAATGAAATGATAGGTGGAAAATATCAGACTGCTCACTGTGCGTGCATACCTACAGATGTAGCAGTGGCAAATCTGTCATATTGCATAGTAAATGCATAGTGACAACTCTACCTCAAGATGATGTGCTGGGATTACCTGAGGTCTGTGTAAAACCTGGGATAATACATTGTGACATTACATTAATGTATGACACAATATTAAAAGAAAACAGGATTTCACAATCCTTGGTCTTCTACATACGTACCATGTATAAACACCGCAGTGATGTGTATGGATTGTTTCAATTATCTAACTAAAGGGGCTGTCCATTTTTAAAACAATGGTTTTCACTTAGGTGAAAAGTTCATGAGTTTAGTATGAAGAAGCCATAATCCATACACTATGCAAAAACTGATGACAGATTTCTGAAAGTACCTCATTCATCTGAACAAACAATTACCGTATACATAAATGCATACAAGATGGAAATGTCCCACAATCATACTGCTCAGGAAGGAGATGGGTTCTGCTTCCCAGAGAAGAACGTGCTTTGATCTATGTGCATAGGACACACCCAGACACCAGGGCAATGGGGGAAGCGGGCCGAACAGTTCTTTCTGGGGATGTGTCACGATGGCGTGACCCAGCTCTGTGGCCCTGGCCATGTCATAAAAATGGGGGAAGTTTATATGGGGAATTAATTTGTGATGCCACCCGCGGAATTCAGCAATTGGACGGCCAACGCTGTGGTTCAGGCCCACTGGGGTGGTTGGTGACGCAGCAGAGATGTTACAGCTCTCCACGGGTAGAGTGAGGCCCCAGGGCAGTTATAAAGTCTATTTGATGAGGGTTACTGATGTAGCACAGGGCAGGTGATGCAGTAAATAAATCTGAGGATACAGCAGGGTGCAGTCTTCACATTCACATTTTACTCACAATTCTTACAGTTCTCCAGGTTACAACAGCCAGCCAGGTGCTGTGTCCTCCGGGTTTGGGATCCAGCCAACTCTTGGGTAACATAGGTGCACTTTACCAGGACCCCCTTCTGGTGTGCCTTTCCAGGTTGTCTCTCTGTGCTGGCTCTCGCCCTCCTGCCCTGCGCCTTCCACACAGTGTCCCAAGCCAGCGGCCTCAGGTCCTGTCGGGCCATGTCTTCCTTGTCCCCTTGTTTCTATGCGGCCGCCTTTTTAGCGAGTATGTGTGGATTTGGCTACTGTATATAAAGATACCGCAACCTCCGGTTTGCTAGTTGAGTCTTACAGTCTCTCCGCTAGTCTATGGCCGGTCCCCTCTTTGACCTGGTCTCTCCACCCGACTCAGGTCATGGCTGTCGTGGATTCAGGCACCACGGTTGGATTCTTCACTTCCCATACCCCTAGGAACCCTTCTCTGTCTCTGGAGCCCCTCACCGGCTCCTGCATCTGTCCTCTCGTTCCCTTGTCCTGGGACAAGCCTCTCACCACTCCTGTCCCCAGGACGTCTCTCCTCCACTCCACTCGTGTCAAATTACTGTCACCAACTGAACTCCCTTCTAGACTCTTCTACGTGTTTTCTAACATTCCTCACGTTCTCCACCTCCCCAATGTACGTCCTACCTTGTCTCTACTTCCTTCACTACTTCCTGGTAGTGTGGGTACTGGGTAGTTCCCCCTCCTTACCCGAGAGTGGGGTACCACACCTCTGGCTGAGGTGCAGTATCTCAGTTCAAAACGTGTCATAGATTACTTGTACGGGGAAGTAACAAGTATAACAAGGAATGATAACCCCAAATATATAAATAATTTAACACTTTATTTAGACAAAAATACCTCAAAACCTAAAGTGACAGTAGTGAAAAATTTATTAAAAAATCAAATCGAATGCTGGCTCTAGGTATCATCCTACCAACAGGGTTACTGCACAGATTCTTTCTCTGCCTACCAGCGGAGTTTTATTACACCCTGATTTGTACTGGTGTCCCCGCTCCCCGAAGGCTTGCCCTTTACTGCCTAAAGTACATTAATTAATTTGTATTAGACTACGGGTCACACACTTGAATCTAACCCTCTAGTTGGGGAATGAAGTTCTATGCCAATGCATTCTAATGATTATTAAAATTACTATATACGTGTCTAAGCACCAACAACAAGACTATGCACAATAAAAGAATCCAAGTCTGCCGGTTCTTGTCATATAAAGATCCTTGGTACATTGATGTACCGCCAGTCCGTCTAACTTATCTTTTCGTGCTTTGGATCATGTAGTGGTACAGTATCCAATTCTTTTAACCTCAGCCTCGACGCGTTTCTCCCTTAACGGTAGTTTCCGTGATATGGGTTCACCAGGAGGCACAGCAATAGGATACACAGGGAACTGATATATGATCGAATAACCATTGGTTATCTAAGATCTCATATCCTGATAGCTGATAGAGATAACCCCGTCATAGTTCATATCACTGCTTCCAGATGAGTGCAGCTGATATCAAGCTAGTGGGTAACATGAGGAGCCCTTCCACCAATCCACATAGTGCATCTATAGCCCTTTACCCTAGGTATTGAAAGGGTTAATAACCTTCACTCTTCATAAACAATTCCAATATCTGCCATTAAGGCCAATAGCACTCACTGCGGACAGTCATCCAGATGAACTTACCTCCCGTTTCAGATGAAGGTACAATTTTTTTAGACATCACAAGATTGCACCAAAATGTTGCAACTTTCTAGAGTTGTGTAGAGTTTTTACAGTTTTGGAATCTTTATTTCCCTGCCTTTCTTACCTTTTTTTACAGCTTTCTGAATGGACAGCGCATAGTTTGGAGCAAATTCCATCAGGGCTATTGATGAGCGGGCACTGCCATACTCGGGTGCTCGGTACTTGTAACAAGCAGTTGGACACTTGGATGGGCAAGACTCGAGTACTGAGTATAATGGAAATCAATGGGAAACTGGAGCAAATTTCCACAAGATCTTCTGAAAAATGCCCTTTGACTTCCATTATACTCGAGTACTCAAGTCATGCCCACCTCAGTGTTCAACTGCTCGTTACAAGTACCTTGCACTTGAGCATAGTAGTGCTCCCTCATCCCTAATCAGGACCTATGTAAAATTAGTGACATGCATTCCCTTTTCTGCTTTTTTGTAGTTCGGTTTGCATGGCTGTCCCACAAAAATGGACAATTGGTTAGGATGAAGTTTCAGATTTGGGGTTTGTGCAGCATTTAGTAAACCTAATTTGATTAAATTACATAAGTAGAAATTAAGCCTATTTGTCAGGAGTGTGCCTGATGTGACCTCGGGGGTATCTGGGTTTAGAAGGTCACAACGTTTAGCTGATCGTACATTGTAGATCCTCTTTAGTGCCAGCTGGTCATTTATGCTGAGTAGGATCTTATTTAATTCCATCCAGTACTGAAGGGGTTAAAGTTCCTTTCCATCCTCCTTGGATTAAACAGGTAGTTGTTATCCCAGCTACACCACTCCCTTCCGCTACATATACCAGCATATTCTTCTTCTCTATGCCGGCTATGGTTCATTCTATGCTGACCTGTGAAGGAGCAGTGATCTTTCCAGCTGATTCAGTTCCCTGGAGAAGAATTAGAGTCTTTGTTGAAACTGTATTCCTTGTTTGCCTCCTCTTCCTTGTGTTGTCTTTATGCTAGTAGTAAGACTAGTGTCTTGATGGCCTGCCACTAGACAGGGCAAGTCCAGGGTCATTCCGGGCCTAGGCATGTAGTCATGCATGGGGGAAAGGAACCATCTAGGGAAATTAGGGAGCTGAGGGATCAGTCACAGGTGAGTTCAGGAGGTGACCTCTCTCCCCTCTCCCTATCATAAGGATGTTCCTTTACATCTTCCCTGTTTTACCCCTCCTCTTTTGCCACATCCTGAGCGGTCCCTCGCTCCAGCGTAACATTATCTGTAAAGAATGCATGGGACCTGGTGATTCATAATTTGATGCTGAAATAAATTTCCCGGCAGACTGTAAAACCAATGATGGGATCCAGAACACTTAAGTGTCAACATATTGTTCTCGGCTCTAACGCTTGAAAACGAATTTAAAAAAAGTGACAACAAAAAGCTTGATTTAGCCTGCAAATTCTAGTTATATCTATGTTAGGGCCCTTTCACATCAGCGTTTTTCGTAATTTGCGGCAGATGCGGTGAAAAAACCGCATCTGCCGCGTTTGCCGCATAACCGTTCCACATGCGGCGCGGTTGCGGTTTTTCCCATAGGAAGTATAGGGGGACTTGCGGCAGATGCGGCAAGTGCGGTCTTGCACTTGCGGCAGGTGCGGCAGCGAAAAAAAACCGCGGCTGACCGCGGTTTTTTTCGCTGCCGCACCTGCCGCAAGTGCAAAACCGCACTTGCCGCATCTGCCGCAAGTCCCCCTATACTTCCTATGGGAAAAACCGCAACCGCGCCGCAAGTGGAACGGTTATGCGGCAAACGCGGCAGATGCGGTTTTTTCACCGCATCTGCCGCAAATTACGAAAAACGCTGATGTGAAAGGGCCCTTAGTCAGAGTAATTCATATCCATGAACTTGCACATGATACTCATCATTTAGCTTCTGCTACATGGTATCATCATCCCAGGTTTCTTCTAGCACTTATAAACAGTTCATGGAACAATTATAGTCATGGAAATGATGGCACTCGCAAAACTGAGTATTTATTATTCAATATCTTCTTAGATTAGAAAAGACGGTTGCTTTTTTCTAAACCCTTCAATAGAAGTGAGCTGCAATACCAGACTCAACCCATGAGTAGCTGTGGCACTGTTTTTAAAATGCAGTAGCCATGTTTTTCTAATCCAGGACATCTTCTTAAAATATCCAATGAAGGCAAGAATCACACATTCAAGTTTTTTTTTTTAACAGATAGAACAAGGGCTCTTTATAGTCTTTGGTGCTTTGGACAAGTCTGGTGCAATTTGCAAATCAAACTTGTTCATTCAAGTGAATGAGTCTTCAAAAAACAGACTGCAGATAGATGCCATAGGTATCATTAGTGTGTCCCGCCTGGCTGAAACTTTTGCAGTATTTGGGATTATAGAAGGTCTCGGCAATTAGCAGATCGCAGGTCCTCTTTGGATTCTGCTCGATGATGAACATGAGTGGAGCCGATTTATTTTCTTTTTGTGTTGAAGGCGTCAAGAGTTCCTTTTTGATCCTGCTGAGATTCCATATAGCTCTAATCTCAGCTGCTGCTTCTTGCTGCCACTCCCTTTCATTATTTAAACTCACACCATACTCTCCCATGTGCCAGTTATAGCTCCTCTATGCTGACCTTTCAGAAGTTGTCCTTGCTGTTTCATTTGTTTGTTTCTCTCTGTGTTGTCTTATTGTAGTAGTAAGTAGTCTTGCTGCCCTACTTACTAGCCAGGGCTAGCCCAGGGTTAGCCAAAGCTGTGATTGTGCATGGAAGCATGACCCATGTACGGAAGATAAGTGTAAGGAGTGCTAGTTTTAGTCTTAAGTGAGTTTTAGGTGACATCCCTCTCTGAATCACCCTATTGTCCCTATTTTTTCCTTCTTTTACACTGCACGGTGGGCATCTCTTTGCTCTATCATGATAACATGTAGAAGAAACTTAAAAAATCTCCATAACTTTTTTTTTCCTGTGGAGAAACATGATACATGAATGATAAAAAGGATCAGACGATCCAAAAATGGAGGTAAATTGGATGTAGCATGCTGATGAAAATGGGTCAATTTTTAGCATACTGGAAAAATAACCGATGATGAGTAAATCTGACCCAACTTTGATGGATCGTTCCAAATCTAAAGCTTAAATATAAATAAAATACAAGTTGGTAGCCACTAGGCAGTATTTAATGTGGAGAGCACTTGGGACTGTACTCGGAGCACTTGCAAACTCATTTGCATAACACATCAAGGAACCTACGTTTAAACCTCAGCTGATGACAGACCCCATGATAAAACCAGGTGCCAACAGTGGACATGTAATGTTGTTTGATGCTGCCAAAGAAAACCATTGAGTTGCAAAACGTGTGAATTAATGCTGCGCCAACATTTCACCATCGTTTCTCGTCACAATAACAAGAGCTGTGCAGACACTAATTGAAGTCACTTAACGAGCCACAGGCAGATGTAATGATTCCATACCCTTTGAGGGTTTCCATTTTTAGAAAACTCAAAGGTCACAAAAAGGAGAGGAACAGTTTCTAAATTCAATCACCTACATTTTCATGACAGCGATTACGTATTATGTGACCATTGTCCTTGAGTGACCCTTCAGTGAGGACCCCGTGTATGTGAGGACATATGTAGAGTGAGGATATGACAAAGCGGTTACAAATTGCTCCAGATTTGTACATTTTGGAAAGGCTGGTTTAAAGGTTTCAACAGAATGTGTGCTCCACATAGCATCCCTGCTGCTTCCACACAGATTCACAGGTTACAAGGCCCTGGAGCAGTTGCCCTCATGCATATGTTAATACAGCTCACTGTTCAGTAGCTTCATGTTCTAAAAGGTACAATCACAGCATGCTTGAGAAATGCGCATTACAATACTGGGCAGCCCACATTCCCTTACTCACACATTCACCTTAAGTGTGTATGAAGTGGACAGTCTTATGGCTCTAAAGCTCCCGTCACACTCAACGACGCACCAGCGATCCCGACAACGACAACGATCCTGTAGGGATCATTGGTGCATCGTTACCTGGTCGCTGGGGACTTGTCAAATAGGCAGATCTCCTCAGCAACCAGGGACCAGGGAGCCACCTCCACATTGCTGGTAACTATGATAAACAGCGGGTATCTAGGCAGCGCGCGCTGTTTATCAAAGTTACCAGCATCCTCCCTGCTTAGCGCTGGTAACCATGATAAACACCGGGTATCTAGACAGCGGTGTTTACCATGGTTACCAGCCTGCGAGGTCGCTGATCGCTGGTCTCTCGCTGTCACACGCAGCGATGCGTGCTGAACCAGTGGGAGACCAACGATCAAAAAATTACCCAGAGCACTTTGTCACGATCAGCGATCTCACAGCAGGGGCCTGATCGCTGCTAAGTGTCACACATAAAGAGATTGTTAGTGAGATCGCTGTTACGTCAAAAAATCTGTGACGTTACAACGACCTCGCTAACGATCTTGTTATGTGTGACAGGGCTTTAAGGCTCCAAAATACTACTCTAGAGCAGTTGGGCCAACCAGTGCCTTTGGACTTGGACACATCTTTGGAATTTAGGCTACCTCTATTGTGTGTAAGTATGTATATTTGTTATCCCCAACCCTTGCAAAGGGCTGCAACCTGTAAGGGGGGTACAGAGCTGTAATAACCCCGCCCTGGGGAATGCTGTGCTTTTGTATATATATATATATAAATATTGATGTATGGCGGCCGTCACACGGTTCAATATCGTGAGCGATATTGTTAGCGATCACGTGCACGCGCGATCGCTAACGATATCGCTCACATCGCTGGTGAGCTGTCACACAGACAGACTCACCAGCGATGTGGAGCAGCGAGATCGCTGGTAACTATGGTACACATCGGGTTACTAGGCGCCGCGCATCGCTTAGTAACCCGACGTGTACCATAGTTACCATCTCCCAGCATAGGCTCTGCCGCTGGGAGATCGTTCATCGTGGTGTCACACACCACGATGAAGCAGATTGAACAAGCGTTTATCGCTTGATATGAGCTCCGGCTCTCATATCTGCGATGTCACGATCAAGCGATTTTACATTGTAAAATCGCTTGATTGCACGCAGCGATGTACAAACGATATCGCTTAAGCGATCAAAACGCAGATCGCTTAAGCGATATCGTGCATTAAATTGAAGCGTGTGACAGCCGCCTATCACAGATGTATGGGTATATAGTTCTATGTATGTGGCCTGTGTAAACACATGCTCCCTGGTACTTCAGGTAAGCTAGAGTTAACAGGAGCTAGTGTGTGTATACACATCCCTTATGGGTGGGGGTAGTTGTCAACAAAACAAGCCTGCACTGTAATTTTAGAAGTAGAGCCCCAAGATATCAAGTGGAAATGACTCGCCCCCAGGAACGTGGGGTACTCGGAACCGGGCTGGTTCGGACTCTCAGGGGACGCACGGGGGCTGAGACCTGGCTATGTGGCCCTGCGGAGTAACTTAAAAATGCAGGGGAAATGTTTTAGGTTTAGCCACCGGTGGTTTGTGGCTATGGGCAGCCGCTGCTGCTGCAGAACCTCTGGGAACGATGGACGAGCAGCTGGGATGGAGTGGCTCCCCACGGGTGGAGCAGCTCCCCAGGTTAGTTGATGCTAGAAAATTGTTGGGGTGTAGGATGGAGGGTGCAAAGTAACAGACAGACTCACAGTCGCTGGTTCCTCAGGTCCTTTACTGATAGTACTCGTGCAAGTCGGGACACTGACAGGTGATGTTACTTGGAGTCCAGGCAACCTGGGGGCAACTTAGGGTTCTCCTCACTCAACAAGTTCTGAGGCCTCCTTGCTGCGTTCTTTCTGTGGGTCCCTGCTACTTAAGTTGAGCTGCGGCCCTCTCTCCAGCGGTGTGCCGAGTCCTTCTTCAGCCCCGCTTCTCTGACGGCTGCTTTTGGGCTCTCTATGCTGCTTTGCCTGCATCACTGTGGTGTGGCTGGGGACTAGAAATCCCCCACCCTCCTGTGTTGGCTGCCGGGATGTTAGACCCTGCACAGCCTTGGACTCCGGTGTCCGGTTCTGGCGCTTTGCACTGGGGTGTGCTCAACACCTCTCCACTGCCCAAGCTCTCGTCGACTTCCTCAGACCCTCGCCTACGGATTCCTCACGCTTGGCTTCAGCTGTCCTGGGATGAGCTTAGCACTGTTCAAGTCCACAGGATGTCTTCCACAGTTCTCCTAGGAACTGAACTAACTAACTCTGCCTCAGACCAAAATTTATAGGGGAGCTGCCCAGAACCCGGGTTTAGAGTTCCCCCTTCAGGCCTGGAAGCAGAAAAGGTGTTGTGTGCTTGGCTCACCTGGTGTGGATACCCTCTGTTGTTCTCAGGTATGACACTACCCCCCGAGGGCGGCAATGACATTGTGGCATCCGGACTATGGGACGCCATAGAAAGACAAGTGCTTTGTCTGTGGGAGCCATAGTAGTGAAGAGTCCAGGATATAATTTGACAGGATCGCGAGTATGAGAGTGTTGACTATCCCCTGCATCGATATTTAACACCTGCTCGGTGTGGGTCACCCAGGGCTCCTACAGTGACTCAGTGATAGCACTGCAGTCTTGCAGCGCTGGGGTCCTGGGTTCAATCCCCACCAAGGACAACATTTGCGAGGAGTTTGTATGTTTTCCCCGTGTTTGGTGGGTATCCTCACCCATTTCAAAAGGTACCGTCACACGCGGCAATATTGCTTGCAATTTCACTGGCAATTTGCTAGTTGTAGTGAAATCATGGACACATTGTTCTATTTTGTTGCCGTGTACAAATGGAACAATGTGTCCATGATTTCACTGCAACCAGCAAATTGCCAGTGATATTGCTAGCAATATTGCAGCGTGTGATGGTACCTAAAGACTTACTGATAGGATATTTAGATTGTGAGCCCCCATGGGGACAGTATTAGTTATGTATATAAAGTGCTATGAAATTAATAGCACTATATAAATGAATAAATATTATATTATTAACTATTACCATTGTGGTGGACTTCAAAATATACTTGTACACCAATATTAAAGAGCCTTATTACAATAAAGAGGCACTGAGGCTCATCATTATTATTAGGAGGCTCAATGGAAATTGTTATCATTATAGGGTAAGTAAGGAGGAATTATTATTATTATTATTAGAAAGCATAGTGGATAATTTTATTATTATAAGTAGGTTCAAGATCATTATTATAAGGGGTCAAGAGGGATTATAACTAAAGGAGGCACAGGAGAATTATGGCCGCTTTACACGGCATGATATTGTTGTCCAACAACGATAAAAAGTCACGTGGTTCGGCCGATATCGTTCGTGCGTTGTGTGGTGCAAATGAGCAATGCGATGCCAAAATGATATAGTTGGGGAATTGAGCAGGTTCTCCAACTGCCTGATATTGGCTTGACGATCTGGCAGGTTCGTGCTGTGTGACAGCGCAACTACGATTTGGAGAGCAACTTCCCCTATTCACTCCCATGTTAAGTGGTCGTTCCCTGGGTCGCTCGTACACAGCGTAAAGGAGGGGGCGTAGACATCGCAGTTGAGTAGCCTGACGATATCTCCCTGTGTGACATCTCCTATGCGATCTTGGGCTAGTGGCGAAAACGGGCGCGCTCCCGTGCCGTTGTATCCAATATCGGAACGATATCGGGACGTGTAAAGCGGCCATTAGTATAAGGCAGCACAGATTGTGGTTTGTGTAGAGGTGGTGGAATATCAGGAGGACCCTGGAAACCAGTGAAGTAAAGACATCTGTGTGTTAAGGTACCATCACACGCGGCAATATTGCTAGGCAATTTCACTGGCAATTTGCTGGTTGCAGTGAAATCATTGCCCCATTGTTCCATTTGTACACAGCAACAAAGCAGAACAACGTGTCTATGATTTCACTGCAACCAGCAAATTGCCAGTGAAATTGCCTAGCAATATTGCTTTAGTATATAATACAATCTTTAGGCTTAGTATATAATATAACCTTTAGGTTTTGCAGAGATAAGTTATGAATGGAAGAAAACGTCATGGCGGTCTGGACCGAATGCAAACAAAAAGGGAAAAGGGACAACCTCTGATCCCCACAGTTCTCCGGTGACAGCACTGGGAGTTGGCGATCATGTGACCGCAAGTATGTGATTTGCATACATGTGGTCACATGCTGATTAGACAAGCACAGCCTGGCTCAATGCAGTGAATTTAGCAAAGCCAAGTATGGTTAGCCAGAATGTGGCTGAAGATGTGGAAATCGCATACTTGTGGTCAAATGACAGTGAGCTGTGAGGGTTCAGAAATATGGAGTCACATCGACTTTAACCTCAACCTCTTTAATGATCAGTATGATGGTATTATCAGTACTGTGTATGCTCATAAAATTTGGTTATGATTTGTTGGTAATTTTCTGTTATATTGCAATATTATTACAAGTGGGAACAAGAAAATTGGTGCCTGAGACATTTACCCTGTTTTTATGTCAATTTGTGTTCTTGATTCAAAATCTGCCATTATTTTTCTTCTAACAGTTCTAGTTAATGAGTTGTGGTATGATATACCCTATATATATATAATCATACGACCATTCAAACATCAGAACTGATGTCTACTAAACATAATGCACCATGATACTCATTGTACAGCCAAGGTGTTGGAAAGAATATAACAATATTTATACTAGATCAGTGTAATTATATTATTTATTGTATCCAAGAAAATTCTGCGCAACCATAAATAAAAGAAGACCATGCATCTGTCTCATGTACAACCATAGTGAAATAATACCATGCATCTGCCTCAAGTACAACCTTAGTATAAGAAGACTATGCATCTGCCACTGCATTGTTCAATGTATTTTTGAGGTGTGGGTCTTCATGAGTCCTCTGACTTGAAGACAGTCAAAAATACCCAGCATTAGCTTCTCCATAATCTGCCCTGGATATTTTCTGCAGATATAGTCAAAACATCTTCCCTCTCTGTTTACAGACTTTACAAACTGTTTCATTAAACCTAGTCTGATATGCAGAGGTGGTAAAATGATCTTATTCTTGTCGCCCAATGGTTCTGCAATTATATTCTTTTCTTCTACTACCATTTGTTCTCTAAGGGCCCCTTCACACTGAGCGACGCTCCAGCGATGTCGACAGAAATAACGACCTGGCCAGGATCACAGGCGCGTCGCTACCTGGTCGCTGGTGAGCTGTCAAACAGGCAGATCTCCTCAGCGACCAGGGACCCACCTCCACATCGCTGGAAGCAGGAGGACACTGGTAACTATGCTAAACAGTGGGTATATAGGCAGTGCACGCTGCCTAGATATCCGGTGTTTATCATAGTTACCAGCATCCTCCCTGCTTACAGGCTGCGCTAAGCAGGGAGGACGCTGGTAACTATGATAAACAGCGGGTATCTAGGCAGCGTGCGCTGCCTAGATACCCGCTGCTTATCATAGTTACCAGCGTCCTTCCTGCTAAGCGCTGGTAACCATGATAAACAGTGGGTATCTATGCAGCGCACACTGCCTAGATACCCGGTGTTTACCATGGTTACCAGCCTGTGAGGTCGCTGATCGTTGGTCTCTCGCTGTCACACGCAGCGATGCGTGCTGACCAGCGGGAGCGCAACAACCAAAAAATTACCCAGAGCACTTTGTAACGATCAGCGATCTCACAGCAGGGGCCTGATCGCTGCTAAGTGTCACACATAACAAGATCGTTAGCGATAACCTGTGACGTTACAACGATCTCGCTAACGATCTCGTTATGTGTGACGGGGGCTTAAGAGGCCAATGTTTTCTCACCCAAGGTTCATTTTTTGATCTACTATCCCAGAGACAGATAAATCAGGGGTACTTAGTGAATCCACTCTGCTGTCCCAGGAGAATATTCCCCATCTTTAGATCCCCACAGATCGGCCACAGGTGATCATGGTGTAATATTTCCTGTAGGATCAGAGCATTTGTGTTTCATTCTTCAATCATCTTAGTTGAGTGACTCATTGGTATTGATCCATATTTGTTTCTATTGTATAAAAGCGCATATTTTATGCTCCACTTTAGAACTCTCTATGAACAGCCGCCATTGGCTTGGTTGACGTTGGGATTTACCCATTTTCATCAGCAAGTCCTGTACATTGCCTGTGATATTAAAACTGTACATTATCTCAGAAAGTAGAGCTGCGACTCAAAAATGAATGACATATTCTGATTCAGGAGATTGAAGAGTAACACTTGAGATACCAAAAAATGGTTTGTTCCCAAGTATCATGTTCAGTCT
The DNA here is from genome assembly GCA_033576535.1 of Allobates femoralis. Lineage (NCBI taxonomy): Eukaryota > Metazoa > Chordata > Amphibia > Anura > Aromobatidae > Allobates > Allobates femoralis. The sequence continues at coordinate 36,377,024 of JARQOC010000011.1, forward strand.
TATATTATTGGTATTGTTAGAAATATTGGTCTTGTAGTAAATCTTGGTTTCCTCCAGGCAGGGTAAGAGATATCCCCATTTGGGGATCGGGGGCGAGGACAGCATGGACCTATGGGCTTTCAGATGCCAGGGCTGAATTTCAGGCTCAGTCCGTCCCTGAGTAGTAGCCTCCGCCGTGTAATCAAAACACACAACTGGGTTCCGGTGATCCGAGGTGGCGACACGGCTCACTCTACCGCTATCTCCTTTTTCCAGTTCACGTTGAGTTACCACAGTGCGGAAAGTCACGCTGACTGCTTTGTCATTGCAATTTTCATTTCAAGAACCAATTGCTGAGGGGGCTGCCCAAACTGTCAGCTATCATGTCTTATGTGGGCGAGCCCCTCCTGACATTGCTTCATTATAACAGGTGACACCACCGCTCATCCTTAAGTGATTTCCCTGAGCTACAAACCGCTGTTTACATCAAGCTTTTATGGATCGTAATGATTACAGCACAGCATTTCCTGACCAGATGACCTTGCAGTGCAGACACCGGCTGACTTATCACTCCACTATTTACATTACATTGAAACCATCTGATATTTGACAGCTCATGAATATAGATGAAAAAGTTCTCGGATGCCGCAGTTTAACCCCTTTAACTTTTATATTCTATCAGACCTTCTTTTGTGTAAGATGAGTTGTAGTGTTGAATAGCATCAAATGTTTTATAGAGGACTAATCGCAAAGTCAAAAATGGTGAGTTTAATTCTCCTCTTTGTCATTAATGCATTTTTTTCTGATCTGCCATATAGTTCCAGAGAACAAAAGGGCATGATTCATAGGGTTCTTTATGGACATGGCTCACTGGGTTCTCTGGGGGTGTGGCTCACTGAGTTTTCTGGGGGCATAGCTCACTGGGTTCTCTGGGGGCATGACTCTCAGGGTTCTCTGGGGGTGTGACTCACTGGGTTCTCTGGGGGCATGGCTCACTGGGTTCTCTGGGGGCATAGCTCACTGGGTTCTCTGGGGGCATGACTCTCAGGGTTCTCTGGGGGTGTGACTCACTGGGTTCTCTGGGGGCATGGCTCACTGGGTTCTCTGGGGGTGTGACTCACTGGGTTCTCTGGGGGCATGGCTCACTGGGTTCTCTGGGGGTGTGGATCACAGGGTTCTCTGGGGGCATGACTCACAGGGTTCTCTGGGTGTGTGGCTCACTGGGTTCTCTGAGGGTATGGCTCACTGCTTTTTCTGGGGACATAGCTCACTGGGTTCTCTGGGGGTGTGACTCACTGGGTTCTCTGGGGGCATGGCTCACTGGGTTCTCTGGGGGTGTGACTCACTGGGTTCTCTGGGGGCATGGCTCACTGGGTTCTCTGGGGGTGTGGCTCACAGGGTTCTCTGGGGGCATGACTCACAGGGTTCTCTGGGTGTGTGGCTCACTGGGTTCTCTGAGGGTATGGCTCACTGCTTTTTCTGGGGACATAGCTCACTGGGTTCTCTGGGGGCGGGCTCACTGGGTTCTCTGGGGGCGTGGCTCACTGCATTCTCTGGGGGCGTGGCTCACTGCATTCTCTGGGGGCGTGGCTCACTGGGTTCTCTTGGGGCATGGCTCACTGGGTTCTCTAGGGCATGGCTCACTGGGTTCTCTAGGGCATGGCTCACTGGGTTCTCTAGGGCATGGCTTACTGGGTTCTCTGTGGGTGTGGCTCACTGGGTTCTCTGGGGCATGGCTTACTTGGTTCTCTGGGGCGTGGTTCACTGGGTTCTCTGGGGGAGTGGCTCACTGCATTCTCTGGGGGAGTGGCTCTCTGGGTTCTCTGGGGGCGTGGCTCACTGGGTTCACTGGGGGTTGGTTCACTGGGTTCTCTGGGGTGTGGCTCACAGGGTTCCCTTGAGGTGTGGCTCCCAGGATTCCCTGGGGGTGTGGCTCACGGGGTTCCCTGGAGATGTGGCTCACAGGATTCCATTTTAGGATCCTGTACATGGTTTTCTTGCAACTTTGGGGTAAACATGGCATATTAAATTTGTTCTATGTATAGCTTCTTTATATTTTAGTACTCCAAAAAATAAAAACAAATTGGTTTATTTTGCCCTATTCTGAACGACATAATATTTTATAGTTTGTTTTAGCATCATGACCAGCATTTTTATTGTTACCATTTAGGGGTACACTCATGTACCTGATTTCTTTTATGTTGAAAGGTAAAGTGACCCCCAAAAAATCCGCCATGTATTTTTTTACCCCATCTTATATGTGGTAAATAATAATTATATATATATATATATAATAATATATATATATATATATATATTTTTTTTTTTTTAATATTGTAACTTTTTTTTTTTATATTTTTTATTAGTTCCTCTAGGGCAGGGGGAACCTCATGCGGCACTCAATGGCCTTTTCTGCTGCTGCCGGGCAGATTCCTGAGGAATTGCCTATGCTGCAATTTATGAAGGTGGCTCTTATCCCCCTTCCTCCCCAGTACACCGAATAACTTTATAAAATTTCTCACCCTGTATGCTAATTTATACTTATGGGTCAGATGGGTCTTCATTCTGTCTGGTCCTCACTGCCTCTGTGGTCTTCCCCTGCCTCGTCACTCTTCTCAGTGCCACCGCTTCTCAGCTCCCAGCCTTCTTTCCGATGCCTGCGCAGATCCCCCTTGACTTGCGCAGGCGCCCTGAGCTCTGCCCTAATGCAGCACGCAGGCGTAACACAGTCAGATGCCCTGCCCACAATAGGGCAGAGCTCAGGGTGCCTGCGCAAGCCAGAGAGGAATCTGCGCAGGCATCGAAAAGAAGGCTGGGACCTGAGAAGAGGAGGCGCCCAGAAGCATAGAGAGGCGAAGGAGGACCACAGAGGAGGTGAGGACTGGATGGAATGACCCATCAGACCCATATATATGTACCGGGTGGGTAGGGTGTAAGAGACACCTTCATAAAATGTGGATTAGGTGCTGCTGGAGGTGGCTCTTTTAGTTTAAAAAGCAGAAAAGGAGTGACAGCAGTGGCGTAACTTCAGGCCCAGGGGCCCCCATGCAAAAGCTCCAACGGGGCCCCCAATTATTGCAAATCTTTAATAGTAGTAGTCTTTTTCTATGGGCCCAGGGAACTTTTGGGGCCCCCTAGGCTGCATGGCTCGGGTGTGATCGCAACCCCTGCACCTGTTGTAGTTACGCCTCTGAGTGACAGGTTCACTTTAACCCTCGTGCTGTCTTCAGATTACATAGCTTTAAATGTTACAGTCATGACTGACAGCATCTATGCAGTTAATCTGGTGCAATTGGAGCCGGCATCGAATGCGAAACATCTTTATGGCCTAAAATTCAATCTACATTCGGCAAATATTTACCAAAGTGATACATAATGAAACATATTGTTATTGCACATAAAACATTACAACAAAGCAATCCATAATATGCAAATTCAGCCACTAATTCTCTATGATAAATAGTCTGTTGTCCGTGTGCACCGGGAAGGGATTTCACAGACTGCTGCATACTAGCAGTTTAGAGACATTTCGCCCAGGGCTTTACTTTGTTCCCCATTACGGTCCTTTCTCTAAATCATTGTAGCACATAATTAGCAATAGGAAGTCAGTTGGGCATTTATGTAAATGTAAGGCTGCGGCTCCGATAAAATAATAAAGCGGGATGTAAACAGACAAGCAGGAGCGAGTGAGGATCTGTTCCTTGGAAAGCAGACAACCTTCTAACACACTTCAATCCTATTACTTCACAATGTATTGCATTACATGCTATTGGCCTTCCCGGCTAAGTCACCACTCCGGAGAGATAGCTCCTCGCGTCTGGAGTTAACACCCTGTTGTAATGCAATGACAGGCTATTAAATATTGTAGAAAAAGGCAGAATTCAATCATGTTTCTTGTGTGTATATACTGTATACATATATTATTACTGTCCGAAAAAAAAGTGATGGATACACTTAAAGCACCATCCATTGCTGCTTTCATTTTGGTTCTGCTCTACTTCTACGCTTCCTGCCCCCCTATCTTATACTCACCTCCAGTGTTTTCATCTTTTTTTGGCACCTCTTCTGCATGGTGGCGACATCTCATGAAATGTAAGTCTATGAGGGCCAAAACGAGGCCCTCATAGATTTGTATTGAGACATGACTACCGCCGTGCTCTATAAAACACTGGAGCTGCTGGCAGGTCACAAATACCAGAGAGCGACTGGAGCGGCACTGGAAACACATGAAGATACTGGAGGGTGAGAATCAGGGGCAGAATTCTTATGCTACAAATAATGGGATATTCCCATCTACAATATCCTATCCCAATATGTAGTAGGTGTAAAAATAATAACATTAGCAAATACCACCAATTGGAAATGTTGGAAATCATATGTTCTTCTGATTAGCTCTGCCTCTTTCCTCATGGGCAGGGCATTGCAGAACCTTATGTATCCATGTATCCATGGTTACGACTATTAACTGAATTTCTCTATGAGGCTATGTTCACACTGGACATTTTTGATCCGTTTCTGGTGCTGTTTTTTTTTTTTTTAAACTTCACCAAAAACGGATCAGTCGCCGCGTCTGCAGCAAAGTGATTCTGATTGTCAATTTGCTGTGCAGAAGCTGTGTTTTTGACTCCTGCGTTATTGGTGCAGAAAGCGGATCCAGAAAATAATTGAAGCAATTATTGTTCACTCCATTACTTACCCTCCCCACGATCCCACGGTGACACCCGGTGATCTTACTGTGAGCCCCTGTGATGTCTTCTTCACTGGCATCAGCAGAACCTGTGAGTAGTTGGGTCCGGTACTGACAGGACCTGCTCATGTGACTCCGCCTGAGAGTCACATGGTATCAGGTCCTGTAAGTACTCGTACACAGGTCCTGCTGATGCCCAGACGGAAGCCATCACCTCACTCATTGTGGAACTGCCAGGGAGGATAAGAAAGTCTGTGTGTGTCTTATGTGTGTGTCTGTGTCCCCCAAAGATGGACCAAAAAAATTGATGTGTTTGTGATGCTTTTTTTAAAAAAACGGATCAACAAAAAAAAAAGCACAAACGCTCTGTGTGAATTAGGCCTAGGCTTGGCTCTAACCATGGATACCTAGGGTCCTGTAATGTCCTGCACATGATGAAAAGACATATCTTAATGGGATAACTATACTACATTTCTAATTTGAGGTATTTGATAATATTATTATTATTATTATTATAATTATTACTACACCTACTACATATTAGGATAGGATCTTGGAGATGGGAATAACTCGTGATGAGCAAGTAGCAAAATATTCGCACTCTCTATATGGCGCCCCACATGGTCAGGCGTCACAGTGGGGTACTGCACTTGTAAAAGTGGTGTAATTTTCCCCAGCTGCAAGTGGATACTAGGCTGGTGGGTGGACCCATTCCTGCACTCCCACATTAGAATAAGAGTGGGATGTTACTCCTGGGAGGGGGATATATTCACCTCTAGAGGGAGTCAAAGAGTAGTAGTAGTCGGAGATGAGTCGAGGAGGAGTGTGGAGCGAGGCGGAAGGTTTAACCGGACAGCTCTAGTCTACACTGATCCGGAGGGAAGATGAGAGAGGATCCTGAGGGGGTCCTGAGAGAGGGTGCCTGACGCGGGAGTCTGGTCCCTAGAGAGAAAGGGGGAACTCCAGCGTGGAGCGACCATACTCCAGGTAACTCCCCTAAAAACGTGCATTGAGTCACAACTGCTTAATCCAGTAAATTAAGTGATACATTATTGCATTCAGGGTCTCTTTCCTAAATTATCTGTTGTCAGATGAGGTAGCAAAAACCTGCTGACAGATTCCTTTTAAAAAACTCAATGTGACCATACTCTAAAAGTTGTTTCCTGAAATGTTCTTTTGCAGCACTTTGTTAGGTCACTACTTAATTTGGAGCAGATTCTATTAGGAGCCGCTTCAAAGGAGCAAAACAAAAAATAGGTCAAAATACTGAACAACAAAGTGGTTTTACAAAATGAGTAGGAAGCATCTTTCGTGTGTATTAAACACAATTTATTGATGCATTTTTTGGAGCAGCCCTACACTGTAGATAATGTAGGGATTACCTTGCTTTTAGCAGCAGGTAGCATTCACACAAGCACATGGTTCCTTGGTGAAACAGAGAAGTTTGTTGAAACTGCACAAACGTATGGCAAAAATAGCAAACAAACACAGCCTTTCTCCGATATCAGAAACAAAAATAAAAACAGCCCAAGTACTGACATATGTAGGCTCACACATACAGATAAATGTCCAGACGTTAAGTACCTAGCACTCACTTCAGGGTCACCAGTGTCAGGGCTTCTGTCCACTGTAGTTTAGGCTCCACACCATAGTCCAGTATACTCCACATTTGCTGGTTTCTTCCTAGCTCCAAGACCGCTCAGACTCAGGACAGTCCAACATTGAAGAGACTTTTTGTCATTGGTCTGCATCAGACTGCTTCAGCACCACAAGCTGACTCTCGCAGACTCCATTCAGACTCTGAGTCTCTGCGAGATAGTTGCACATGGTGGCTGAGACACTCTCCCTGAGACTTCTTTCAGACAGACCTTCCATCTTCAGCTGCCACCTATACTTCCCTCAGAGACTCAGTCCAGCTTCACACCATGGTTCTGGTCTATCAGGTTCTGTCCGGTGTTTTGCTGGAAACACCAGACAGAACCTGACAGCCCTGGATAGAACAGCAAATATGCCCTCTCCGGTCCTGTTTTCTGCCGGAATCGGCATATCGCAGGTTTCAGGAGCTGTCCCTGCTGAAATTTCAAAATCGCGGCTAGCTCCCGGTCCTGAAATGTCAGCGAGGAGCTCTCCACGGTGCTGAAGTTCAGCGCCGCCCGGCACTGAGCCTTGGCACCTGGCGTCCAGGAGCCGGACCGATTTTCTGTCGGATCCGGGGCGATCCCGCACCATAGACTCTCATTTTAGCAGGCGCCGGATCTAGGAGGATCAGATTTGTTCAGATTTTTGCCCCAGACAGAAAGTTGCAGACAAAAGCCCGAATTCTCTTGGATCCTCCCCGACAAATGGAAACCGGATGGCAAAAAACTGCCATCCGGCCCCATAGGCATACTATGGGGCCGAAATCAAATCCGAGGCTGTCCGGTTCACACCGGACAGTCACGGATCATAGACACCATGGTGTGAAGCCGGCCGAAGGCAGCCTGAGATATCATTCGGACAGACCCTCTGTCCTGGCTGCCACAGGCAGCTGTTTCCCAGGGGGAGAACTTCCTCCCTTAACCTACCCTTCAGGTTCAATACAAAACATCACAGGGGCATTTCCAATGAATACATGCAGGGCAAGGATTTGCTCCTCACCTTCCCCGCTATGCTACATAAGAGCAGAGTTAAGTTTTAACCCTTGGCACAGTGGCTTCACTGCAATACATAGCCTAATAAAGCTGAGAATCATGTTATAGTGAGGGAAGGAGAAGTGTGACACACAATACTCTGTGAACTCAGAGAGGAACATAGCTAGACATGAACTATAGGAACAGAATTCCTATCCATTAAAATAATGAGCTAATGTTTGGTGGGGTTCCTGAAAAGGGGTCTTTTGTTTCCTCTATGAATAGAGTGATGTTTACACCTGAGCCCTGCTGCACCATTCATTGTCTATGGAACTGACAAAGATACACGAGTACAGCAATCAGAGGACTGGAGAGTGTTATCGGTGGGGGTGCAGTCAGACCTCCAACAATCGGCAATTTATTACCTACCGTATGTTAATTCTAGGATCATAGCTTTATAGAATGGCCACCAATGGACCATGGTTCTTATAAAAATGACCTAGTAAGAATCATTCAGAACATTGTGCATTGTCTTCCATCATTATGGACGTCTTATGGGTTTTATAGTCTATCTTTATTCATCATCATCATTACACAACACATAAAATTCTGAAAACTCAGGACTTTTATAACTCGGCAGCCGGCCTTTTAAGGTTCCTCTCGTGGGTAAATGTTTTTGCATCATTTAATGGTAAAGATGCAATTTTCTATGTAAATGACTGTCAGCGATGCTGTAAGATGCAGGGAGAAATGTTTAATAGAAAACCAGCTCTGGCAACATGCTTGAGTTAACTGACTAAATCCCCGAGCTATTCCGGCCAAGACACTTAGGAAATAAGGAAATACGGTAACCTTAGCACGTCTCAGAGAATGTCCTACACGATGAACATGCATGAAACATGTAAACTTAAGGTCGGCCCATGAGAAACTTTACACTTTTCAATTTGCACCTTGAAAGTGAAAGATTTGAGAATAAATGTATTTTTAGTGATACAAATAGTATGGACATATCTGTGGTTGTTCTGACCTCACATACACAGAGTCACAGCAATGCACAGTCTGCAATATCTGGATGCTAGAAGAGTAGTAAACACTTAACCCCTTCACGACCTATGATGCACATGTGCGTCATAGGCCGCCTCCCACCCTTTGATGCGGGTTCACAGCGTGAGCCCATATCCTCCCCCCCTACATCTCAGCTGATCTCATCACTGTGAAGTGATCACTGGACCTGAGTCTTGTTACCTGCACAGCCCGGGGTCTTGTAATGACCTCAGAAGCTGCCCTGATCCCCTTCCTGCCTGTGACATCACAAGTTGGGAGTGATCATTACTCCTATGTTTGGATAGGCTGTAACCCATCCAAACATAAGAGAAGCAATCAGACTGTAGAATGCTGAGGTCCTCTAGTGGTTAAAGTATTAAAAAAAATGTAAAGTGTGAAAAAAATCTAAAATTCAAATCACCCCCCTTTTGCACCATTGAAAATGAAACTATTAAAAAAATACACATATTTGGTTCAGAAATGCCCGATCTATCAAAATATTAAATCATTTAATCAGATCTGTAAACTACATAATGGTAAAACAAGTCTAAACACCAAAATTACGTTTTTTTTGCTCGCCACAACATTGCATTAAAATGCAGTAACGAGCAATCAAAACAGTGTATATACCAAAAACAGAATCACACAGCCCCAGATCCCGAAAAATGAGAACGCTATGGGTAACGGAAAATGGTGCAAAAGCGCAATTCTTTTCCTTTAAAACTGAATTATTTTCACCACTTAGATAACAGTAAAAGTATACATGTTTGGTATCTACAAACTCGTACTGACCCAAGGCATCATACCGACACGTCAGTTTTACCATTTAGTGAACATAGTGACCAAAAAACCCAAAAAAACAAATTGTTTTTTGCAATCTCACCAAACTTAGAATTTTTTTCCCATTTTCCTGTACACCATATGGTAAAATAAATGTTAAATCTTAAAGTGCAACTTGCCCCACAAACAACAAGCTTCATATGTCTATATTGAAGGAAAAATAAAAAAGCTAGGGCTTTTGGAAGAAGGGGAGGGAATAATCAAAAACGGAAAATCACTAGGGGGTCAAGGGGTTAAACTAATATCCAACATTAAAAAGATGTTAAAATAAATCATTAAAGCACATGGAATTATGTTGATAAAAGCTAAACTTCCTGGGTTTGGCTGTTGTGACGTAGACGGCACAAGCTGCTGAGCTCAGTGATTGGCTGCAGCGGTGGTGTGTACTGTAGTCGTGATGTTACCGCTGCAGCTTTGGGTTCAGGAACAGTAGATAACTAGTGATGAGCAAGTAGTAAGATATTCGGGTTCGGAGAGCTCTAACCGAATGCTTTGAACTGTTTCAGTGTTTGGATCTGAGTGAGATCCCCATTGACTTGCATTGGATTCGTCACTCATTCAAAGTACAGTATTCGGTTAGAGCTATCCGAACCCGAGTATCTCACCACTCGCTTCATCACTAAAGGTAACATCTCTTTTTATTAGTTTTGCTTTCACAGGCTGATGAAGTAATGCTGGGAAGTAGAAACAGCGCAATGGGGTTTATCCGAGAGAAAATCCGAAGAAAAAAAGAAATAAAAATGATGATATGTGCTCCCTCTGTGGATGAAGTAAGGCATATATATATGACCACTGCTGCAGATCCACAGGCTCAAAGAGCCGATAATTGGGATAGAAAGATGATTAGTGGTTATTCTGCGCTACCGGCTAATCGATCAATAATGATGCTGTGTGTTAGTCTTACAAAACTTAGTTTATTCAACGCATTTCGAACCTGCTCTGCTTGTTCATCAGTGCTTGTTCATCAGTAAAAAGAAAAACTATAGTACAGTTATACAATAGCTGTTACAGTGCTATTGTATGGCTGTATTGTGGTTTTTCTTTTTAATGATGAAGCGAGGCAGCTTCGAAATGCATTGACTTAATAAACCATGTTTTTTTGGATTAATGCACAGCGTCAGTATTGACCAGAATAACCACTAATATTCCTTCTACAATGCAGATGACCTGAAAACTCCAATAAGAGTAAAGGCCCCGTTACACAGTACGATGTCCCAGCGATCCGACCAATGATGGGGGTCGCTGGGACATTGTTAGCTGATAGCTGGTGAGCTGTCAAACAGGCAGACTCACCAGCGATCAGGACCAGCGAGAATGCTGGTAACTAGGTTAAACATCAGGTAACTAAGCGCAGCGCTGCACTTAGTTACCCGATGTTTACCCTGGTTACCAGCCTCCCAGTGTGTGCTGTGGGGCGCTGGGAGGTCATTCATAGTTGGTCTCCCGCTGACATGCACACCGATGCTGGCCGTCCAGCGGGAAACAACGATAAAATAATAGCCTTAGCCATTCTAGCATGATCAACGATCAATGAACTTATCGTTGGTTGTTGATAACGTGTAACACGCAACGATGTTGTTTCGACGTCGCTGCAACGTCACAAAACCGGTGACGTTTCAACAATATCGTAAACAATATTGTAGTGTGTGACGGGGCCTTTAGTGCACACAGCATCTTTTTAAGGGGAGGGTCTGCTCGGAACCCACTTGAAAAACTGCTAAGTACAATCTCAAAAAATGAGCAGAGGCATTTCTATGTAAAAACATCCTGCTGTTCATATTTTCTGGATTTTGGACTTCTTTAAACTGTTTCCGGTGTCCAAAGAAGCCATTCACTACTTCATAAAATAAACAATATAAGCCGACGTGTCCTGAAGATTCTTCCTTCCCTTCTGAAAAAATGGACGGGTTTACATGTGTCAAAAAAGTTGTTGAGTACACAAACTCTTCTCTTCTATGGGAATTACACAACTTTGTGTTTTCTATTTGAAGAAATAATGTGCCACCATGTATTAAGGCTGGTTTTACACTACCATTTTTTTTAAATCCGAGGGATACAGGTCAACCTGCATCCCCCCGGATTCCCCAGGAATTGTTAAAACTGATGCACCCACACTGGTATTATTACAGATCCGTCTCATAGATCAGTAAATAATACCTGTATGGGAGTAGACAGTTGCTTCCTGCTGCGTACCATTTTCTGCCGGATCTAGGGAGTTTGTCATATAGAACTGCATTCTGGGCATGCACAGTTCAAAAATCAGTCCGTCGGGTACATAGAGCCCCATTTTATATCAACCCATAGTGCCCCGAATCCATGTGCTTCCGGGTTTTGTCACGGAGACCAAAAATGCACCCAAACGCGTTTTTGATCTCTGTGACACCCAATCCAGGGGAAATGTGATGAACTGGATGCACCCGCAAGTTCATTCAGCCCCATTGAAAGTGAATGGGTCTGAAAACTGATGTGGTTGTATCAAGTTTAAGCTAGATAAACTGGGATGACAAAAAATGCCAGTATCAAACCAGTCTAACCATAATGCAATAGTAAAAAGTCTTTGAAGGATATCTCAAAACTACAGATATAGCGGGAGCTACTATGATAGTGGCCGCTCTACCATAATAGTAGAGAGAAGTTACAGTGATTAAAGTTCCGGGCACCACGCTGGATGGACCGCCCGCTCTAACAGCACAGAGCAGCAGGTCAACGCAGCCAAATTAAGGCCAAGACAGTGGCAGTGCTCCCTCCGGTGGCTGATATCAGGTGCATTCAATGGTTCAGTAGGAAACAGGGGGCACTCAACCATAAAGTCTTCAAGTGCTTTTATTATTCACTGGTGACATCATATGGCTAGACAGTGTAGTGGGGGGAAGGGGGGAGCAGGAGACACTGGACAGTCCAGTGTCTCCTGCTCCCCTCCCCGCCCCCTCTACACTATCTAGCCGTATGATATCACCAGTAAATAATAAAAGCACTTGAAGACTATATGGTTGAGTGCCCCCTGTTTCCTACTGAACCATTGAATAATAGTAGAGAGAACCATGCCCACTTATTAACTTCTATAGTGTGCTGTAGATGTATGGTGGTAGCAGCTAACAGTGGCATTTACCTCCAATGATTCTGTCCATAATCCCTCATCAGGTATAATGAAATTGGGTTTTCGTTATAAGAGTGAAGGCGACAACCATCCTTTCGGCTGCGTTCACACATTGCGTATTTTGCCGCGTTTTTTTTACGCGCGCTTTTCAAAATACGCAATGTGCCTTTTGTCTGCCTGCAAAGTGAATGGGAAATTCACTTTGCAGTGCAGACATTGCGTAAAAATACGCAGTGCGTTTTCCGGGAGAAAACGCAGCTCCGTAAACAATTGATATGTCAATTGTTTACGCAGCTACTACTGCGTATTCTCCCAGAGGGGAGGAAGAATCCTGCTTCCTCCTCCCCTCTGTGACAGCTGTGGCCGCCCATTAGACTTCACAGTGTGTTAATACACACTGTGAAATCTAAATTAAAGAAAAGCAAGTGTGTGAAAAATAAAAAAGAATCAATACTTACCTTCCGACGCCTTCTCCCGCTGTCCAGTGCCTTCTCCCGCTGTGCGATTCCCGGTTCTAAGTCAGATCTCTTCTGACAAGACCTGTGGTGACGTCAGAGAGGGGGCGTTCCCGGGCATTCGCGGTCATGTGACCGCGAGCAGCCAATCAGCGATGGGACAGCTCCGGGAACGCCCCCCTCTGACGTCATCACAGGTCCTGTCAGAAGAGATCTGACTTGGAATCGGAGATCGCACACCGGGAGAAGGCGTCGGAGAGGTGAAGTATTGATTCTTTTTTATTTTTCATTAACTTGCTTTTGTTTAATGTAGATTTCACAGTGTGTATTAACACACTGTGGAATCTAATGGGGCGGTCACACATGTCACAGAGGGGAGGAGGAAGCAGGATTCTTCATCCCCTCTGTGACATCACTGCGCTTTCTGGGGGGAAAAAAGCGCAGTGTGTGAAAGCCCCTGCGTATTTTGCTGAGCTTTTTTGCGCGGCTGAAAAACGCGGCAAAAAGCGCGTGCAAAAAAGCGCAGCAAAATACGCAAATGTGTGAACGTAGCCTTCCACTGACCACTCCGACATGGGTTTGTAAATTACATTGAACACCACATTTAGCAAAACTTTACAGGCTGGTTTACAAGTTTATATGAATATGTATTATCACATGTAACTCAATTTTAATTATATTTCTAATTTTCTGGTCAGTGAAAGTGACATTGACTTTTATAAAAGGTTTTCCTATTCACAACTCTTAGCAATCTAAAGAGATTGCTTCTAGGAGCCTAACTAATTCTTAAATTGATCCTGCACTGCTGGCGTAGTGTATATGCTAATTATACCAGTAGGATTTCCTCTAAATCCATGTTTCAATGAAATTATATGTAGTGGAGATTTACAAACAAATAATGTTTTGCACGCTGCCGACAATTATAGTAATTTTTAATTGTTAAAAAAAAAGTTTTGCATTTCAGGTTCAGATAGCCATAAGCATTGAACTATGTTAAAATTAACAGATTTTAGGTTTATAAGAAAATATACTATTTTCTTTATGGTGTCTATATACATTTACAAGTTCATTCATTCATTCATTCATTCATTCATGCTTATATCTTACCAGCAAATCATGAGCACAATATAGAGAGTAGTATATCAAAATTAATGCAATATGAAAGCAAAGTAATTACCATAAACTGGTCTTTCCATGGTGGACTTTTATAGTGTATGCAAAGGGTATTGTATTAAAGGGTTAAGTTCCTTCTTAATAAGATAACCCTTATTTAGGAGAGGTGATAACTAGAGATGAGCAAACCTAAACTGTAAAGTTCAGTGTGTTTACTCAACACTAAGGCTGGTTTCACATTGCATATTTTTTCCTGTCCGCGGGATCCTATTTTTTGCAGGACCCCACGGACAGGAACGGACACCATAGGAGGTGACCTATTTCTGTGTCCGGGGCCGTAATTATCACGGATCCGGACACAGAAAGAGATGACAGGAGGCAGCGGGGCACTTTATATATATCCATACATTGCGGAAGTGAAATTTAGTAAAAGAAAGGGTTAAAAATAAAAGATATGTATGCTCACCTATCTAGTGAGTCCCCGATGCCTCCAGCAAGATCCGGATGCTTACAGGACCTGCAGTTACGTCACAAACCGGTAGCGTCATCGGGTCACATGATCGCAGTTACCACGGTAACCGGTCATGTGACCCGATCAGCTGATCGGGTTGTGATGTAACTGCAGGTCCTGTAAGCATCCGGAGCTTGCTGGAGGCGCCGGGGGACTCGCTGGAAGGTGAGCATACATATTTTTTTATTTATAACCCTTTCTTTTACTAAATTTCACTTTCGCAATGTATGTATATACATTGCAGAAGTGAAATTAGATGGTTAGGAGCAGTTTTAGTGTACTGAGCAGACACAAATCGGATCCGTCAAAAATTGGATGGCACTTAGGCCAAATCTGATCCGATCTGTGCCCATAGGATAACATGACGGCCAAATCGGATCCTTGTAAAACGGACAGCCACGGATCCTCAAAAAGCGCTATGAGAAAGCAGCCTTAGTGCAGAAACCCGAACACGGGCTTCTATCTGTACATCCATTCATGTCAATGGGGATCTGAATTCAAGGCCAAATTCAGATTGGATCTGGGTCCCGAATCGAACATCTCTAAAACGTTGGGCTGGACCTGGCTGACCCAAACTTCCATGGGTATGCTCACTTCTAGTGACAGTTTGGTAATCTCTTGGAGTTATACTGTTAGGAACATCCTGAAAGCTGGAAGGGCCCCATTATAATAGTGAGGTGGCCTCATATATGCACTTCCAATCTCTCTTTAATGGCTTTAATGGGCTGCTTGGAGAGCTGACAACAGTGTTCAGCTATCTCGAGTAGACCCAAAAACATCGAATGGAGCCTATTATTTTCAACCAAGCCCTTCAGAGACCTTTCCTTAGGATATGTAGTGGTTCCAGAGATGGGACTGTCATGATAAGCAAAATATCACCTATCACTGGGGTAAGGAATTGCTTATTAAGAATGCAAAAGGTCTTTGATAAACTATAGTTACTTGTCCCAATTCTAGGATCCCCATCTGTTGCGACAGTTGGGATCCACTGAGTCAACCACCTTGCCACTTGTGTCTTGTGAATAACTTGTGGGTGTAAAGGGGTACTCCAACCACAAAAATGTTTTGTTCATTGTGAACCACCCACAATTCAGTAGTTTGAAAGATATTGGTCCCATGTTCATCAGAGAGGGATGGTTAGGGATGACCTAGCAAGGTGTAGGGGCATGTTGTGGTAGGATAGGGGGCTAAAATAAGCTGACAGGTTCCCTTTAATCTTTTCCACCATTCAAACAACCCAATGTCATAAATCAAGTATGAACCATGAATTCTGAGGATTTCCTGACCTAACTTGAGTTTAGAATAGAAGACTAACTGCTGGTCCATGGAAAGACTGTATTCAGTCCATGAAACTAGAACATCTGAATTTAGTTAAATATCAAAATCTTAATGGATGAAATATTTCATTATAAAGTTCTATTGATCTGGCAAACCAAAATGATCATGTGTGAAATGGATAAAAACACTGGAAACCACATACAGTACGAGTGAATCTGTTCTGCCTGAACAACATCCTCTAAAGAAATTAAGACATAATTACTCTTATGATTGCTTCCTTAATGAAATGCCTTGTAAATACACGATAACATAATCAGATTATGAAGCAGTTACAATATTATCTTTTTTTTCTTTTTCAGAAATTATGTCACAATGCTCCTTTGACAATAGTGTGCCCCATGTGTTGAATTACATCAATGTACATCAATGTAAACTGGAAAAATTAGAGATTGCCCATTAAAAGTAGACACTAAGGTAAAAGTACTTCAATACTTCCAAATTGAAAGAAAAGTTTTTATATTATTTTGTGTCATATAGCATCAAGATATTCCAAAGTGCAATACAGACATTATGATCTTTCCCTAAAACTTACAGTTAATGATGAGTGAACACTACCATGCTCGGGTGTTCGGTGCTAGTCTCTGACAGCACCCCCCCCTCACCCGCGGCTATAGGCTACAGGGGCGGCGGTGCTGGGCTCTGACTGCACCAACCCCCCCCCCCCCGGCCAAAGGGGTCTAGATTATTAAGATGTCATCAATGAAACGGAAGTAGGCCAATGCTTCCCATAGCGGTTCCGGTGCGTTGTAAATACGGTTCTTCACCAAAAGAGAAAATATTTGTGAGGATAAATCTGGTGAGCCTTAGTACTGATTCAGTAGGGATCCCATTGACTTCAAGAAACATTCGGCAGGCATTAAGTCCATCTTCGTGTGGGTTGTTAGAGTATAAGGATTCCACATCCATGGCGGTCAATGATTTCTGGCTTGCCAGATTCTGGGTCGACACTTTTCGCATAATGCATGAATGAAATCAAAATTACCGCTTTGTTTTTCTTTGGGACGTAGGAAACTAAGGTCATGTTAATTGCAAATCCAAAGATTGCGGAACTCTCTTCTTTGGTTTTCGATGGGTAGAATTGTGGTGGAATATTTTTCTTGTTCTTTCTTATTGTTGCCATGTATGTAAGTCCTCTTTTCTTCAACTCTGCCACAAGTCGAATGGAAGAGAACCAATTATCAGCAGTAATATTTCTGTTCGTTCTAAATATTGGGGTTGATAGGTGCAAGACAGACTGAGTAGGTTTATAACATTTTTTTTCCTCATTCGTGAGAGAGGTTCCATCGCTGTCTTTACCAGTGTATACATACGCATTTAGTAAGGAATGAGTTTTTGCGTCAGTGATTGCCATGATTTTTTTACCATACTTACAAGGCTTACTTGGAATATACATTTTGAATGAACACCTTCCTCTGAAACCAACCAGCATTTCGTCTATGCACGCATATTCCCCTATTGGGTAACACGCCTGGCAGTTCCTAATGATCTTGTCAAACACACACGATACAGCTACCGCACGGTCAGTCTGCTGCCTTTCTTTTAGGTCAGTGCGATTATCGAAGCAAAGGGCCATAACTATGACATAAACTCGCTTCTAAGACATAATGCAACAAAAAATATCTCGCCCTATTCCATCAGTGGCAAAAAGAGTTGCGAGATCTTCATGATTAGATTTGAAAATTGCAGAATACATCAATATGGCCAGGAATGCTTTGAACTCGATCACGTCTAAATCTTTGCAGTCACTTCGATTAATATCAGTCAGTTTGAGTCGCAATTCAGACAGCTTTTCATTTGTATAAAGTATTACTTCATCAATGATGTCTTCAGTAAACAGTAACTCCCATGATGACTGATCTGTGCAATAACGACCAAGCTGCCTGGCAGGCCCAATTACACCAGGCAAATGCGCAGGGCCGTACCGTCCATTGGACAGTGTGAGCCCTGAGTACCAAGCGGCAGGAGCCAGGGGGAGAGGCATTGAAGAAGGGGGCAGCGCCAGTAGCAGTGGCCGGCTTCCAGCGAGATGGTGGGCGCCGCAGCGTCACCCGGTAAGATGGCGGCGGCGCCCTACTTGTGCAGGCTACAGGGGCGGCGGGGCTGCACTCTGCTAGCACCCCCCCGGTCCTCTATACGACTCAGGCGGCAGGGAGACTTGATGCACCCCTGCAAATGCAATATGATGTTGTGCCTTCTCGTACAGATGTTTGGCTTTGGCTGCTCTCCTGACCACTTGAATTTGTTCTTTCCAGTAAGAAGAATTCGTTGTACCTGGACGTGATTGTGGGGAGTCATCATCATCTGAGGCGGATGTATTCTCTTCACTTTTGTCCTCAGGCGCATCTTCCTCAGACTCACGATTGTGTTGGCTCTGGAAATCGGCTAGTACAACATCTCCTTCACCGCCACTAAAATCTCTCTCTTCATTGTCAAGGATTGAAGCTGCCCAATCCACAAAACGGGGATCTTCTGGCCTCATAAACGTCCTGGAATTCGCCATTTTTTGCCTGAGAGCAAGTGCACGAACAAACAGAAACTCAGTCATAAATTTGGGCAAAAATAAAGAAGTTTTATACCTTGTGTCTGCTCTGGTTGTGCATGTATATATGTTAGTTTCTTTGGATATCTTGTCATACCTTGCCTGATGAAGTGACCTAAGACGTCTCGAAAGCTCGCCTTGTAACATCACTTATTTTATTTTTGTTCGCCATTAAAAGGTATCACAACTACAGGATTGTTATCTTGTTTCTTCTACTGAGAGCAATCAACATTCTCTCCTTCTATACACTGTACTATTAATTTCCCAGCAAATTAGTTTTTTATGGCTTACATGAAGGTGGATATCAAGAAGATGACATGTAAAGATCACGTCAGCCTAACAAAATGTCATCATACACATATATGGTTAGAGCGTTGCCTTGAAAATTGTTTTCTTAAACTGTTTACAAGAAGTATTATGTGAAACGAACAGACGTACAAGGCAATGAATGACTCAAGCATAATATAAGAGTACTTTGTATTGATCTGGAGTCCACAAAGGAATCCTGCCCACACAATAAAAGACTTTTTTTGTTTTCTATATCTCATCCACTGCTTCTTTTTTAAGCATTTTCACCCACTCAATAAAAGATGGTGATGTAAACCTCCAACAGACCCTCTTCTCGTTACATAATGGTGTATTAAAGTGCTTCCATTTCCTTTACTACGCAATAGTTATTCTATCCTGTGCAATGGACAGGGTGCCTCGTAACCCCCATAGCAAAGATTACAATGGGATCCTGTCTAGTCCAACCCACTACTGCTACACTCCTCAGCAGTCTCTTTTCTATGATCCTTGGGTTAATGATTCACTAAAATGGGGATTTCTACCCTAGCTGTCACCATCATTATATGGTTTGTACCAAGTTCCAGATGCCTGGGGGATATGTTCCTTATCACTAGTACAAGCGGGATCCCAATAATGAGGCTTCAGAGACCCACCAGAATGAAGCAGGGGTCCAGTATATGCTTCTAAACTCCATTCATTCTCTATGGGACTGACAGCGATAGCCGATCAGCCGGATAGTGATAGTGACTATATTATGGATAAGGGATAACTTTCAAACTTGACAAAAACTCTTTAAATAAGGGATAAAGTTTGCCCTATGTTTATACACGCAATGCATGAAATCTTTGCAGTCAATTTGAACATTAGCCAAGAAAATTGTAAAATCATTTGTTCCCTTAGGCAAATACCATGCAAAGCTAATAGAAACTAAATCACCTCGGCAGATCGATGAGTAATATTTCAGCTGCCATGCCGGGCTGCAGTTCCCGGTCACATTGCAATGACTGATCGTGTACATATGTTGTAACTGTGCACTTCATGTAATCAAACGAATAATGGTCCTGTGATTAGTGACCTACAGGCGTGAACATTCATCCACATGTCATATGCACAGCTCGTGTTATGAATACAGGAAGGGACAGCCATCATGGGGACTCTACAGCATACTAACAGTACTTTTGTACACCTATCTTAATATAATACTTGATGTACAGTATGTGAGCATGGCATCGAAACAAATGCTCAATAATAAACATACGCATTCACAGATCTCCCAATGTTCAAAAAAGCCTTAGTTCTCAAAGTGGATCTGTCATCAGATTTCACAATACCAGAGTCACACTACAAGATGGAGGGAAGAGAGGGATGTAGACCCACTGCTGAGATATGAGTACCGTATATACTCGTGTATAAGCCGACCCGTGTATAAGCCGACCCCCCTACTTTTGCCCCCAAAACCTGGGAAAACCTCGTGTATAAGCCGAGGGTGGACCCCAGCACAGGTATACAGCCCCCAGCAGTGTGGTATACAGCAGCCTCCCCAGTGGTAGTATACAGCAGCCCCAGAGGTATATACAGCAGCAGCCCCAGTGGTATATACAGCAGCAGCCCCAGTGGTATATACAGCAGCAGTCCCAGTGGTAGTATACAGCAGCCCCAGAGGTATATACAGCAGCCCCAGTGGTAGTATACAGCAGCAGCCCCAGTGGTAGTATACAGCAGCAGCCCCAGTGGTATATACAGCAGCAGTCCCAGTGGTAGTATACAGCAGCCCCAGAGGTATATACAGCAGCTCCAGTGGTAGTATACAGCAGCAGCCCCAGTGGTAGTATACAGCCGCAGCCCCAGTGGTATATACAGCAGCAGCCCTAGTGGTATATACAGCAGCAGCCCCAGTGGTATATACAGCAGCAGCCCCAGTGGTAGTATACAGCAGCCCCAGAGGTATATACAGCAGCCCCAGTGGTAGTATACAGCAGCCCTTAGGTAGTATACAGCAGCCCCAGCGGTATATACAGCCCCAGAGGTATATACAGCAGCCCCAGTGGTAGTATACAGCAGCCCCAGAGGTATATACAGCCCCAGAGGTATATACAGCCCCAGAGGTATATACAGCCCCAGAGGTATACAGCAGCCCCAGAGGTATATACAGCATCCCCAGTGGTAGTATACAGCAACCCTTAGGTAGTATACAGCAGCCCCAGAGGTATATACAGCCCCAGAGGTATATACAGCCCCAGAGGTATATACAGCAGCCCCCCCATATCTGTATACAGGTACACCCTTGGGTAGTAATCCTGTAAAGGAAGAGATTAGTATACTTATCCCTCCGCTGTCCCGCTGACGCTGTCCCGCCGCCGACATCGCGCTCTTCCGTCTTCATCCAGCGTCTTCCGTCTTCTTCCGGCTTCCTCTTCTGGCGCACAGACAATGACGTCATTGCCTGCGCCCACCGGAAGAGCACGATGTCGGTGGCGGGACAGCGGCAGCGGGACAGCGGAGGGATAAGTATGCTAATCTCTTCCTTTACAGGATTACTACCCAAGGGGGGGCCTGTATACTGATATGGGGGGGCACTGTATACTGTATACATTGTATACAGTATACAGTGACTCGCGTATAAGCCGAGGGGGGGACTTTTCAGCCCAATTTTTGGGCTGAAAAACTCGGCTTATACGCGAGTATATACGGTAGTTGTGATCGGTGACCATTGTTTATAATAATAATAATAATAATTTTTATTTATATAGCGCCAACATATTCCGCAGCGCTTC
Source organism: Allobates femoralis (assembly GCA_033576535.1). Taxonomy (NCBI): domain Eukaryota; kingdom Metazoa; phylum Chordata; class Amphibia; order Anura; family Aromobatidae; genus Allobates; species Allobates femoralis. The sequence continues at coordinate 36,398,298 of JARQOC010000011.1, forward strand.
ACATTCACAATACAAAGCTCACATTTAAACAATCATAAGAAACAATTAGAAAATACAATACAGTGCCAAGAAACAATACAATACAAAGCATAACATAATACAATAATTGGAGCAAAAAATGGCAACCCTGCTCATAAGAGCTTACAATCTAACAATGAGGTGGGGGTGACAAGGTATAGGTGCTCATTTGCAATGATAGTATAGTCAACTTGAGGAGATGGGGAACAGATAGGAGCAGAATAAGTGGCCACAACCCGTTATATGTGATCCACTTGAGGTGGAGCGGATAGGCTATATCTAGATGACTGACTAGGGATCATGATAGGCCTGATAGGTTTAACATGTCTATTGATGTTGCAACATATTAGAAGCAAAAAGCACGCACCGGTCAGATGAATAGCGGTTTGGTTCATTTCAAAAATGGTCACCAGGCTTTACAATCTGGGGGCACAGCAGAGAGCATGGGGGGCCTCTGGAACAATGGCCGTTTCACGCTGTTGAATAGCGCTTCCACAGGTTCAGCTACTACTAAATAACTCTAACGATATTGCAGTGCTGTGTGTTAATTATCTATAGAGAGTTATTTGGAAAATCAAGGTCTCTTGAGGAGTCATGTAGTCCTGGTCTGAATACTGTCCTACAGCTCAGAGCATTACTAACCAGTTCTGATAGCAAATGTTCCCAAATACACATGGCCTTGACTTCATCTCCACATCTCCAAATCTGATTGAACTGGCAGTAATGACATGCACTGGCCTATGGTAAGTCACTTAAAGGGTTTATCCACTACTTTTTTTCCTTGGGATAGGTCATCGATACAAAATGGGTCTGGGTCAAAAACCCAGCACCACTATAGATCAGCTTATATTATCTCCAGCAGTGGGTCTGATGTAAACAGTGGAAGATAACTGCTCCATACTCTGCTTAGTGATCACTGCCAGGTATTGCAGGCCAGATCTTTTCTCTTCAATTGAAGCTGAAACCAGGCAGAGGCCACTACACAATGAACTGAGCTGCAATGTTCTGATCCAAACACTGTCTACATCTAGAGCTGGTAATAGCTGGGCAATGTGGGGTAGATCATCAATGTAACTACTTTAGATTGCTACTGTGTGAGTCTTAGACTTTTCCTCTGATTGTTCCACTTGTGGTTTTGGCTACAAAAACTGCAACAGCACTCGCGTAAAAATACCCATCAAATACGCAGTATGTGAACGCACCCTTAAAATCTTAAATACTTTAACCTCATGATTCTCATTTGGTCTGACATGCACTGTGAGCTGTGAGGTCTTATATAGACAGGTGTGTGCCTTTCCAAATCAAGTCCTATCAGTTTAATTAAACACAGCTCGACTCCAATGAAGGAGTAGAATCATCTCAAGGAGGATCACAAGGAAATGGACAGCATGTGACCTAAATAAGAGTGTTTGAGCAAAGGGTCTGAATATTTATAACCATGTGATATTTCAGTTTTTCTCTTTTAATAAATTTGCAAAAATGTCTACCTTTCTGGGTTTTTTTAAGCTAAGAAGGGGTGCAGAGTGCACATTCATGAGAAAAAAATGAACTTTTTTGATTTTACCAAATGGCTGCAATGAAACAAAGAGTGAAAAATGTAAAGGAGCTTGAATACTTTCCGTATTCACTATAGAAGTGTTACATGGTGCGTAACTACAACATGTGCAGAAGTTGCAATCGCACCCAGACCCTGGAGCCTAGGGGGACCCCAAAGTTCCTTTGGTCTATAGAAAAAGATTATTGCTATAAAAGATTTGCAATAATTAGGGGCCCCGTTGGAGCTTCCACATCATGGCCCATGAGCTTTAAGTTAAGCCACTGAGTGTTACGGGTGGACCCTTAGCAGCTCAGTCCAACACTGGGTTGGGTATAGAATAATTTGATAAAGCCCAGTATACTGAAATCATTGTGGCCCTACCTCGATGAGTATATAACAGTGATAAACTCATTTTGGTCTCACACATTAACAATATGCGTAAAATGTATGCAAATAATATTACAATGTGCACAAATGGATATCATGCAGAATATATACAAAGACCTGCCTGCTTTACAAGGCAAATGTGCATTTTATCACCTAAGGGCCCGGTCACAGTGTCAGGCCATTTGTATAGAGTAGATTTACACACTGCTAATAAAGATGTCACGTAGTGGAGACTAATAAATAACATGAGTGTAGACAATACTCCAATATCCACTAATTGCACTTATATTAATAATCCAACATGGCCACCTATGCAGTCCGCACATATTAAAGGACCTGGCTGCTTCCATACGTGCTAAAGAAATGTGTTTTTTTTATGTATATTAACTACAGCAGAGATTTTCATAAGGGATCAGTGATATTAACCGCAGCGATCTGTTCATTCATTTTTGGATATGGTATTAATTTTTCTCATATATAAAAATCAAACATCTCATACCCAGAATTGGACTTTGCAATTGTGGATGTGGGTGAGCTGAAAAAAATCTTTTCTATCCTTATTTAACTTGCTTAAAAAAAAAATTAAAAATATTGTTCAAAGAGATGAAAAACCCCATGTGCTTCTATTAGCCATTGTGTAAATGGGAACTAATATGTTCGCTGTGGTTTAAATATGGAGCTTTGTACAGTCTAAAAAATACCTAATCTGAGGATCAATCCAAAAGGAAAAAAATCCAGCAATGGGAATAAGGCCGGCTTCACACCACGGAGTGATCAGGTCCAGGGCTGTCTGGTGTAAGCCCGACAGCCCCGGACCCGATTTGCAAACCGAATCGGAGGGCAAATATGCCTCTGGTTTGCAGCCGGATTAAGCTAATAGCAGCCGCAGTTGCTGCAATTTCAAGATCGCAGCTAGCAGGGAGCTAGTCGCGGTCCTGAAATCAGTGCAGGAGACAGTTGATGGTGCTGAAGTTTAGCAGTGCTCGCTGCTAAACTCCAGCACCCGGCTTCCAGCTCCCAGATTCTATTTTATGTCGGATCCGGGGTGATCTGGCGCCATAGACCCCCATGTTAGGGGGTGCCGGATTGAACGGGAGGATCCAATTTTGTCCGATTTTTCTCCCGGATCCTCCCGGACAGATGGGAGCCGGATGGCAAATAGCTGCCATCCGGCTACATCCGGCTCCATAGGAATGCTATGATCCAGAAAATCGTGGTGTGAAATCGGACTAAGATGTAAAAACTTGAATTTATTCTATATTGAAGATAGAAAAGAAATTCACCCCACACACAGACACCCTAAACAATGACATGTTTCAGTGTAGCCATAGTCATGGTACTTTCTGTGTTTTTAATATGCAATAATACAAGTTTTTACATCTGCATAACGTCTGATCCCCCTCACTGGATTTTTTTCCTTCCTTTTGGATTTGTCTGGAGCGGGTTATATACACACGAGGGAAAGTGGTGAGCTAAACAACCAGTTAGGCCAGGTTCACATTGCTTTAGTGCTGTCTGCTACAACGGAAACATTAAATGTTGTAACTGACATCAAAAGTGGCACCTTGAGGCATTTTTGAGTGCATACATTTTTTTATCTCTAAAACATATGCACTATATGGATATAAATGATACGATAGAAAGATAGATAGATGCTAGAATAGATAGCTTTACCAGTCTCCCTGCTCTCTGCTGCTGTCGGGTCACTGGGTAAATTCATGAGCTTAATGAGCGGCACCGGAAGCAGCAGATAGAGCGGGAAGACAGGTAAACCAGCTATTCTAGCATCTATGTATCTTTTTATCTATCCTATCATCTATCTATCCTACCATCTAAAAAAGACAAATAATGGGCAGCATTACCAAAGAAAACATATGGGTGCAAACCTGACAAGGCAATGTCCAAACCTTCATCAATACAAAATGAAAAAACCAGGCAGCACTCCATTAACACTAGAACTACTGAGGTAGTCATTTTGACTACTTTGCACTATGTATTTCTATGTAGGTGTCACGAGTGCAGTAGTTCTAGTGTTAAAGTGAAAAAAAGTGGATTTTACTGATCCATGGCGACGTTTCAGCAGATTGTTCTGCCTTTCTCAAATGACTGGCTTGAGAAAGGCTGAGCAATCTGCTGAAACGTCGCCATGGATCAGTAAAATCCACCTTTTTCACTTTAATTTAATGGAGTGCTGCAAGTTTTTTTTTTCATTTTATCCAATCATCTATCTATCCGATCATTTTCTATCCATTCTATCAGAAATGCAATGTAACCCAATGCTGCAGATATGTACAAATCTGTAACATGACGTTATAGTGGATCTGTTTTCTAACTGGACAGAAAAATGCTGCAGTCCGCTTTTGCCTGTGCTTTTCAACAAACGTGTGCTTGCAAACACATGTCTATTTTGGAATGCATTAGTTAGTATGCACTTATTGAATGGGGGGGGCTATGGGTACCCTATACTGTCCATTAAATTGCATTGTGCCATTGTCAAATGAATTCGTTAAACGGACAGCACAAACGCTATGTGAACCTTGCCTTAGGCTGCATGCACATGATCAGTATTAGCAGCGTTTTAGACGCAGTATTTAACTGCAGTGACCAAAATGCTACTTCCAACAAAACAAGCACAGTAGATGGGATTTACAGAAATCTCATGCTCACTGTGCTTCTCCCCTCCGCAGCGTTATTTCAGCTGCGGTACAAGCTGCCGGACTTCTGCATCTCCACAGCAAGTTCATTTATTGCTGCGGAGTCAGAAGCGATCTCCTGCGGGTGAATGCAGGGAAAGGCTGCCCTGCCCTAAACACAGATTGTGGGCACAGGGCAGCTGTGTTCTCCCTGCGTTCACCCACGGCTTTGTTTAGGTCTGGGGACACTGTCTTTGGATCGTCTGCACATACCCTTATTTTGTTAATCTGAGGATATCCTGTTTCCTGGTTCCCACATTATTCAGCTAGTGTTCCATTTTCCTGCAGCACCCCCCCAGGACAATCTGAGTATTACATTAAAACCAATGGACTATCTGTGTAAATGGACCTGCCGCCTCCACCAGAGAGAGCTATCGTTTGTAGTCAGTCTCCGCTACAGCTAATTATTATAAATCCTAAATGTGGAACTCCTCGTCATTAACTGTGAATACGCTAATAGCGAACATGAAAACAGATTCTCTAAAATCCTTTGATTAAGTTGTTTTACAAAGATAACATTTTTTCAAATAGAAGGCGGCTGGGAAATCCACATCTGGCCAACTATTTAACGCATGGACGGGCCTGGTCTGCCAGACAGAGAGAGAAAGCTGCTCATGCAGAGCGCCGGAAACACAATAATCAAAACTGTCAAAGCAAAAAAAAAAAAAGACTTTTTTTTACTGATAGTGACCAATCACAGAGCAGCTTTCATTTTTACAGAGCAGTTTCATAAATGAAAGCTGAGCTCTGGTTGGTTGGTTGTTATGACCAACAAAGCCAGTTTTTGTTATGGACACATTTAACACACAAGGCCCTATAGATTTATTTTGATTTATAGACTGAGGTCTACAGCTGGGAGCATCCATATGTCTTAACCCCATTATGACCAAAGGATTTCTTATTTTTATGCATGCATTTTTATCTCCCTTTTATATACACATAGCCATACAACAACTTGTTCTTTCCAGTTGCAGTTTTAAATGTAAACATTCACTTTACTCGACACACCTCTCTCTTCCAGCAAGACTACAACCTGCAGTGAGCCTCTGTCCACCAAACCGCCGCATGGCCAGCTCTACCCTTCTCCTACCGTATCCTCACCCATCCATTGTAGACTGTGAGTCCTCATGGCCAGGGTCCTCTCTCCTCACCTACTGTATCCTCACCCATCCCTTGTAAACTGTGAGCCCTCACAGGCGGGGTCCTCTCTCCTCACCTACTGTATCCTCACCCATCCCTTGTAGACTAAGAGCCTTTGCAGGCAGGATCCTCTCACTTCACTACTTTATCCTCACCCATCCATTGTAGACTTTGAGCCCTAGTGGACAGGTTCCTCTCTCTTTACCTACTGTATCCTCACCCAACCCTTGTAAACTGTGAGCCCTCGCAGGCAGGGTCCTCTCTCCTCCTCTGCTGTATCCTCACCCAACCCTTGTAGACTGTGAGCCCTGGCAGGCAGGGTCATCTCTCCTCCCCTACTGTATCCTCACACATCCCTTGTAGACTGTGAGCCCTTGCAGGCAGGGTCCTCTCTCCTCATCTACTGTATCCTCACCCATCCCTTGTAGACTGTGAGCCCTTGCAGGCAGGGTCCTCTCTCCTCATCTACTGTATCCTCACCCATCCCTTGTAGACTGAGCCCTCATGGGCAGGGTCATCTCTCCTCACCTACTGTATCCTCACCCATCCCTTGTAGACTGTGAACCTTGGCAGGCATGGCCCTCAATCCTCACCAACTGTATTCTCACCCATTCCCTTGTAGACTGTGAGCCACCCCCCCGAGGCAGGTTCTTCTGTCCTCCTCTTCTGTACCTGTGTGTTTTTTATATAGTTCATGATTATTGTAATTGTCTATGTATGCCCCTTTTCACATGCAAATTGTTATGGAATAAATGGTGCTGTAATAATAAATAATAATAAGTTTACCATATATTGTTCTGAAAAATGGAGGTAAAAACATCAAAATTGGGTGAAATGTTGGAGAAAATGCTTCTCTGATATTTTTTGGGTTTCCTTATAACAGCATTCATTTTGTGGTAAAAATTAACTGGCAATAAGACTTGTAGAGTCAAATCAGGATTATGTCAATCCCAATCGTATACTTTTTTCAAATAATTTAGCGATTAAATGTTTGTTTTTTTTGTCATTTTGTGACAACTTTTAAAGGAGTTGTCCTGTCTATAATGATAATTCTGCAGTCACTCTGTGTGAATCCTCCCAGTGCCCGCACTGAGCACTAAGAGGATTCACCAGTTTGTAAACCGGGAATGGACCGCAATTATGTGGTATGCATGTTCCCTGCAAAGCAAGACAAGTGGGCGTGGCCTCACTCATTACAAGTCTATGGAGTGGGTGCAACCATCAAGTGGGTATGGCCATCCATTGGGCGTGGCCTTGCACTGTTGACTTGTATTGAGTGAGGCTGCACCCACTAGTTGACATACCGCATAATTCATTTCCACTCTAGAAACAGCAAGTCCTAGCAGCGCACAGTGCGGGCACTGCTAGGATTGATAATTGTGCAGTCACACAGAGTGATACATAGAGTGACTGTAGACCTATCATTTTAGACCGGGCACCCCTTTAATTTTTCCATCAAAAGAGCTGTGTGAGGTCTTGTTTTTATTCATGAACCCCAGTTTTAGTTTTTGTTCATACCATTGTGGGCTTCAAATGATGTTTTGATCACTTTTAATTGCAGGAAAGTAAGGCAGACAATATGTCAATTTCGGCGTTCCAGTTTATTTCTATTTGGCTTTAAGTGTACTAACACGTTGATATTAAAGGAATATACTCAAGTTTGTAGATTTTCCCCTATCCAGGGACTATCAGGGTGTATCCGACTGCAGGGACCCCCAATGATCCAGTGTACTGGGGTTATAAAGAGCCTCATATGAATGGATAGATGGTCAACCATTCCTACTGCCAGTATATTCACTCTTAACGAGAATGCCTTGATAGAATGAGTAAAGCTGCAAGGTGAATGATCGACCACAGCTCCATTTACAAAGTTAGCTCTTTGGAACCAGAGTACTTGGAATTTATGGAGGTCACAGCAGTTTGACCCAAGCAATCGGGAAGTTATTCTCTAACATAGAGGTCCCCAACCTTTCTGACATTGAGAGCCACATTCAGGTCTGAAAGAGGATCGTGAGTCTGTCACGTCGCCGTTGGACTCGGTGGCTGGTGTTCCTGCTCCGGCTGCTGGGAGGTGCCGGGTTCCTTCGGATGGTGGTGCCGGTGATAGGAGGGCCAGATCCTCATATGGACTTGCTCTTTTTACTCCTGCCTCTGTCGCTGGGCATCGCCGTGTTTCTCCTATGGGTGATACTGGTACCAGAAGAGAGGTTCCTGCAGAGGCGTCTGGTAGGCGCAGGCTTCGCTCTTCTATCAGAAGTGGGGTGGTTGATACCAGTCGTGCATCACCATCTGGCCTGGTTCCAGGGGTGGTCTGGATGAGGTCATCAGACTGTGAGCTCCAGCCTAAAAGAGGAAGCTGCGCCCTTCAAATACCATGGAGCCTGTCTTGCCGCCAGATATAGTCTTGGTTTCCCCAGCGATTTAGTGTGTGTTTGTATCTTGACTCTGACCTTTTGCCTGGATTTTTGAACCTTCTATAGCCTGATGATTTTGTACCTTAGCTACCCTCCCGGTCTTTGACTCTGACCTTTTGCCTGGATTATTGACCCTTTTACTGCCTAACGATTTTGTACCTTCGCTGCTCTCCTGGTTTTGACCCTGACTCCTGACTATGCTTTTGGGTCCTATTTAATATTCCCTTCCTGGCGACCTTCCTGCTCTGGTCCGCTGCTCATCATAGGCAGCTACCTCCTGGGTTCTGCTGTAATTCCAGATCCCTGTATAGGGGTAAAGGGTCTCGGGGTTTCTCGGGGTGCTGCCTTACCAGCAGCTCAGCCTCGTAGTGGATGGTCGTCACAGAGTCACATCCAACTCCTCTCCCCCTCATAGTAGTTACATCCAGAGCCCATATTACCAGTATAATGGCAGCCAAAGCTTTTCCACAGAAAACCCAGAGGCAGTATACCAAGATCCAGAGGTTCCTACCTTACCCCCATTCAGATCTGCTCTTCTGTGTGGAGCTACTCACAAAAGTCACCATCTGGAGACTCAATCTTCATAGATGTTTGCTAGACCTGGTGCTAATGCACCAAGCTGAAAGCCCATTCATGAGTCACAGATCACAGGTTGGGATCCGGAATAACTTTCAAACTTGAGATTACCAATTTAATACCTTTTTAATTTTTTTTTTTAACTGGGAAAAAGGGAGTTATTTGTATTGTATTTTACACTGCAATACTAAAGTACTGATGTTCTCCTATGAAGCCCATTCACAGACTGACCTTCATAGGAAGACAGAAGATGGCACAAATGCATAAGAAACCAGACTATTTAAGTGTCGCTACCACTAACTGTGAGTGAAATCAAAATGGTTAAACAACAACAAAGGGAGGTAGCAGATAACGGCAGATGCTGGCTGTATAACACAGCTGGTATCTCTATAGTATGGAGCAGGCTCAGCTGCTGAGCCCGCCTTATATATGTGCACCCAGTGATGTCAGAATATGTGAGATAAACCATTACCTTATGGGAAGACCTTTCAGAGCACATGCCTTTTACAAGTCTCGAAGTCCACAAGTATGACTACCGTGGTATGACACAATGACGGTCCCCACTATTTTTTGGATGATCAATCCACTTACCTGGCAGATATTCACAAAGTCCACAAATATAACTACCATGTAATCTTTGGGTATAACAAAACAGTGGTTTCCACCAGTGGTGTAACTTGAAGATCATGGGCCCCGATGCAAAAGTTCTGACGGGGCCTCAAATTATTGTAAATCTTTAATAGCATTGCTCTTTTTCTATAGGCCAAAGGGACTCTTTGGGCCCTCTAGGCTTCAGAGCCCGGGTGCGATTGCAACCCCTGCCCCTGTGGTAGTTACGCCTCCGGTCTCCACTCTTTCCACTTACCTGGCAGTTATAGAAACCAGGTTATGACATACTGTATGACTCACAACATTCACGGTTTGATTTAGCCACACAGATCATGATGACATGTCTTATTTCTAAAGAGTAATTGTTAGACTAAGTGCAATGGAACAATTGAGAGTTTGTGAATGCTAAAGCTTTACACATTTTGCTGTATCAAAAATTTGGCAGGAAGAAATAATTGCTCCTCTAATAATAAAATCAACGGGAGGCCTGGAGAAATCATTTGAAAGCTGAAAAATGTCTTCATACTACTATTTAGTATATAGTCATACTAACAACAGCTGTAGACTTGATCTATAAAATGGCAATAGAAAAAGCTGGTCTAAACCAAGATCATTCCAATTATCTTTATTAATGATTGCAGCTGTTAAATATTTAACAGCTTGGAGGCGGGCATACCATTCCTTCCACCTGTACAGCCGCACAGGGTCCAAGAGGTGAAGCTGGTTTCAGACAGGTGGTTTTTGCCATCCTTCACATCACTTTTCGACCCTACTGACTTTCAATGCAGGTGCACCTAGTTCGTCCCATTTACCCCGGATCTGGGTTTAATCATTTTTTCCACTGAGACCAAAAATGCATTTTATTGCGATTTTCGTCTCCATGACAAATAAGCCCCAGGGCACTAAGGGTTGATTTAGAATAGGGCTCTATGTAATCCAGATCTCTGGATCCAGGTTTTGTAACTGTATATACCCAGAAGGCAGTTACAAATGACAGGTGCACTAGGGCGTGTCAGCTCTACACTGTGTAGTGGCCACATACATACATATATGTATGTACTTGAGAAAGGTGCATTCCCCGCACCGAAACGTTGTGCCACATTTTTAGGCTCATTAAAACCTTTTTTCTACTATAATTTGAGTGCTGCCTGATTTCTTTTTTTCTGTATTCATCATATAGCTGGACTTTATATGTTTCAGGACTTTTTGCACCAAAAACCGTAAAATATTATTTTGTGCTGTGCCGTTTCTTCTTTATATATATATATATATATATATATATATATATTGTGAGACCCAGGTGGGGTTAGTGGAGGAGGGCAGGTATATCTCACCCAGGTATCTGTCCTATGCGATCTAACCTGGGTTGTATCACCTGGCTGCTAATGAAGTAATGGGAGGCGGTTTGGGTCTGTAAAAGGAGTCTGGGAGTCGGGCGGGGCTCTCTCTCAGCCTGGGAGCACAGACAGCCTGTTTGTGTGAGGAGAAGCACGTGAGTGAAGCCATTGCTGTTTGGTTATATGTTTAGGCTGAAGGGAGAAGCCCTTCAGCCTGTAGTGAGGGGACATTCTGTTTAGTTAGAGCCGGACAGGCGAGGATTTTGTTTTGCTGTTTTGTTTTCTTTTGTTGGCTTTCACCACAATAAACCTGGCCCCGTGCCAGTTGCATCCACATTGCTGTGTTTGGACTAAATGACACAAAATCAACGTGGCCTTTGATCCCAGCAAAGGCGAACCCCAGGCGTGTTGTCACATTTGGTGCCCCATGTGAGGACCACGTTACAGTGTCAAAATGGATGACGTGGTGAAAGCGCTGGTGCAATCCACAGCGGTGCAGCAAGAAGCTAACCGCTTAATGTCAGCACAGCTGAGGGAACTGGTGGAAACGACAACCAGAGACCGCCAATTGCTGCAGGAGGTGGCGCAGCGCCTGGCAACCGCACTGGAGCTAAATCCGGAAGCTGAGCAGAGGGTGATTCATGTGAGTCGGTACTGGCAGAAACTGACTGCGGACGATGACGTGGAAGCCTACCTGACTACGTTCGAGCGGACAGCCGAGCGGGAGAAGTGGCCGAAGGCACGGTGGGCCGGCTTGCTTGCTCCGTTTCTGGCAGGGGAGGCCCAAAAAGCGTACTTCGACCTGGAGCCTGAGGCCGCGCAGGATTTTGATAGACTAAAAGCGGAGATCCTGGCCCGGCTGGGAGTGACGACGGCGGTACGAGCACAGAGAGTGCATCAATGGACTTATCATCCCGATAAACCTCCACGGTCCCAGATGTTCGACCTGGTTCACCTGACAAAAAAATGGCTACAACCCGAGGTGCTGTCGGCGCCAGAGATAATCCAAAGGGTTGTCCTGGACAAATACCTAAGAGCTCTCCCGCCAGCCCTGAGGAAGTGGGTAAGTCATGGGAATCCTACGACCGCCGATCAACTGGTGGATCTCGTGGAACGTTATTCTGTGGCGGAAGGTCTCCTGGATGATGCGGCACTTCCTCCCTCTTCCCCCTCTCCCCGGGGGTCGGGTAAGACTGTATCCGGGACTAGGGGAGGGGGACGGTATTCTAAAACAGTGGCGGAGGAGAACGGAGCTTTTGGGGTCGTGAGGCCGAAGGGGCCGAACTATGGACTAAGCAAGGGGCCCGTAAGGTGTTTTCGCTGCCAGGAAGTGGGTCACATTGCTGCGAACTGTCCGTTAACCACTGAACCCATGCAGTGCGAGGTCACGGACTTTGAAAAACGTGTGTCTATGGTTGCTAGGGTGGTGTGTGCTGCTGCTGGTTCAGGCGATATCGAAAAAACACCTGTGTGACCTGACTGTTGATGGCAAGAATGTTGTGGCGCTGTTGGACTCAGGGAGTGTGGTAACTCTAATCAAGGCCAGTCTGGTGTCAGTCCCGACTGGTCCGTCAGATAAATTTTCAGTGACGTGCGTGCATGGAGACACATGCTCGTACCTCACGACCGTCACCTGCATTACTACTCTTTATGGGACTGTGCACCATAAGGTGGGACTAGTCCCAGCCTTACTGCATGATGTTATTCTAGGAAGAGATTTTCCCCACTTCTGGCAGTTGTGGGAAAACCAGTTGGTACCCCGGGCTGGAGGCCCCGGTGACCCAGTTCCGATGCCTCCAGGGGGGCCGGAGCCACTGGAGGATGATCCCCAGGAGGAAGCTGGGGGGGGATCCCTGGAAGATGTCCTGCAGTTCCCGTTTTCGGTCATGGCTGGCGATTCCGAGGAACCCAGGGCCGGAGCGGGGGTGGACAGTCGTCCCACTTCCGGTTTGCTGGATTTGGAAGTCCTGAAAGATGACTTCCAAAGCGAGCAACTAAGGGATCCAACCCTGTTGCAGGCTAGGAAAAATGTAAAGATGATAAACGGGGTACAGGTGGAGGCTGATACTAGGCTGGCTTACCCACACATGGCCCTGGAGAATGACTTTATCAGATAGAGAAAAAGGGGGACGACACGGTACAACGATTGGTCGTGCCGCAATCCTACAGGCGGAAAGTGCTGGACCTGGCACACACACACGTGATGGGGGGTCACCTGGGGGTCCAAAAAACCACTGAACGGATTTTACATTGTTTTGTTTGGCCCGGCATGCATCACGATATTCGCATGTATTGCGAGTCATGTCCGGAATGCCAAATCTCGGCGCCCAGGCCTCATCTATGTAGCCCCTTGGTACCCCTACCTATCATTGAGATCCCGTTTGAGAGGATCGGGATGGATTTGGTTGGGCCCCTCCCCAGGTCTGCACGTGGACACCAGCACATCCTGGTCATCTTGGACTATGCCACTCGTTACCCCGAGGCCATCCCTTTGCGTAACACGGCCACCAAAACCATTGCCAAGGAGCTGGTCCATGTGTTTAGCCGGGTTGGTATCCCGAAACAAATACTCACAGACCAGGGGACCCCTTTTATGTCGAGGGTAATGAAAGAGCTCTGCCGGCTGTTACGGATAACACCGTTACGCACCTCTGTGTATCACCCCCAAACAGACGGGCTCGTTGAGAGGTTCAACAAAACCTTGAAACAGATGCTCCGAAAGGTGATAGAGAAAGATGGGACGAACTGGGACTACTTACTCCCGTATTTGCTTTTTGCCATCCGGGAGGTACCCCAGTCTTCCACCGGGTTCTCTCCTTTCGAGCTTCTGTATGCCCGACGTCCCCGGGGTCTGTTGGACGTCGCGAAAGAAACCTGGGAGGGACAGGTTACCCCCTTCAAAAGTGTGATAGACCATGTAACCCAAATGCAGGACCGTATTGCGGCCGTTATGCCCATTGTGAAAGAGCACATGATGCAGGCTCAAGGGGCCCAGAAAAGGACCTATGACAGGGGAGCCAAGGTTCGCACTTTTGCCCCGGGGGATAGGGTGTTAATCCTGGTCCCCACCGTGGAAAGCAAGTTCCTGGCAAGGTGGCAAGGCCCTTTGAAATCATGGAACGGGTAGGTGAGGTGAACTATAAAGTGCATCAGGCGGGAAAAAGGAAACCGGAGCAGATTTATCATGTGAATCTGATAAAGCCCTGGAAGGACCGTCCGGCTCTATCAGCGGGTCTGGCCCTTCCGATCCGCACGCGGACCATACCGGAAGTCCAGATTGCGGAGACTCTGTCGGAGCGGCAGAAGACAGACGTCAAGCGGTTTCTCGTAAACAACCAAAAGTTTTTTTCCGAGAAACCTGGGCAGACCACGCTCATCAAACACGATATTGTAACAGAGCCCGGCGTCACCGTACAGGTGAAACCCTACAGAATCCCAGAAGCTCGGCGTGACGCCGTCTCCCGAGAAGTGGCGTCGATGTTGGAGTTAGGGGTGATCGAGGAATCGCATAGTGCCTGGTCGAGCCCGATTGTGTTAATCCCTAAACCCGACGGCACAATTCGATTCTGCAACGATTTTAGGAAGCTGAATGCAGTCTCTAAGTTCGATGCCTACCCTATGCCACGGGTTGACGAATTGATAGACCGGCTGGGAAAGGCCCGGTATATCACAACCTTAGACTTGACGAAGGGGTATTGGCAGATACCCCTGACGGAGGCAGCCAAAGAGAAAACTGCGTTTTCTACACCGGACGGTTTGTACCAATATGTGCATATGCCGTTTGGGCTGCATGGGGCACCTGCGACATTTCAGAGACTAATGGACCGAATCCTGAGGCCACATAGGCAGTATGCTTCGGCCTATTTGGACGACATTGTCATATACAGCCCGGAGTGGGAAACCCACCTCAGGAAAGTACAGGCTGTGATCGAGGACCTGCGGGAGGCAGGGCTAACGGCCAACCCAAAAAAATGTCATATCGGGCTGGAAGAAGCCCGGTATTTGGGTTACGTGATTGGGAGAGGGATCGTTAAGCCCCAGACTGACAAGATACAGGCCATCCAGAACTGGCCGCAACCAATCAATAAGAAGCAGGTGAGGGCTTTTTTGGGGATTGCTGGCTATTATCGACGGTTCATTCCCAATTTTGCAGCCATCGCTGTTCCCCTCACGGATCTTACAAAAGGGAAAGACTCTGTCATGGTCCAATGGACCCCGGCAGCGGAGGAGGCCTTCCGCGACCTGAAGCGGGCCCTCTGTTCTCAACCGATGCTTGTGACTCCTGACTTCCAAAGCGAGTTCGTGGTCCAAACGGATGCTTCCGACACTGGTATCGGGGCGGTGTTGTCGCAACTGAGGGACGGGGAGGAACATCCGGTCCTTTATCTTAGTCGTAAGTTAAACAAGCATGAGCGACGGTATGCCATCGTGGAAAAAGAATGCCTGGCCATTAAGTGGGCTCTCGAGTCCCTCAAATATTACTTGGGGGGCCGGAAGTTCCGGCTGATTACGGACCATGCCCCTCTCAAGTGGATGCACTTGAATAGGGAGCGGAACAGCCGGGTGACTCGGTGGTTCCTGGCCTTGCAGGCCTACAATTTTACGGTGGAACATCGCCCGGGGGCGCGGATGGGAAACGCTGATGCCCTGTCTAGGGTGCACTGTTTTGTGGGTACCGCTGCTCAGCCGGAGTGGTCTGAGCGGGGGGGGGATATGTGAGACCCAGGTGGGGTTAGTGGAGGAGGGCAGGTATATCTCACCCAGGTATCTGTCCTATGCGATCTAACCTGGGTTGTATCACCTGGCTGCTAATGAAGTAATGGGAGGCGGTTTGGGTCTGTAAAAGGAGTCTGGGAGTCGGGCGGGGCTCTCTCTCAGCCTGGGAGCACAGACAGCCTGTTTGTGTGAGGAGAAGCACGTGAGTGAAGCCATTGCTGTTTGGTTATATGTTTAGGCTGAAGGGAGAAGCCCTTCAGCCTGTAGTGAGGGGACATTCTGTTTAGTTAGAGCCGGACAGGCGAGGATTTTGTTTTGCTGTTTTGTTTTCTTTTGTTGGCTTTCACCACAATAAACCTGGCCCCGTGCCAGTTGCATCCACATTGCTGTGTTTGGACTAAATGACACAAAATCAACGTGGCCTTTGATCCCAGCAAAGGCGAACCCCAGGCGTGTTGTCACAATATATATATATATATATATATTTGCACCTGAAGCACCGCCCGCTGCGCTGGCATCCCCGCAGCTGGGAGATCAGCATACTCACACCACTGGTGGTCCTGCGGTGTCTTCCCAGGCCTTACAGTATCTTCTGTCTCTGGCTCCTGGGGCCTGCGCATGCTGCACAGATCTCCTTAAGTCACGTGTGCAACATGCCCACTATTCTTGAAGGGCTAGCGTGCCCTACCAGAAAGTGCTTCTCAATCATACGCTGAGAAGCACAGAGTATTTTAGGCACCTTCTCCTTATGGCAGGTGCCTGAGTAACATGGTCTTATGTAGAGATATGCTGCTAGTTCTCATGTCCAGTTCCCAGGATCCTGCCCCTGTTCTTGTACTTTCCATACCTATGTTTGCTGACCAGTGCCTCTGTGCTAGTACCCTACCTGAACCCACTGTACCAACTGTGCAACCACTCCGGCTGCACCTGCCAGAACCAGCTGTGGCATCGTACTTGCTGCACCTGCCAGAACCTGCTTCTCCACCACACCTTCTACCAGTGGCGCACCCAAGGGGGGGGACCTACGTGTCTGGACCCCCCCCTTTGGACGGCCCTGAGAAGTTGAGAAGCCGTTTTCGTGCAGTATTAAGCATTAATTAGGTATTCAAATTTACAAAAATCGCTTGGCTTTTAGGGGGGCTTCGCCTTCCCAAA